>OZ010786.1:53477976-54077976 GCA_963932465.1 Maratus speciosus | reverse complement strand
TCACATATGGTTGAATTAGACATAATATTTTAACTTATTAAAGGGTGCAGTTTTGTTACATTATTTTGAGCGTGTTAGAAAGTGTTACATAATCTACGTTTGATGAATGATTTTTTCTTTTTTTCAATTTATATATTGTTCGCAGATCATTTGAAGAAAACAAATGATTAAAACTTTTCTGAGAAAAAACATCTCATAAGTGTAATCGTCTGAATTTAAATGTTTGCATTTTCAATATTTGGGTACATAAAACAGTAAACTGAGATTAAATATAACATTTCATATTTCGGGTTCTTTAAATTGCGAGCTCTTTTCGCACAGAAAGTGATTCCCAAAATTTATTATCATTGTTTATTTTACCATGAACTTATATCATGGATCAGAAGCGAAACTTTCCTAATCCTAGCACGTACGCCGTTCTTACACAGCAAATAATTGATCGCCCATTTTCTAATAATCTTAACTAGAAGAAGAATCACTGGCGCGAAAATGATTCACTGCCTTCATCAAAACTCGAAAAGCATTAATTTTTCTTTAGCGTCAAAAATTTCTGAAACTACCGTTGTTTATTTAAGACAGTTTACACGTTATTTAAAAGACCCTTAAAAGAATAATTTTTGAACATCACATTCTTGAAGTTTATCTTTGTTTTCATTTAGCACAAATTTTTAAGAAATTTCGTTGCGAATAAACTTTTTTTTTAAACATACAGTAATCTGTATTAGTGTTTGAAGAAGCTTATAAGTGGAAAATTATTTTATTATTATTTTGTGGAAAATGATCACTAGTTAAAAGGTACAGTCGTGAAAAAAAAGAATAAACACCCCTACTAACTCTGCAACAAATCATTGTATAAAAAATTGACTGGTACCAAACAATTGCAAATAAAGTCTACATTTAAATGCCGTATAAAAAATTTGCTTTAGGGACCATCTACATTCAAAACAAATCCAAACTTTACTTTTTCAATTTCAATACCCAAGTTTGATACCCTAAGGGAATTCTACGTCTTTCAAGTATCCTAAATGTAGATTTTCATGAAATTCGTACATTACTTTCAGATAAATGATTTATTTTAAAATGAGCCTATTTTAAGGACTATATTCAAATTGAAGGCCGGTCCTGGATTGTTGAAATGCTTCATAATGACTAAGTGACTTCTATTAATGTATTATTTCTTAACGATATAACTATTTCACTCGCTTAATATGTTTCGATTATTGGCAGCCGAAATGTGCCATTAAAACGAGTAATCCTATTTTTTTCAAATTATGCTTTTTATCGCTGCATATATGGCTCTTTAAATGATCATTTTAACGTTTTTAAGCATAATTTGAAAAATATTAAAAAGAAAAATTTGAAATTTTGAATTTCCATAAAGCAGGACATAAATATAAATCGATAAAAAATTGTAGGTTACAATTCATATTTCTTTGTAATACAGTCATTCAGGATAACTGAACCATGCGGTGTAACTTTGCACCACCTCCTAATTTTAAATAATTTTGACTCCAAAAGACTAAATAAATTCCAGAACTGTGCTCTGTTGGAAAGGTTCTAAACTGGGATTTCTACTCTTTATTTTAGAAAATAAATTAGCAACATTATGCGCAATTAATTGCATCATCTAGCTATTTTTGTGAAGTACTATTTTCAAGTTAATTTTGAATGCTGTTTTGAAGTTGTTGTAATCCAATTAAATTTTCATAGTAAGTAACAAAATCTTCATTTATAAGACATATTATTATCTAAATGTTGTAAATGTGTTAATATTTTGTGATTATTTATTCATTAATAATTAATAAAATGTAAAATAAGAAGGCACTAACATTTTGCCACATTTTCAGGGTAACTGTGAGCCGGTTCAAAGCTGTACTGATGTTTATAATTTACTGAATATAGCTGCTACTGTCAAAATTTTCCCATATTTGCACGTATATTTTATGTAAATGCCGAAAATGTGCATTATATACAACATGTAAATATTTTCACAAATATGTGTAAAATACATAAAATTCATTTAAAAGCGTTATTCGGGGCGGAGCTCTTCAAATTCGACATTTTTTATTCTTGTTTGAATAATACTAGCACTAGTATGTATTACTCTAACTATGGATATATTATTGAGTTAAAACATTGTAAATTGTTTTTATCTGCATTTTTATGTTTTATCTCAACAATAAACAGTTAGTTTTTTTTTATTTCTAAATATTCATGGTTCTTTCTTCCACTTTTCTTATGCATAATATTTGTTGTAATATCATAAATTATACAAATCTTGTGAAGTTGGGAAATATAAATTGAGAGTCTTTACATATCTGAAAACATTTTTTGGGGGTTCAAATTTCTCTTAACTATAATACTTTTTTTATAATGAATTATTTAGATAATATTTATCATATGGTGCAAAGTTACCCTAAATGGCTGGGTAACTTTGAACCAAGTTAAAAATTAATTTTTTATTACTTTTATCATTATTATTCCTTAATTTTTGATAGTCATACAATAATTTAGGATCATTTCTTCAATATTATGCCCATAGTTGCAACAATATTCTTAAAATAAGAGTGTGGCATATGAAAATTCAGAAAATGCGGATGAAAGTTACCCTGAATGACTGTATTAATTTCAGAATTCATAATTCATATTATAATATTTTTTAAATACAAATTCAATGTATTTCTGTTTGGGATTTTTAGTATTATAAGAATACAAAAAATTATCACATTAGGATTATAATTTCAGGAGATATCAGTAAAAGTATGAAAATATGATTTAATATTAGAAGCTCTAAATTTTGAATTTTCATAATTCAAAAACTTACCATTCAAATGAAATTTCGCATCTAGGCATATTTTGAACCAAAGATTTAAACTGGTAAATCTGCAGATCAGGAGTCTCAATGTCAGCTCTGCAACTCATTGTTTTTAACACACTTTTAGCAATATTAATCTTTCTAAAAAAAACGAAATTTAAAGTTTTTAAATTACATAAAATTTTATAAAAGGAAAAATATTTCGTAGGTTTCAGTTATTAGAAGCGTTAAATTGAACACGTTGTTATGTAATGGTATTCTGAAATTATCATGAGATACTTATTCTGGTTATTTTTAGATAATAAAGTAGATTTTTTCAGGGGGCTCTGCACCCCCTGAACCCCCCCCCCCCCCGTAGAGTAATTTAATTTACATTTGTAATTTCAGTTGATTGTTTTAATGTCCTTTAGTAATTTCTACCAATAGATGGAAACGTACATAAATTATTTTCTACAGACCAGTATATTACATGAAGATTTTTACGCGTCACATACTACATTTAAATTTAATGCAGACAAAAAACCCTCTTAAAACTGCTCATATCACATTTCTGGGAATTACTATGCATAGTGTACAATGCATAACTCAAATTAAAAAAAAAACACTGAAGCAATTTGCGCTCATTTTCATTAATACTTACGAATTCATTTGTGCAGCCCTGTATATGATCTATATAATTTTTAAACACCACATAATAAGGAAAAACTTAGTTAGCCTTAAAACGCATACAGTGATCGAAAACGCTCTTCAGCAACCATCCCTAATAGACCAGAATTGTATCCGAAATCTTTTATGTGACCCTATAAATGAACGATAAATGCGATACAAATCATATTCAAAATTCTTGTAGTAAACCACTGTAATGTATTTTAATTTCATAATATTTGAATTAGTGCAACACAATTAACACACTGGCGACAGGCACTTTTTTTTATTAAATCTGAGTTTAAAAACAGTAGAAGCTCCTCCTTCTTCTGAAAGTCTTTCGGAAATTTTTTTCTGAGATATAATGTCTTACAAAATCTATAAAAATATGGAAAACACGATATAAATTCCTTTTCTGTAAGGTAAAAGTTACTCCCTTTAAACTTTTCAATACTTTTATATATCCACCAAATATAACTTTGAAAACTAGTTTTGCCACGACTTTAAAATAAGTTACATATTATTTCATCTCTTCTTCATAATGCTTATTACGTCGTATCGCGATTATATCGGAACGAAATATACAAAATTATAATACAAATTTCAAAATGTGTAAAAATTAATAATAGTTTTTGCTATATTCAAAAAAGTGTTTTTCTTTCTTCGTTTTTGAGATACAGTTACAAGAAAATTCCATTTTATTTAATTAAAAAGAAATATATAATTATATTAATTTGATCTGAAGTTACCCTGGCAAAATAGCTGAAAAATTATGTTTTGAGATAATTCAGTTTAAGGTATTTCTATCGCTGGTCCGTAACTCAACGTGTGTCGCTCTTTCAACTATAATTTTAGGCATTTTCTGATCGGGATAACCGTATGACATTTTAAAACATTTTAATCATTATAAAAATAATAGTACAGAGAGTGTTTACACATATTGGAATGATTTTGATATTAATTTTTTAAAAAATGACAAAACATATTCGAAAAAATCTGGCATCATGTAATAACGTTAATGCCGAAGCATAAAATATGTGATGTTATTAATTGCAAAGAAGCAATCGTGGATCTTTAAAGCTATAGCAAAGAAACCACCAAAAGAACTCTCCGAAAAGGTACGTGCCATCTCTAACATTTCTAAAGTGCGCTCTATGGCTATAATGAAAATTACAAAAACCTAAAAAAAAAAAAAAAAAAAAAAAAAAAAAGATTGCAAAATGTTTGCATACATCTGCAGCAACTGTAGATAAAATAATTAATAGAGATTTGGATTTAATTTAAACAAAAATATGTACAATTCATCGCCTTCTACCAAGATATGGTGTTGAGAGAAAAGAAAAATAATTTAGCAGGTGATAAGTGAGGAAAAAAATGTAATAATTGATGAAACATGGATTTATCTAAATGACTGTATTAAAAAAAGATCGATTTATTATCAGTATACAGGACAAAAAGACTTACAATTTTGCAAAGAAAGCTTCTCTATAGCATTTGTGGTAATTGCTGGAATCTCTTAAAACCTAAAATTAATAGTCAGAAAAGTTGATAAAGTTGTCAAAATTAACTGTACCTATTATCAAAACAATATTCAATTTCTATTTTTAAAGAAGAAATTTAAAACCTTCATCCTACGGACATTAAAAGTGCTCAATTCCACAGGATAAAGAAAGAAGTCACATTTCTCAAAAAACTGACAAGAAAAACTGGAATCAAGTGTATACCATTTAATCATATTCCAATCAAGTCGGCAATTGTTTCACCAATGAATTACTGCGCCTTTGGACTATTAAAACAAGCTCTTTTGAAACGCCGACCAACTACGTTGAGTGGACTTTCGAAATGTGTGTTGGTAAAATGGAACAAAACTCCACTTCTAGTTTTATAAAAGTGCTACTGTCTTGGAAATACCTCTGTAATATGATTGTTCAGAAAAAGGGCTGCCATATAGAACATATTAAAAAGTAGTTGTTTTAATTTATGTTTTTTTTTGTCTGTAATATATATCTGTAATAATACATGTATATAATATTTCTATATGTATATAATATGTCTGTAATAATATATGTAAAACCCTCTGCAATAATAATAATTGTTTTTTCATTATTTAAACCTTTCTAGTTTCATTGACGGAAGGAAGAAAAAAGGTAAACCTGCATATTGCATTCATAAAATATCTCTTTATCAAAAAATTTTGACTATCTTATTATTATTTACTATGAGTTTGAAGCAAAACCATAAAATTCATTACGCCATTATATAATCAGAATTTGATTTTGATGGTTCGTTTAAAACAAGGTATTATGTACTTTTAACATACCATAGCTTTTATAGAAAACAAAATCAATGCGTAGTCATTTATTTTCCATTAGAAAAACTTTTTCTAATTACTTATAGAAGAGTTTAATTAATTTCGCACTTCAGAAGAAAATATATTGATTGGAGTAATCAGAAAACAGTTTTTCGATTAAGACATTTTCAAAACAAGGAAAAAATAGATTTAATATAAATTTAAAAATACAGTTTTTTATTCCTTAATTAGGTAAACAAAATTGTCATTTACAAAAACTAAATGAAACGTCTTTTAATAGGTGATATTCAAAGAATATAATCTGACGGTTTCCATAAAAGCAGCTGCCATACAACTGCCACTAATTGAAATTACATTTTTGTTCAGCTTAAATTCAATTAATTAATATGTGTTACTTCAAACTCTATTATATAAATTGGTTTTGGATCAAAACTTATTAGCTTTATGTTTAAGGTGTGGATTCAAGCACTTTCACTTAAAATATTTTTTTTTCAGATTTTAGGAGAAAATTGATAACATACAGGGTGACAAAAAATAGCCCTGGCAATCATTTTCGCTTTTAATTACACTGGCCTCCAAAAGTTAAGGAACAAGGACCGGATGCTTTCGATTGCACACGTTTTGTCAAATATCTACAAAAATAAAAATTATTGGCGAATTGCTCTTGAAATTCTGGGATGAAAAGAACATTTTGATTTCATATTTATTAGTGAAGATTTAGTCGGGAAGACAATTAGCGGGGTAATAATAAATTTAATAATAAAATAATATTTGCGATCACCCATTTAACAGAAAATGCTGGAAATGGTTTGTCACTGTGTTAAATGACTATTTGGGTCTTGTTCAAGGTTCGGGTGCATTTGTGTAAGCATAGCAATCATATTCGTGAAGATGCTATTGTGTCTGTGAAAAATTCAAAAGTGTTTTGCTTATAGCATACAGAGTTTTCAACCAAATTTAACACAACTTTCTGAAAACGTGCCAAAGAATAGTAGCAACAGTATACTGCAATTAAAACATGAATATATTGAATATATCATGAGATATGGGCATTTTTATGAGATAATTTGTAACTGCGCATGCGCAAAAGATTTCAAAATTTTTATTTCATAATTTGGTAGTCAGTATTTTGGGGCAACTTCTATTAAAAGTACAGTCAAATGTTGTGAAAACTTAGAGAGATATAGTGAGCTGATTGAAAAGTTGTGGAAAATCCCTTATAATAAAGCTATTTTTAGGAAGCAACTCACTATATCGACCCTATCTTTGTGAATTTTCGCTATATTTGACTGGACTTTTTATATAGGTTGCCTTAAATAGTTGACTACCAAATTATATAATAAAAAAAATTAGGATCTTCCACGCATGTGCTACGCAGTTAAAAATTATTTCATACAAATGCCCATATCTCATCAAATATTCGATATATTCAAGCTTTAATTGCAGTATACTGTCGCTACTGTTCTTTGTCAGGTTTTTGGAATGTTGTGTTAAATTTGGTTGAAAACTCTGTATGCTGTAAAGAAAAAACTTTTGAATTTAACACAAAAACGTTAACATCTTCACGAATATGAGTGCTATGCTTACACAAATGCATACAAACGTTGAAGAGGACCCAAATAGTCATTTACCACAGTGACAAACCCTTTCCAGCCTTTTCTGTTACATAGGTGATCGCAAATATTATTTTATTATTAAATTTATTATTAGCCCCCTAATTGTACCCCTTCGATAAATCTTTACCGAGAAATATAAAATAAAACATGTTCTTTACATGCTAGAAGTTCAAGAACAATTCGCCAATAATGTTGGTAAATATTCGACAAAACGTGTGCAATCGAAAGCATCCAGTCCCTGTACTTAACTTTTGGAGACCAGTGCATTTTAATAACCACAGAACTTAAAAACAGACTACTCATAGACAAAATATCAATCGGTAAATTTCAGAAAACTTAATATTTGTGATGTAATCACCTTTTTCTTTCTGTAGGACCGAAATCTTTTGAAATTCTGTAGTAGATACTTACCAACCAAAACATTCTTATCACAAAATGTACTTTTATCACACTTAGCACCTCGATTATATGTTATTTAATCAACTTATTTAAATAATATTTTTATTTTTAATTTTGTACTAAATTTATCTAATACCAAAATTAAAACCGTTTATTGAAGTGTAATATATAATATTTTATGATAACTGTTATATATGTGGCAAAATAATACCAATTTGAAAGGAATTTTTTGCAAATACATTCGTATTCGTTCACTAAAATTGCTGTAGAAGTGACCGTATATTTTCTTTAGAAAATAAAATCTGCTTCCCTAATCCACCAGAGACCTTCGTAGAACCCTAAACTGGAAATTCTTTTCAACACAATAAATCATGATACGTAAAACTGTTGACTCATACCTTCAAATAAAGTCTGTTTTCAATTCCCGAGAATGTAGCAAATATTGACTTTTGATGACGGAATTTGTGTTCG
Source organism: Maratus speciosus (assembly GCA_963932465.1). Classification (NCBI taxonomy): domain Eukaryota; kingdom Metazoa; phylum Arthropoda; class Arachnida; order Araneae; family Salticidae; genus Maratus; species Maratus speciosus. The sequence continues at coordinate 54,069,719 of OZ010786.1, read as the reverse complement.
ATTTTTAAAATACATAAGAAAGAAATTTGTACACAATTTAAAGTTTATAAATCGGAATCGTTTCAAGCTTTAATATTTACCACCAGAATGAAAAATGTTGCAATATGAATTTAAGATATTTACATGGCATACATTACATGATATCAAATAGCTTTTAAAATTGTGATTAAAAAATCTAATTTTAACATTTATTACTGATTATAAATAATTCATTCAATTTTACCATTTATTCCTCATTATGGAATCGAATACAAGTTTTCTTCACTTTGAATATTTAACCTGACCATAGGGTTATTGAGCTCTAGATTTAATCCTTCTTTGAATGCTTTCAAAAGTGTTGGCAAATTCACTAACAAAATTTAAAATCCTTCAAAACCTTAGAAAATCACATGGTTATTTGGTTAATGAGCTTTGGATTTAATCCTTCTTTGAATGCTTTCAAAAGTGTTGGCAAATTCACTAACAAAATTTAAAATTCTTGAAAACCTTAGAAAACTTTTTTTTTCTTTTTCTTTTTCAATAATTATGATATTATATGTAAATAAAATTCTTAAATTTTGGTACATTTTCCTGAATATTATTACTATTACTAAATACTTTATACCACACGTAACTTGGTCACAAAATTTTGCCAAATAATACTATTTATCAAGCATGAAAAAAAAGGAATAAAAGCCATGCGTCAATAACAATCTGTAATACCGTAACGAAACTTCACTCGTTTCGTAAGGTGGCAGATGAAGTCGTACTAAAAACAACTTGCAAAACTCATAACGCATTTGAAATCCCAATTTCAGTGATTAATATCTATAGTCTGAAAAATACTTAAATTCTTTGTGCATTCTCTTATATGATGTATTCCAGGGATGGCGAACCTATGGCACGCGTGCAATAGGTGGCACGCGGGAGATTATTTTCGACATGTCATAGACTCGTGTTCTAAATTAAAATATTGGAGGACTCGTGTGTAAAGCAGGATAATTAATCCTTTGCCCTCGAGAGATGACTCTCACCATTACCGTCTCAATACTCAAGGCCTCCGGACTGATTTCGTGACGTACCAAATGAAGATTAACCCCTTGAAGGGCAAGCAATTGCGTTTGTGTAATGCTTAATTCCCACCAGAAATTTAGAAAAATTTTATTTCAAAATAAGGAAAAGCAAACTAACCGCTTGAGGTAACTCCCCCCCCCCTTAACCCCTTGAGAGGGGGAATATATTTTATCCCACCTACGATTAATCAAGATATGCACCAGAAAAATTTTAGGAAATTTTAGTTTTCTGACTTTAGTGGAGAAAAGTCGTAAATTTGCTTTTCCTTATTTTGAAAAAAAAAATTTCTAAATTTCCGGTGGGAATTAAGCATTATACAAACGCAATTGCTTGCCCTTCAAGAGGTTAATCTTCATTTGGTACGTCACGAAATCGGCTCGGAGGCCTTGAGTATTGAGACGGTAATGCTCTCACTCGCCACTAGGCTCCCGTGTAAATAGAGGTTCCAAATGCTCTGAACCTCAGTCTTTTAAAGTAATTTTCTTCGCCTTACCTAATGGCAGAATTATCGGCGATTAAAGATAGCCAAATAAACAGTAAGAAATTAGTGTGTCCAGAGCATTCGGAGGCTTGATTTCCGCGCGACATCTGGAAACTTTCTCGAGTGCAAAGGGTTAACAAAATGAAATTTTTGATACATTCAATTTTCAAATTTTGTGAAGGAAATACACACAAAGCTATACTTTTATTTATTACCAATTTTTCCCAGGTATTATTTCAAACAATGGGGCCCATTATACATGTCTGTGTAAATATGCTTATCTCTAAAAAATAGTCATAAAAAGTTTTTTATTCAGCATTTGTAAATACGTTTACTGTTGTTTTTCAACAAAAAAATTCTTTCTACAATTTATCTATAAAAACAGTATTCTGCATTGGTATAATAAAATAGCAAAATTTTACTTTTATTTATAAAAATACATTCTTTTAAAATCGTTCACGTTCCAATAAAAATTACTAATCGGTTAGTTCTGTAGAAAACTAAACGTTCATTTAAGAACATAATATTAGTACATAAAATTCCATTAAAATATATATTTACTCTGGTCTATCAAACTTCATCAGACAGTATTCTCTCCCCCTTTTCTTTTTGAATAACGTTTTCACCTTTATCTAAGGCATCCTCACTTCAAATGAAAAAAGATTTTATGGTTCTGGCCGAGATTTTCTTTTTTCCCTAGTTTTTCTCTGTTGCTCATTTATGATCTGGCGTCATCTATTGTCGACAGTTGCATGGGTTATTTCATTGACTATTTTTCTCCATTATCGTCCTTTAATGCTGTAATCTCTATGGCCTCTCTGATTAAGGCATTGTGTAAATCGTCGTAGTTAGCTATTTTGTCAGTGGATATTGTGTTAATTTTAATCGGGTTTTCTATGTTGGCTCTTGCTAAGGCTGTTGTTTGGTTATAATTCCTTAAATCCCGGATGTGCTCTTTCAGTCTTTCTTCAATCTTTCTTTTTGTCATTCCTACGTAAAAATTTCTTCGTTTTTGTTATTTTTACAAGAGATTTTGTATATTCCGGCTGTTTGTAGATTATCACATTTGTCTGTATCGTTCCGTATTAGATTAAAGAGGGATGGATTTGACGTTATTGGTATAATGGACCCCATTGTTTGAAATAATACCTGGGAAAAATTGGTAATAAATAAAAGTATAGTACAGTACAGGTATTAAGCAAAATAAAACCTTCAGGTTTTAATTATATTGAGCACACAAACCTATTATGATTTTTTCCTGCAAAACATTTCCTGATTTGTTAAGAATGGAACTTCTATTAACTTATGTGCAAAATTTTCCCTGATAGACTTTATTTTAGGACTTATGTGCAAATCGTTTCAATTTTGTAAAATCAGATGTGAAAATTATTAATTAAGTATAATATATATTGTGTAAAATCTCTGTAGTTCTAGAAAGTTATTATGATTCAATTAAATAATTATACAAAAAAAAAAAAAAAATCAGAAATATTTTTAAAAATGTGAGTTGTTATGCTTTACACCCCCAGCGTTTCATATAATTAAAATGCACAAATTGTACTATTTTCAATTTAGACTTGCTGAGTTTTCCTAAATTAGGATGCTTGTCGTTGTCATACAGATTGAATAAACTGAAATGCAAATTTATAAATCCCAATCTATCTCAATATTGAGTTCAAAAGATTATATTGAGAGAAACAGGGGATTATCGGGAAATAACGATCATAAGCAAAAATTCCGATGGTGAAATTATGGTATGTTGGAATTTCGAATTCAATTCCATAGTAATTTTTTTTTTTTTTTTTTTTTAAGAAACTATTTTGATAGTTATTTTTATTTTTATTTTATTTATTTAGTTTTTTTTTTTTTTTTTTTTTTTTTTTTTTTGGTGGGGGGAAGCATGAAAAACTCAAGTAGAATGATGAAAAACTCAAGTAGAAACCTGTTGTCAAGTGTCTCCGATTCAGCTGGCTTTCTCAAGGAAAAACTGAAATACGAAGCTGATCTGAATTATTTGCCATCTAAGACGCAACAAGAGAAATAGAATTTTGTAAAATACTTAAATATATTACAAAATGTTACCCATATATTTTAAATCCTAAAATCAGTATTTTAATTAATTTTTCTGATTTGATCCACTAAATTTGTTCGCACGCCGTCATCATTTAAAATATCTTTGGTGAAAAATTGGCATGCGGATGCGAAAAGGTTCGCCGACCCTGATCTATGCGTATCTATTTATACTAAACAGGGTGCAAAACATTAGTTTTGTTAGCTAACGCAGAAAACTTTTGAAAACGCCACTTTTGCATTTCCCGTCAATGTATGAAAATGTATTCGAATGCTTTTGTGCAGCCGTGTATAAGACCTATTGAGTTTATAAACACTGTTTAATATGCAAAATATGGTTACATTTATAACCGGATACCACAACTTTAAATACACTTTCAGTAAAAATTGCTGTAATCGAATTCTTAGGTTTGTCCCATCAAATGAAAGTTATATGTTATGCACATCGTATACTATAATATGTATTTTTCAGTACACATAATTAACCTATATCAATATGCATGAAATATGACAATATGCATGAACTAGTGTGATATCATTTAAAAACCCTGCGAATGATTTTTCTCATAGGCCATAATGTAGCGCATTCTTTTGAGTGCCCTGTAAATGAACTGTAAATGCTACGCACTTCATTTTTAACAACACATAAGCAGGTATACCTCAAGTGGTACAGCATATATAAATTACATGGCAATCGTACTATATTTACGAGAGCTAAAACATAGAGCGATAGTCTGCCAGGTGGAAAGATGGCCACATAAACTGAATTCATAAACACATTTTTATGTATGTTGAAAGTGTTTTAAAAAAAAGGTAAAAATTAACGTTAAGAAACTAAATGAAAAAGTTCGGATAGGATAACGTATAAATCAAAGATCAAACAATTATTAACAGTTTGCTTTCTAAAATAGCCTAGCCCGTTATTGTATTGACAAGTACATGGGGAAAGCTATTTGTCCATTTCGTATAAACCATCGCGCATTTTGACTGATTGTAAAACGGTTTTAAAACGTTTTACCTACCAAATTAGGATCTAGATTATTTTTCATGTTGAAACAGCTGTCGTTCATTTCTTGTCTATTTTATTTTGGCCTAAAAATATTATTATCATTTATATTCAATTACGTATTTATTATTTAAATCAAAAGTTTTACTTTTTCTAAAGAATCGAATGAGAATATGTTTGTGAAAACATATTATGGTTATCAGTTTGTAAAGTATGACTTTTTCATAAAGTGAAAACTTTACAAGTTAACTTTGATGTTTTACACCAATCAAGCGTTTTCTGATAAAGCTTAAAGTGCCTATTCAACGATGATATTTAAAAAAAAAAAAAAAAAAAAAAAAAAAAAAAAACCCTACTGTAAACAGCTTGATTTGTAAAATACCCTAAACCATTACTGTATTGGCAAGACGATAGGGCAGAGATTTGTCCCCTACGTAAATTTCGTAACCTGTCGTTCATTTTAACCGATTGTCGAACTAACTAATGTTAAAATGTTTTACATGATTAAGATGATCTGCCACATTTTTCATGTTAAAACATCTGTCACTGATTTGCTTATTTATTTTATTCTGTCCTAAAAGTGATCTTATCATTTATATTCAGTTATATGTTTACTAACAAAATCAAAAATTTTACTTTTTTGAAGATTCAAATGAAAATATATTTGTGCTCACATATTAAGTTTATCAATTTGTAAAGAATGATTTTTCTATGTAATGAAATCTTTACGAGTTAGTTTTGATATTTTTATACGAACAAAATGTTTTCTAAAATGCTTAAAGTACATTTACAACGATGATAATAAAAAAAACTTATTGTAAAGAGCTTGATTTATAAAATAACACAGACCCTTATTGTATTTATAAGAACGTGGGACAGATATATGTCCCTTACGTGTTATTATGACTTGCCTTATTTTTCTTAATAAAAGAAAGTTTGTTTATTGACTTACATATTTTATTTGGTCCTTAAAGAATTCTTATCCTGTATATTCAATTATATGTTTATTAACTAAATTAAACATTTGAATTATTTTTGAAGATTCGAATGAAAATATTTTTGTGCGGATAAATGTGAGCGTATTGGTTTGTAAAAAAAATTATACAAATAAAGCATTTCTAGCTAAAGCTTAACGTGCCTATACAATGGTGATATTTACAAAATACGTCGAAGTAAATAATTCGTTTATTAATTGAAGAGCTGAGTGGAAGAACATGTTATGCTACATTTTCTTAAAAATGATTTTATCTTTTGCACGAAGGTGTTATCAGGTATTCTATCACATGGTAAAGCTAAAATACCAAAGTTCTATTTAGCCTTGAAGATTTAAGACATTGTTCATTAATTTTTAATATTTTAATATTTAATAATCCAAATAATATTAACATTTTTCAATATTTAAAAATTAATTATGAATAAGTTTTTTTTGATAGAGTTTAGTACCACACCGGTTAATATTTTAAACACATGGTATCAAACAGAAAATAAATCATTAAAATTGAGAACAAAAACTTTCACATCAAATTTCTTCAAATGTCATTTTTTTACTTAACATGTTCTTCCACTTAGCTGTTCAATTATTTAGCACCATTCGTTTCATTTGTCTCATTAAAATTAAATTATTTCATATAAGATGAACTCTTAAATATTTTTAGCTTTAATAATCAGTGAACAAATAAACAGAAGTAAAATACAATAAAAAAATTATTTATAGTATTCAATTTCCCATTAAAGGGTCTAAAAATAAACGTTTTTAAATGAAATTTCTTTCTCATTAATTTGCTTTACGTTTAATATTTTAAAAAAGTTATTAAGCAAATCCAGAACAGTTGTTTTAACATGAAAAAAGTAATCCATATCATAACCGGATGTAAAACATTTTAACATTGGTAAGTTAAAATAATGGGTCGTTAATCTATATTAGAGAGCAAAGACTTGTTCGGGGATGATCCTGACGTCATACTGACTGCGGCCCACCAGGCCAATAAATTTTACACAATTATTTTGCCTTCTAAACATCACACATTTTCATTTTTTACACCGAAAAATGGGAAAGGAAATTTTCCTTTTAAATGCCATTTGTTTGAAAATTATATCTCAACTTATTATTTTTATAAGGGGTTAAATGAAACTTCAGGCAGGATTCGAATCTCTATTTCACGCAGCCGCAATACAAAAGATTAATCAGTTTACACAAAAAAATATAAATAATGTAGCATTCGTTTCCAGTAGATATTCTACAATGAAATTATATGTTTTTCAATAAATAAATAAAATAACAAAATATTACTGTAAATAAAACACAAATTTAATGGATATGTAATCGGGATAAATGTTTAAACCACTGAATTTATCATAATATAGAAGGCTACTGTAGGGGAAAGTAGAGGGAATGGCACTCACTTAAGGGAAAACGTGAATAGCTAGTGAAATTTGGACAAAAAAGTCAATATTTTATTAACAAAGAAAACTCCAAAGCATAAAGAACAGTTTGCAATCAACTAATTTTCATAAAATGTTTAGGGATTTTTTTATCGTCTTATTTAAATGACCATCATTTGAGCGGTAATGCCCGACATGGTAGGGTAATTGCGCTCGGAGTTTGAGTCAGAGTTTACAACGTTTAATTAAGACAAAAGTCACATATGTAGTTGTGTGGGCTGTTCACGCCACTGCAGACTTTTTGTAACAACTTTAAACATATTGTGCACACATATTGTGTTAGACATATAGTGGGCTAAATTTTTTATATTTAGTTTTTTTGTTTTTTACCACTTTTTTGAAATCATAAAGTTCTCCTTGTTTAATGACATATTAATAAAGGCGAAAACAGGGAAATTTTACCATTTCAAAAAAGTGGTGTCAATCAACAAATTTGAATTTTAAAAAAGTTGCCCACTGGCTACACTTCTTCTGGAATTCCGAACGAGCGCCATTACCCATCATCGTCATGTTGGGTTTTATTGAATTATAATTGACGTTACAACGCACTACAAAAATAAATAAAAGCATGAAAGTTCAGCTAAATGTATATATTTTGTAGATATAATGAGTCAATTAATATTTGAAAATAAGAGTATACACTTACCTTCAAGATAGATGTTGTAGAATTTTATAATAAAACAACTTCAAACTAATAACTTGAGGACACAAAAATACTTTCCTCCCGGCGGGCACTAAACTCTTACTGGGAACTTAGGATGACGTTCGCTAGGTGACGGTACCGATTGCACGTTTTCAATTATATTCTGTTTAGAGATATTTTTGAGCGGGATTATCCTTCTGAACGTCATTATCCGACATTTCCCTAATTAGCGAAATTTGTAGCCATTTCTAGGCTATTAAATTCTAGCATACAGGATACTGAAATACCGTTTTTAATAACTTTCAAAACTGTATTTGAATGTATAATTGATATTCTTCATATAAAAACTCTTTTTGTTGTTGATAGCGAACAATCTAAACAATATATTAAATGTAAAAAATCTACTACAGTTTTCTATTTAAAAAAATGGTTTTCACACATTCTCTGTTACCGGTAGTCCCAGGTTGCATCACCTATAATTTCATTAAAACGTAAAGCGTACATTTTTTACAGCTTTAAAGCATAATTTTTTTGTTTTTCGGAAAAAATTATATTTGAGTCTATTTTTCTTAAATATCCACTAGAAAAATAGCGAAAAAAATTTGTTTATGTTTATGTTGGACATAATGTCATAATGTCACTGCTAAGTTACATAACAAAAATTGCTCAAAAAATTATAATTTTAAATCGTATACTTACTTTAAAGTGTCTACGCTACAGGGCTATTCCATGTCACGTGTGGGACAGCTTTTCTACATATTACTGCTTTTTTAACTATGCTATTGTATCCTGAAATTAAAACAACTATGCGAATGAGAAAATCTAGGGTGTTTTGTTATTTTAAATGCATTGTTCTATTTTAACAACTTATAAGTTAATAGATATACGTATTTATTAAAGTGTCACGCGGAGGACATTTTTTCGTTTTTTATGGAATAGTCAAGCATTGTAATCGAACAATCGTAATTGTACGGGATAAGAATTCTTTAAGGACCAAATAAAATATGTAAGTCAATAAACAAACTTTCTTTTATTAAGAAAAATAAGGCAAGTCATAATAATACGTAAGGGACATATATCTGTCCCATGTTCTTATAAATACAATAATGGTCTATGTTATTTTATAAATCAAGCTGTTTACAATATATCATTTTTCAAGCAGTACGGGCAGATTACATAGGTCAGGGGTTTAAAATGTGGAGATTTTTAAACCTATTAAAAACGGGCTAATCACTTAGGTCTTGTTTTAAAATGAGGAGATTGTTAAACCTATTAAAAACGGGCAGATTACTTAGGTCAGGGGTTTAAAATGTGGAGATTTTTAAACCTATTAAAAACGGGCTGATCACTTAGGTCTTGTTTTAAAATGTGGCGATTTGAAAACTTATTAAAGGGCCATTCCCTACCACGTGTTAGATAGCATTTCTATATATTACAACTGTTCTGACAATGCTATTGTATCCTGAAATTCAAACAATGAGAATATGAAAATCTAGGGACTTTTGTTATTTTAAATGTATAGTTTGTATATTAACAACTTATAAGTTGATAGATAGGTATTTACGTAAGTGTCGCGTGCAGGACATTTTCTCGGTTTTTCATGGAGTGGTCCTACACAATAACAACTATTCAAAGATATAATAGTTTTTTAATGCTTTTAACGGTTTGCTTAATTAATACCTTATAAAAGATAGCGAAAACATGCCAGTGGAGCACATTTCAAGCAGTATCAAAAAAAGGTGTTATAACCACCCCGTAACGACAAATTAGAAAAAAACATGCTTCACGACCTTAAATGCATGTTATCACACGTAAGTAGCACATAATAGTTCACCAAAAAACCAATAGAAAGTGCCAAATCACAAAAAAATCATGTAACTTTTAATTTACACTATGCGTTAAAGAGTTAATTATTAATTCAAAATATCATAAACGAATTCTACACGACAACTCTTGACAACTAATAGAGTTAATATAAATTTTATGTATATGACGCATTCTCAAAAAAAATTTAACTTTCAGGAATAAAAAACTGGTGAAATTAAACTTAGTAAAATAACATTTTAAACTTATAGACGAATGCCTTAATGATTCAAAATAAGGAAAAAATGGTCAGCAGCGAAGATTTTTGAGGTGTAAGTTAAAATTGCGAGTTTAATTTTCCTTACCGTTTTAACTCTCTAAATTTGTACCTATACTGAATTTGCATAGTACCCACAGAACTTTCAAATAAGAAATAATAACAATGTAGTATTTTTAGTAAAAAATTTTTGTATAAAATTGTCTTAAACGGCTGTTAAAGAAGGGACGGTAATTGAAAAAAGGTACGATAAGGAAAAAAAGTGATAATACGTATCGGAGGATAAGGGAAATTACCACTTATTTTTAGGCAAATCATGTTAAGACAAAGTTTTAGCAACAATGTTCATTGATTTTTAGAAACATTTATTTACATAGGAATAAATTAAAGAATATATATTTACCTCAAAAAATGTAGTGATATACATTGGGGACGGTAAGACCTTGAAATTGATATTTAACCCTTTATGTACTGAATTATGAATTCATGAAAATTTTATATTCTAAAGGATTTTTCGTGAATTTTTTAAACTACATTAGAAGATTTACATCATCATTTAATAAATTTTAGAAGGATTTTAGAAGGATTGAAGGATTTAAAGGATTATTAATTAAATTTTAATTTATAGGAATTTTGTGCAATACTTATAACCCCACTCAAATCTTTTATTTTAAATATTTTTCTTAGTGTTTTGCAGAATTAGAAAATGAACAAATATAATATTCAACAATGGAAATATAGAAATATTTCCGAATTGACCCCCCCCCCCCTCCAATGCCAAGAAAGTTGAAAAGACGCAAATGCAAAAGAAATCATTCTTTTAAAAATACTTTTGTTTTGCGTACAAATAATGCTTTTGGAACAAGATTAAATCTGATGTTTGATCTAAGTTTGGAACAAGATGTGTCTAAAACTAATTCTAAGCTTTATTACGACTAATCGATGTATTAGGTGAATTTTGTAACAAGTTATTTTAATGGAAATTATAGTGGTCAGTAGATAAAGTGCTAAATGCTGATTTGATTCTGCAGTAAATTTCCTGTCAACGAATTTTAGCCATTTTTTCTCTAGTATACTTTTGCATGAGAAAAAAAGGTGAAAAAAAGTCTGTGAAAAAAGTGATTTTCTGTATAATTTTAGCAAGAGGGATGGTGAGGAATTTAAAATCAAGGGACAGACTTAAAAAAATAATAACAACCGTAAAAATGTGTGCAGGCTAATTTTTCGATACATATTTATATAAAAGAATAGTCCCAATTTCTGAAAACCATTACACCGAATTAATTTTATAGAAACAATTTTATACAGACAGTTCCAAACTTAATCTGTAACTGATGTTACCGGTCTCACAGACCGGTGCGTTTTTCAATTTTTATAGTTTAACTTGCAAATTTCAGTTTATCTTCAAACACTACTGAAATTTTGTTTCGTTTGGAATTTTAGTACTAACACCAGAGACTTTTAAATAGGTAGATTTTAATTATAACATTCCTGTACAAACAGTTTAGCACAATAACAACATCCAATGAGTTAATAGCGTCTTTTATTCATCTTTCGATGGAGCGATCTCACAGACCGCTTCACACTAGTTATGTGACAATTCCTGTGATATCAGTTAACGGTTAAAAATCAGCATTAGTGACACGAGACGGTATATGAATTTCGTGGTATATTTGAACTCCCAACATCTTATTTAAATTGTTAATATTGTTATACAATCATGCAATGGGATGTTTTAAGTATAAGAAATAAAAAAATCCCACAAGAATACCTACTAAAATAAAAATTATTATTCAGTGACTTAAAAATCAAAATTATGTGAGAATACCTGATATATAGATTCTTTCAGCATAATAGTTGCGAACATTAAGAAAAGGTAGAGCACACTACAACAAACAATTTTCGTATAGGAAACCAGGGTCGCAATCTACTCACTCAGTCAAAAGTACAAGCTGATTCACTTCCATAAGAGCGCGAATTTTAATTAATAATGAACATATTTTATTTGTATCAGAATTAATCTTCTGTGTGCGAAATACGAAAAAAGTGCTAAAAACGCATAGTAATTTAGTCAGTGCGCCGCATATAATGACAACCATATTTCTGAAAGCGGATCAACTGATTTATCATAAACGAATTCTAGAGAAAAACCTAATTCATTGAAACTTAATACAGTAAATATAAGTTTTTTTAATATACACTGCTCAAAACAATTAAAGGATATTGCAGTTTTAGGTGGATTTTGTATCTGGTAAACTGTTTAGCTGATTGATACATGGTCGACAGACATAGTAGGTTATATGAGAATAAATTACACATGTTTGGCAGAAAAAAATGCATTTTATTGCGCATTTGTGTACTAAAGGAAAAAAACACAATTTGTGCATATGAGAAAAAAAGAATAAGAAAAGGTGTTTTCTTCAAAGAAAATCATTTTCAGTAGGGGGTATGGTTTCCACGGGCGGCCAGCAACGTTGAACACCTTTGAGGCATGGACTCAATGAGGCTATTAATGACGAGTTGGGGTATTCTGCCCCACTCTTCCAGAAGAGTTCTTTCCAGTTCTTGGAGAGTTTGTGGGGGTTGTTGGTGGCCAGAAACTCGTCTTCCTAGAGCGTCCCAAACGTGCTCGATTGGATTCATGTCTGGAGAACACGCTGGCCATTCCATTCAAACGATTCCTTCCTCGAAAAGAAATCCTCCACCAGGTTTGCACGATGTGGCCTGCAGTTATCGTCCATTAAAATGAAGTTATCTCCGATTGCTGCAGCGTAAGGGACTACAATAGGTCTGAGGATCTCATCCCTATATCGGCGACCAGTCAGAGCTCCATCTCGAATGATGTAGAGGTCAGTGCGCCCGTCAATGGAGATGCCACCATACACCAACACTCCTCCACCGCCAAATCTGACACTTTCGTGCACGAACGCAGGATTATTCCTACTGCCACGGTCCCTCCAGATGAAAATACGCCTATTATCCGGATGCACAGAAAAACGGGACTCGTCAGAAAACAGAATATTGCTCCATTCATTTCTCCTCCAGTTGACATGCTCGGTTGTCCACTCCCTGCGGTCGCGACGATGCCTTGATGTTAATCTAACACATACCATTGGTCGGCGAGCATACAGACCTACAGCATGGAGCCGGTTTCGGACAGTCTGAGTTGAAATCGTGGTGCCTGTAGCCGAGCGAAGGTGTTGTTGGAGAAGAGTAGCGTTCGGTGTCTCCGAGATGTTAACGCTAAATACCGATCTTCATTGGGCGTTGTTGCCCGTCTACGACCTTGCCCTGGTCTTCGGCCTGCACATCCACTCTCCAAAAAACGGTTCCAGATCCTGGAAATGACACTTTGTGACACTCCAATGGCTTGCGCTACTTCGGCTTGAGTTTGGCCCCTTCTAACCTACCAACAATTCTCAAAGCTTCTGAATCTGTCAAATGATTCCGCTGAGACATCGTACTCATCGAAACAAAGCAATCACTGAATGCCGATCATCCTTGTCTTCATTCTCTTTTATCCAGTTGAAAGTCAAATTTCATTCGCTGCCACTGAAGCGACGTTTTTGACGTCGAACTCAAAATTTGCATACTCCACAGTTTGAAAACCAGAAAAATTTGCATTTGTGATTCTCTTCTTCTATTTTCGGCAAAAAAAATTTCGTTTATATCTTCATTTTATATAAAACTTCAAATATCCTTTAATTGTTTTGAGCAGTGTATATAGATTCTTTCAGCATAATGTCTACAAATGCTGAGAAAAGGCACATTACAACAAAAAATTTTCATGTAGGAAACCAGCTTCGCAATCAAACTAACTCAATCAAAAGTACAAGCTGGATCACTTCCATATGAGTCCGGATTTTCATTAATAATCAAGATATTTCATTCATATAAGAATTAATCTGTCGTGTGCAAAATATCCGAAACGGGCTAAAAATACGCAATAATTTATTATAAACGAATTCTAGGAAAAAACCTAATTCATAGAAACTTAATACAGTAAATATAAATTTTTGGTATACATAGGTTCTTTCCGCATAATGCATACACAAGTTAAAAAAAGGCAGACTGCAACAAACAATTTTCGTGTAATCAGGGTCGCAATGAACTAACTCAGTCAAAAGTACAAGGTGGTTCATTTCCATATGAATCCGGATTGTAATAATTAATCAAGATATTTTACTTATCAGAATTATTCTGCTGTGTGCGACATACGCGAAAAGAGCTAAAAATTGGCACTAATTTGGTCAGTGCACCATATCTAAAGGCATCCATATTTCGAAAAGCGGATAAACTAATTTAACGCTGGTTAAATACGGATGGTGGCCACTTTAACAACATTTTATAATAATTTTCCGCTTAAAGAGGTGGAAATAGCCGCCATCGGCATATAATTAATGCTAAATTATAGGAGTGACTTTTTGGAATGTAGTTGATATTACATGCGGTGCGCAGACCAAATTACCATGTATCTCTAATGCGTTTCGCGATCTCATCGCGTTTTCGAAACAGGAAGGTAATTCTCTTGTAACTATTGATAAAATTTTTCAGTATTATTAAACTAATCGTGAAAATTCCGGGTTCAGATTGGAGTAAATGAAACTCTAATTTTGACTTAATGACTTGATTGTGAACCTGGTTTCCTGTAGAAAAATTATTTGTTGTAGTTTGCTGTACCACCTTTAAAATGTTCTTACAAATTGTGCTGAAATACCCGGTATATCAACTTGGAGCTTTGTTTTTTTCGATAAAATATTTGCTTTATTTACAAAAGATTTTTGTCTAAAATTCATTTCCAAAGATTTATTTTTCTAACAAACATTTGTTGGTTCGAGGGATTTTACACAAAAATCAGAATAAAAATATCAGTAATATCAGTAATATTTTTAAAATAAAGGTAATTTAAATACACAAATCCATCCAAGAAAAAGGCAAAGCTATATATACATATTTAATGTGCCCTGATAAGAAATGTAAAATGACCTAGACATATTGTTTTTATTAATTATAATGCAAACAAAATGATTAAATAATCATAACTTTTTAATTAATTTCCATCCACATGTTAACATATTTAACTGCATAAAAATGATAAATTTCTAACACACACATTTAAAAATTCAAAATTTGAAAATCAAACAGAATCATAAACCTTAAAACATACGTTCTCACTTAAAGCATATGAAATGAAAAATGTTTCTTCCTTTTCTCCATAGATTCAAATTATTTCGCTTGGCGAAACAGTATTTTTATCTCCGTTTCTCCGTCATATTTCTTAAATAAGCAAGCATGTTATAAAAGAGATAAGGTTTTAATTAAATGTCATATGTTATTCCTTTTTTATGCGTCTCTTTCAAAACTTTCAAAAGAGGAAATATATTTTTAAATGCTATATGATTTCGTATATATTTTATTTGCAAAGTATTTAGTTTTAGAAAAAAATTATGCACTAAAATATGGCATTTGCATTATTTACATATGGAAAAACAGTGTGTTTGATGATTTTTTGTAGATGGGGTTAGCTTTTACTTCCGAAGACTGGTAAGATCTTATTTTCATTATTTTTACATCGTAGCGTAGTGCCTAACTACTCATTTTTAAAGGTAAAATGGTGGTCGCGCGAATTTTGAGATTTTGCGTGTCCTGCATTCTATCATTCGTGTGTGAATGATTTACCAATTCTGTCATTTAAGTTACGTAAATTATGCCAGAATCCCGTGGAATTTGATTGCCATGTCTATTTCTTGCAATGATATGATAATTGGGTATCTGTGGTTGTGTACATGCTATATATACTGTTATGCTGTACATTAGTTGTTGGAATCGATCGATTTAAAACGCATCCTGTCATTAGGTAATCTGGTTCTGGGTTTGAGCGTAAAGTTCTTCACATGTTGTGTGCAAGCGAAGTTTCCCGTTCACTGCTTCAGATAGATTCTACAGCAGTGAGATTTGCCAGCGTTATAAGACGTTTAGCTTTTCTATTTTCTAATAAAGAATTGTTGGAATCAACGAGATTAATTTTATAGTGATATTACATTGTTCATAGTGATATCATATATTGGTATTTAGAGAATTGTCGTAAGATCACTCAGAACAGACAGTGAGGCCATTTTGATTTGAGTTAGAAGATTATTTGAATGTAATCAGTCTTTTCAGGAAGTATTCTTTTCCTTTGCCAACCAACATTAGTTGAATCGATCTGTATTTTGACCACCTATATTTAACCCTTTCACTCCCAGTGAGTCCAAATGGCATCATGATGTTAGTGGATATTTTAATTCGGATATTCCAAGCTCATACCAGAAAATTAGAATAGCAATATTTGGTTTATTTAATAACAGACCATTCCGTATTTAAATAAAGCGGAATTTAAAATAGAAATTATCTGGAGTAAATTCGGATTCTCTGAACTACGTAATTTCTAGAACGTATTCTATCATGGGAATGAAAGGGTTAAGACTGCCTACTCCACTGCCAATTACCCTGTTCATCGCTTTAAATAAAGTGTTGTGTTTTTGATGAGATCTGTGTCCTGACCCCATTCCATGAGATCTGTCCGTAAGTGTACGTCACAACACATTACGTTATAGAAAGCGTCATCGGTATTTTTAAAATAAAAAGCTCATGCAAGTTCAAGTGGCTACATCTTAATACGCGACTTGCATATAATTAAGAAAAAAATGCATGTTATTAACATCGCATATTTTTTTATTTACTAATAGAGAGACAGTTGGCGTATTTTAGTGAGAGCACTAGATATTGTGAGATATTGGGACAACAGTATTCAAATTAATCTACGTTGTTAATTATTGCGTATCACTACAAAAACAGAGAGGTTTTATACGTACACGATTCATGCTCCGATTCCAAATTTTCGCCAAATCTGTTGCAATCCACATTCTGGAACTTGGCAATATTCACCAGGGCAAGTGCTATTAAATGAGGGACATAACTCAACAGAAATTAGCTTGGCGCTAATGGCAGGGTCATTAAGGTTTTAACTAATATCATACGCAACAATAAAATTTTATTACTCGTATGTCATCTTAATCTTGCACACGGAAGTACTTTTGATGCTCATCGCTCACGATTTAGACAAATCAAATTTCATGGTTGGTAGGTCGTCGCATTATTATTTCTAAAAGCATTCTAGTTAAAACAGAAGTCAAGATTTTGTCAAAATACCTTTCGACCAATCAAATTTTATTTATCGACTACACCGCTTTCACATTAATAAAGGTAATCTCTTGCTCATTCCTTTACATTTGTAACGCAGTAGACAATCATGCATTGAAACGTTCTACGGGTCCCTGTCAAAAAACCATACGATATACGATGAATCCTTTTAGCTTAAGATTCACTGGTGTACTTGAATTATAATGTAAATATTATATTCAAGTCCATTCAGTGACTCTTGTTGAAAAAATTGAGGAAATACATGCATACACGCATATACTGCGACCACAAAAAAAGAAGCTTCTTTATTTTTAGGTACTTAAAATAGTTTCTGTTGAATAGCTTGAATATAATGTAAACCTTATATGTTCCACATGTTTTGAAGTTTCTAAAACAAACTATGTACACAAAATTTAATGAACGTTTTCCATAATTATAATGACATTTAAAGATGCTGTATTTGAATATAAAATGTGATAACAAAGAAATGCTATATAATTTAACGTATGTATTTATGGAGTTTTCACGTGTTTTGAATATTCTTTAATAAAGGCTTATTATCATTTATATTTTATTCATTTGACCATAAACAGAGTTTTTGTATTGTATTTCTCTTACTTTTAAACTGAATAAGAAGCAATGCATATTGTTTTGCTACTTCTTCAATCCAATAGTCATGATTCAATTAGTATATGATTTCATTTTCAGATATTAGTCCTGGCAATAGGGAATTTTACATAGCAAAATTAATGGTATTTCTGGAAATCGGCTTGCTTTATGTTTTTTGGGTCGCTGAATCCGAATTTGTAACTTCCCATCCAAATTACCCCCTGCAACCCCCAATCCCCCAAATTTTGATAAAAAGTCCCGCAAAAAAGGTTTTTATTAAAAAAGGAATTTTTTTATTGTTTTAGGGGAAAAGTATCTAGAAATTCAGAAAGAAGACAAAATTTACAACAAATTAGTTATATGACATTATGACTTAGAATGAAGAGGAAGGGGGGATCTGCCTCGAAACATGCGCGCGGTGCTGCGTGGACTAAGTTGCTCAATTCCACTTAACCACTCACACGTTTACATTCGCCCTCCCATCTCCCCTCCGAACTTTCTCTATAAGGTTTACTTTGAGTTTTTTTGGTCGCTGAATTCGAATTTTTAACTTACCCCAAAATCCCCCCCCCCCGAAACCCCCCCAAAATAGTTGTTATTAACTTAAATTTCTTACTGTTTTAGGGGGAAAGTATGTAGAAAATTTGCAACATATAGGATTTATGAAATTATGACGTAGGATAAATAGGGAGAGAGGGGGCTGCCTCGGAACATTTCCCGCGCGCTTTTCTCAAAAACCAAATTTTTTCAAAAAATCAATTTTTGGGGGGGTTTCCGGGTGAAATTTTGGTGGGAAGTTACAAATTCGGATTCAGCGATCCAAGAAACATAAAGTGAGTCGAAATCCAGAACTAGTATTAATTTTGCCAGGTAAAATCCCCTATTGCCTGGACTTCATAACTTACACTGCAAATAGAAGCGTCTTAAATTTAGACACATATGTGACTGAAAAAGAATTTTAGACACTTAAGTGTCTTAATCTGAAAATTAAGACACTATAGATGTCTTAATTTAAGATACATAAGCGTCTTACTATGACCATGGTGTAAACGAACTGAGAATAATGTCTAAAATATCCGCAAACGTCTTATTTTAAGACACTTCATTGCTTTAAACGTGTCGTAATTTAAGACGTTTTGATTCTTCCGACGCAATAACCACCAGGGGGCACTAGCACTCCCAGTTGCGCATGCGTTTTAGATGTCTTCGTTCGAAGTGGTATACGTTGTAATTCAAACAAAGTTTGTTTTTATGTACGCGTGTATTTTAATTCGTTTTTTGCGAAATGTGAAGTACTGTGATTTTAATTCGTATTAACATGGATTATTTATTTATTGAATACATACATCTGACGTGTGTGCTCGACATCAAATGTCTCTTAGAAGCTGTCGTCGATACAAGGGCGGGATAGACACAGAACAGAAGTAGACGACGGTTGAAGATTACACCCGGAAATTCTACAAAGCGTGTGCAATGGGCTTAGTGTTAACTCGTATCAATTTATATCAATAATATTGTGTTATTCATCTTCGTCCTGTCGAAGCTGGCAAAAAAAAAGAAACTTTTGTCTGGCGGGTCCTGTTTTTAGGATGAAACATCTCATTCTTTAAATATGGCTAGTCGGATGTATTATGGGATTACCTTTTAAACTGATGAAAGTCTTTCTCCCTCACTGTGGTTGTGGTAGTTTTTAAAATTTCAAATCGAGGAATATTTCTTACCTCTTGCAGCAACTCAAGTAAGTTTCTTTATAGTAGTAAAATTAGTGTATTTTATGATTTTATTTATTGTACTAAACAAAATCCTGCATGAAATTTAATTAGTTTTGAATCTGTTCGCAAAAAACCCCACTAATTCTAGAAGTATATATTTTTAAACTTATGACGTTCTTTTTTATTACGAATTATATATTCAATGTCAGTTCTTAGTTTCAATGGATAATTTTTATCTCGCAGTAAATGACGGCCACAAGGAAGTAAAGAAAAGAAAAACTTTGAAAGATGACCTAATGCTTTCTTACTTCCTGGCATAAAACCGCAGATTAAAAAAAGATAAATAAAGTAAATGAGACTGGTCTATTATATGAAGCTGCCTGTAAAAATATACATATGTATTTGATTTGCAATCAACTCTAATACTGATTTTTTTATTATTTTTAATAAAAAAGTAATTTGAAATTTATAATGGGAAAAAGTAAAAACCTCTAACTAGATTTCGTATTTAAAATTGTGGTAACTTTATTTATATGCACTTATACGAAAAATACAAAAATGACAGATGTTACTGTATATATTTAAGACGAAAGAAGTTTGGAAATCATAAGTTATTTTTTCCTCATGTTTTTAATATAGAATATGTACTTATTTGTTTTTATTGATAGTTGAATAGCTTTTGTGAGTACCCTCTGATCTACATAAAAACTTGCCCATGTGGAAATATAAATTTTTTAAAAACATAATTTTTAAATAAGTATTTTCATTTTTTTTTGGGGGGGGGGGGGGAGAGGGGGATTTTGCATGAATTTTTGTAAAGCTGATATCTTAAATCTTGCACTGATTATAATGAAAGTTTTGAACTTTTAGAGTAGGACAAGTTAAAAACGCAAATATATTTAACAAAATACAAAAGTCATTTTTTCCCCAATGTTATTAAAGTAGAATATTTATTTATTTATTTTCATTATTCATAGTTAAATGGCTGTTGTGATTCTCAAGTGATGTATATGTAAAATTGCCTATGTGGCAATATATTTTTTTATATTTTCATTTTTTTGGGGGGGGGGGGATTTTTGCAATTTTCGTACATCTGATATTTTAAATCTTTTTCCACATTCAACCGAGTATAATAAATATTTTGAACTTTTAGAGTAGGACAAGATTATAAAATATATATATATATTTATCTATGTACCTTAAAAGCCCTTAATAGCGAACACTTCGGGACCGCGGAATTTGTCCGATAATGGGAGATGTCTACTTTTTTGAGGTAAAAATATACAAATATGTATGTCTGCTCATTAAAAAAGTATTCGTTAAATAGAGGTGTTCGCTATTCGAGAATGTCCATTAACCTCCACAACGGATACTCCCGAATACCGGACATCTCAATTTAGACAACTATAATGCAGGGTTGCGTTTTTTGCAAAAGTACTTCTTGATTAAAGGAAGGGCAAACTGGGAAGTGCCCCGTCCACCTACGACTGTAGTGCCCCCAAATTTGATGTGCAATATTTGTAAAGCTTATATTTTAAATCTGTTTCGAAATTGTACTGATTATAATCAATATTTTGAACTTTTAAAGTAAAATAAGGTTAAAAACAAAATAATTTTAAAAAATCTAATATTTAGATAAATATTTTTTGTTTTTTAATCTTGTTCTACTCCTGAAGTTCAAGATATTGATTATAATCAGTACAATGTCGTAAAAGATTTAAATTATCAACGTAACGAAAATTGTATACGAAAACTGAGAGCACCAAAAAAATCAGGCTGTATTGGGGGGAGGGGAGGGGCAGGACCACAGCCAAATATTTTTCCAGGATTCAACGTGGTCAAACATGGCTACGTATGATGCTTATAAAAAAATGGATGCGATTCAGATGTTTGAAGTGTCTGAAATTCAGACGCAAAAAGTGTCTGAAAAAATTCAGACATTTTAAAATGTCTGAAAATTGAACACTCCATTTCAGACACTTAAGTGTCTGAATTTCAGACATTTTAATTTAGAGTGTAGTGCACGTAGCGCTTCAGTGCATGTTCAGAGGCAGCCCTTCCCCTCCCCGTTTTCCTACGTCATAATGTCATACATGCTATTTGTTTCAAATTTTGTCTAGTTTCTGAATTTCGTAATGCTTTTCCCCTAAAACAATAAGAAATTCAAGTTAAAAACAACTATTTGAGGGGGGGGGGGGATTTTGATGGGAAGTTAAAAATTTGGATTCAGCGACCCAAAAAACTTAAAGTAAACCTTATAAGAAAAGTTCGGACGGGAGATGGGAGGGCGAATGTAAGCATGTTAGTGGTTAAGTGGAATTGCGCAACTTAGTTCACGCAGCATCGCGCGCATGTTCCGAGGCAGATCCC
This sequence comes from Maratus speciosus, assembly GCA_963932465.1. NCBI lineage: Eukaryota > Metazoa > Arthropoda > Arachnida > Araneae > Salticidae > Maratus > Maratus speciosus. The sequence goes on along the minus strand of OZ010786.1, from coordinate 54,048,071 downwards.
CCCTTCCCCTTCATCCTAAGTCATAATGTCATACATCTAATTTGTTGCAAATTTTGTCTACTTTCTGAATTTTTAGATACTTTTTTCCTAAAACAGTAAAAAAAAATGATTTTTTTAATAAAAACCTTTTTTTTTGGGGGGGGGGGCATTTTACCAAAATTTGGGATGGTTGCCGGGGGAAATTTTGGTGGGAAGTTAAAAATTCGGATTCAGCGACTCAAAAAACATATAGTAAGCCTTTTTCCAGAACTACCATGAATTTTTCTAGGTAGAGCCCCTAAACGTCTCTATTGCCTGGACTATATCTAATTCTAATAAAATCTGAGCCCAGGAAATCGTCGGAACCATGCCCGTGGGAACCACTCTGGTCTGCGAATCGACCGTAGCTAAATGCCAAGTTAGTCTTAATGAAAAACATATCCTAGCATATGACGGCTAAATAATAATTTTTTTCTACTTGAAATCATGTCTGTTCAGCACATTTTCACATAAAACATGTGAAAATATATCCATTTATATTGTAATAAGTTCTAAATTAAAATTAAGCTATTATAAACATAAAATCAAATCTAAACAAACGATACTGTTGCCATTCAGATTCAAATTCCAGCAAAGCTACAAACAAATGAATGACTCTTTGAACGCTTCATTAAAAAAAAAATACCGGTTAAAGCCGATGCTGGTCTTAAAATATTTGTAATAGTTTATTACATTAAATATTTTAACTTTGTTTAAAACCTTCAAAAACTATTAAGTTCTAAATCATTAAGTTCTAAATTTAAGGGTCAAATCATCATCAACAACAACAACAAGTTAATTAAAAATAACGGATAACTATCGCCATCTGGTGGAGAATAGATATAACTTTCGCTCTAAAAAGGTCTGTTCAAGCACATTGCAATACATGTATTTTTAATTTATTCAGAATGATTATTCTTTTACACAATTTCATATTTCCTGTGACATTTGTTTTCTGTCTTATATGACAAAGTAAACATTATCCAAATTTTAATATCTAAAACTTTCAAATGCATTTACAATAAAGGATTATTTCAATGGCACTTTGGCATTATTTAAAGGGAAATTAACCGTTTATATACTGAATTATGAATTGATGAAAATTTAATCTTCTAAAGCATTTTTCGTGAATTTTTTAAACAAAATTAGAAGATTTACGTAATCATTTAATAAATTTTAGAAGGATTGAAGGATTTAGAATGTTTCATTAAATTTGAATTTATAGGGATTTTATGTAATATTTATAACCCCACTCAAATCTTTTATTTTAAATATTTTTCTTTGTATATTGTAGGAATTAGGAATTAGGAAATCTACAAATATAATGTTCTTACAATATAAATATAGAAATATTTCTGAATTGAAAAATCCCACACCCCCCTCCAACGCCAAGAAATATGAAATGATCCAAAGGCCAAAGAAATCAACCTTTAAAAAATATTTTTGTTTTGTGTAACCCATAATGCTTTTGGAAGAAGAAACAATAACCGTCAGAAGTACCGTCAGTAGATAAACGGTTAAAAGGACAATTTTTTCTGAACCGAAGGCTGCGAGCAGTGCCTCTGTAGGCCGTGTTAATTCCCAATAAATTAGAAGCTTATGTTTCTTGCTAATTCTTTTGCCGTCAACTTTCTGTTGTAATCGTACTGATTTTACGATGCATTTCACCAGATTTGAAGACATCGCAAATAAAATGAATATTTCATATCTGTACAACATATTTTAATTATCTTGCAGATAAAATTATGAATTTTAACATAGTTTGTAGCGAAAAAGAAAAGTCCCGCTAAACAACAAATTTTTAATGTAAAGGGAACCTAAAAAGGCATTTTCGTCATAGAAGGTGCAGCTGGAAATGGCGCGTTTAAGTGCTGGTGACTAAATTGTAGTTTACATAATTTCTTTGTACTAATCCCAAAAAATCAAAGGATAATACTTTTTGATTAACAAAATGCATGAATCATCATTTTTTTTCTTTTTTAAGCCAGAAAATTTTTTTTAAACTATTGATTGGAAGATTTATCATTTACTTTCCGTCATTTTTCGTCATAGAATGTGTAGCTAGAAATGGCGCGTTTAAGCTCTGGTGACTAAATTGTAGTTTACATAATTTCTTTGCTCCAATCATAAAAAATCAAAGGAAAATACTTTTTGATTAACAAAATGCATGAGGCCTCTTTTTTTTTAAGTCAGAAAAATATTTTTTTAACTATAGTTTTGAAGATTTATCATTCACTTTCCGTCATTTTTGACGGGGATTATATACTAGTAAAGTAATAATTAGATAAAGCAAAGATATTGTTGTCACAATAATTTCGTCACAGCCAGCGTCACACCCACATTATATGAAGTCACTGACTATCGTAAACTCGAAATATGATGTTATTCTGTTTCTACTACAACGCTGTATTGAAATTCAAATCATATGTAGAATTTTGCATTTTACTTTCAGCAACACTGAGCGTGAGATCACTATAGGAGCAGATTCCCAGCACAAGCAAGCCTAGAATCTATATATATATTACGCTATTACGTGGCACAGAAATCGCGATTATTTGTTAATTGTTTAATGGCAACAACTGAATAAAACGCTTTTCATTGGTTATTGTGTAAAAGTACTTTGACAGCATTTAGGCTGAAGTAAATCCTGTTTATTTAAGATTCGTTCTTTCACTGCAATTATGGAACTTCACAATATCGTTAGAAATATCCGTAAAATATCTCGGCGAATGTTTGAAAGTGGAGAACAAGCCGCATTAAGAAGAGAAAATCGAAATAGATTTGATCGAGAACGCCGTCAATGACAAAGCATAAGCGATCGCCAAAATAGGCTTAATAACCGTTGCGTGGACGAACGCGTTTCTTCTAAAATCCAAATTACTGATTTAAACGTTCCGGAGCATAACTGTGGGGAGCATAAACATGTGTTTTGCTATGCTAATGAAACCGACGCGAAAACATAAAAAAAAGAATAGATTTACGCTCCGATAGGGAACCTTTATTTATTAAATTGTTCGTAGCATTTGTGGCGTAGACGTTTAACGCCTTAGTTTTTTGAACGAACGTACTCTGATTCGAAACTCGATAGGACTAATTTGAAATTTGAGTTAATATATTTTTGCTATTTTAAGTGTCTCATTCTTCTTTTAAGGATAGCTAAAGTGATAAAAGTGGCAATAAGTAAATAAATACATACAGTAAATACTGTTAATTTTAAAACAATTGAATTATTAAAAAAAAAAACTGCAAATAAATTAATCGAATTATTAAAAAAAAATACTACGTTTTATAAATATCATTGTTCAACGTATTTAATTAAAAGAAATTTTGTATCTTTTTTTACAATTTTAAAGGTTTCTAATTATTTTTAATTTTAAATCAATTGAATTATTTGATAGGAAACTTGCACATAAATGAATCGAATAATAATAATAATAATAAAACTACATTTTACATTGTCCAATCGATTTAATTAAAAAAATTTGGTATATATATATATATATATATATATATACCCGTAAGGCATGGTGACGTCACGGCGACGTCGTTAAGAAAATCTCACTGTGATTTTGTGACCGTCGATGTGACGTCATACTGACTAAAATTCGAAGTCGTTATGGCCGTTTTAGAGGTCGTTTGTGACGTCACATTGTGACCACTCTGTGAAGTCACGGTGTGACTTATTTGTGAAAATGGGGTCATTTGTGACTATTATGGCATTAACTTTGTGACGAACCTGTGACGAAAGCGACAATGCTTTGAAGTCACATTGTGACCAATTTGTGAAATATGTGTCATTTGTGACGAACTTGTCATAAACAATGTGATGATTTAAAATGAAAATCAAATTTCAAATTAATTGCTTAAAAGGCGCAAAGGCCAACATAGAGAAAAAGATTCCGTGCCGGGACTTGAACCCGGGCCATCAGTATAGCACACTGACATTCTACCGACTAAACCACATGGAACGATATCCAGCCGGGTAAATTTTTCACTATTACATGTTGGCAAGGCTACAAACGTAGCACAAGATGGAATATTTATCGTCAGCCACCGACATTGAGCAAACACGAAACTTAATTAAATCCAGCATCGATTGAAACTATATTAATACTTGGAAATTTCTAAAGAGAGAACCATTCACCTTGCATACAATATTTCAAATGAAAATCAAATTTCAAATTACATGCTTAAAAGGCAATTTTAATTTTAAATTTTATTTTCATTTGAAATATTGTATGCAAGGTGAATGTTTCTCTCTGGAAAAATTTCTAAGTATTAATATAGTTTCAACCGATGCTGGATTTAATTAATTAAGTTTCGTGTTTGCCCCATGTCGGTGGCTCACGATAAATATTCTCTCTTGTGCTGCTTTTGTAGCCTTGCCAACATGTAATACCAAGAAATTTTCCAGGCTGTGTGAAGGCGCCTACCTTCACATATTAATATTAAGACCTTTCCTCTTTCCCCCCTTTAAAATTACATTTTTTTAAATTCTTAAATTTAATTATCTGTCTGCATTCGGATTCAATCTGTTTTTAGCGCTCTTTTCCCTTCATAAATTAAGCATTCAATTCTCAGTCTCTTTAATATTTTAACCGCAGCGCACTACAGTTAAAAGAAAAGAAATCATTTCCTTTTCTCGCCTAATAACTGGATTCTAATTTTCATCCTTCTGCCTTAGTTTGATGATATGCAGAAATTAGTCAGACATATTACTTCTACATTTTTAGCCGTTGGTCCAGATGTTAGATAGATGTGTCATTTCAGTTATTAACCCTGTCTTTATTTTGTTTTGTTTATTAACGGCCGCTTCGGCCGCTTCAATCCCATGAGAACTTTGGCAAACCCTATCGAATGTTCTTTTGCGGTTTATGTGCTATAATTACTAAGTAATCATCTGGCGTTAAATATTTCTTATTAATCTTTTACATTCCCCATTCAATTTTAGTTATTGTACTTTGACCACATGTCTCTCTCTCTCTCTAATCTCGCCATATAGTATATGTATTTGGCGAAATTGTGTATGTACGCTTGCCAACACTCGAGCATTTTCGAGAAAATGTAATTGGAGCACTTGCTTCGAAGATCTGATTCTGTGAACGTAAAAAATGTAACTTTCTGCTCCCTTCTCCAACATCGGCCTTAGCCGTGTAATTTCGGCTATGTTCGAAACGATCCCGGTGGACAATAAAGAACTTTAGATAATTTCTACCTTAGCAGTTTCTTGCCTTCCGTTTAAAATAAGTAACAGTTAATTTTTCAGCCTTGTATTCAGTATGGAAACTAAGCAAAAATGAGCCACCTGTGCAAGACATCATCATCATCACAGAAATATGGTGCATATAGCCGGCGTACCGAATTACATTTTGGAGAAGGGAAGCATGTGATATATATTTTTTTTTTTCATTCTGCGTACATCAGTACCTTGGACTACTACGAAAAAAAACTGTGAATTCCATTTAAAAAAAATAAACTGTGACTGCTGCAAACTACCTAATGTTGGATTATTATTCGAACTGAACTATTCTTGTTTTCCGCCTTGCCGTGTCACATTTCAAGATTATAGAATAATGTCAAAAAAGTGATCTGCATGCTAGGCTCAGTGGATACTCTAAAAAACTGCTCAAAAATTTATGGACTTCCTGCAGACAATCTGAGGAATACTCATTGCTTTCTGTGTGAACGCACTCTCAACCGAAATGTTCATCACGCCAATAGGCGCCTCTTAAAAAATATTAGCAGCTAAAGTGCGCGGAAAAGCACTATACAGCAAACGCATAAGTGACCGACATTTTTACTTATCTTCATGCCGTCAGCTTCCGTCACAACTAGCCGATAACCGCCATACTTTCGACCGGCATAAAAAAAAAGACTTGCCGATACCGAAAATACGTGAGCGCCTTCGGAATGAGTCATAAATCCTCCATCGCCTGTTTTTGTTTTTCTTCTCCTCTTCTCTTTCTCCTATGCTGATTTACGCAGCTGGATCAGAGTTTCTAAGATATTCCAGACTATGTCTTGTATCGGCCGAATTTATTTTTTAAAAAAAGAAGAAACAGAACAGTAAAAATGATTTGTTCTTCTACATTAAAGAAATTTTTTTCTCCTTCCCCAGTAACTCTATGAAGAAAGCGTGTTCATGGATCTACATGTATTCTATTGCATTTCAAGGAACTTAAAAAAAAAATCATGATAATGTTTAAGTTACTTATTCAAAGAAAGACAGTTAACATGCAGTTTCCTTAGAACAAAAAGTAAAATGATAAAATATAAGTAATGAATATTTAGGTGAACTCCACATTCAACTATACGCAGATATACCTAAACATTTTTTTTAAGAAAAGTGTATTCCTGCTGCTGCATAAAAAAACCCACACATATGTTTTGAATTCAGTTATTATTTTCTTACATTATTATGTCTTTACTTATAACATTTCCTTGTTTGCTCAAGGTAAGTTTTATTTTGCTTTAAGTATTTGAAGAGCCATTTTTCAAATATAGATCATATTGTGTGAGATTACCTTTCTAGACTTTGATAAATATAGATTAAAAAAAAATCAATCATTTTTTTAGATTATATTAAAGGTATGTGATAGTTTAAATTTTTTTACAAACACATTTATTGGTGTATAAAGAAAATTCTTTGCTGTGATGAAAATAAATTTTCTGCTAACTAAATTTTTAATGATGATATATATATTTTTTAAGTTGGCTACATGTTTCTAGGTTTTAAAAGGTATTGTGTTTTGTACATAAATTACATATTTGTGTAGAGTTATTTACTCACAAAAAAAAGGGTTTTTTTAAATTTGCCTTTTCATTGTAGTGTCTTATGGTAAGTGTTGATTTATACTTTTATATTAACTACTGAATAATACAGAGTAGACAGTGCTTGTTTAAAAAAAAAAAAAATTCTACTTTTCCTTTTTGTGCAGTGGATATTGAAAATATTAAAGTATTTCAAATAATGATGTTTTAGTTACGAGGACTGATTTTGCTATATATATATTGAGATAAAAAAAATATGTAAAAAAAAAAATCCTCATGACTGGATTATATTGGTCTTTTAATATATATCTATATATATTAGTTTTGATGGCTTCTTACTAAAAATTAAGCATTATTTTTTATTAGTAGCAAGCTAAGATTTTGTATGTCTAGGGATGCACTTCATATCCAGTTCAGTTTCAAAGTTTTTAAAATTTAGATAAAAGATTGTCCAAAATATTTTTTTTCTTTTCACATTTCCGATTCTTATTTAATTCATTATATATATCTTGCAGTGTCACACAATGTCGCAATCCTGAGATGAGATGCTGTTTTTCTTATCTCTGTTGGCCTAGGGTTGTCGATATGGTTGTTCTCGCGTAATTAGGCGCTGGTCGCATTTTTTTTCTTTTCTCCTTTTTGACATTATGCGTCTGCACCAGATATGTGTCACATTGCATCTTATATAAAAATGTTATATCTTATGATCACAGGCAGTATTTTTTCTGTTTTTGTTCGGGTAGCTTTTAAAACTGAGCAATCCTGTTGTAATCAGGCAGGCTTTCACAATGAAAATGAATACGTAGTTATAAAAAAAGGGGCATAGTGTAAAAAAATGATAAATAAAATAACTTAAGGTAATTTTTTCACAGAGCTTAATGTAATTTTGACACAAAAAATGAGGTAAAAAAATGAAAAAGCTTAAACTGGTACTGGACTGATATTATTTTTGATTTTTTTTTTCTTCTTACTTGCTGTGCTTAATAGATTTCTTGTGGTAGCACTTCCTACAGGTAATTTCTTTTTATATATAACATTTTATATGTTTTTTTATGTGTATATTATATGTTTTTTTATGTGTATATTATATGTTTTTTTATGTGTATATTATATGTTTTGTCAGCCATCCATATCAATAAGATATGGAACTTTTAATACTCTAGATTACTATAAATATAGGTCTTGCAACTTTTATACTTAAGGATAAGCACTAGTGACATATATAAAAAAAGAGAGAGGATGGGTAACCAATGAGAGGACCAGTAATGGCAGTTAAATTTGCTCAGTATTTAATTTTTTTCAGCTGGTTGCTACTAATTTTAGAAAATTACATTTGCGATCTAGACAGTACACTGTTCTGTTTATATACATCTCTTATAGTCCAATTTACACGGATTTTATACATTTTTATTCACGTCTGATTAATTTATTTCTATAGCATAAGCTAGGCTCCTTCGTTTTAAAATATAGCTCGAGTCATCATATCTTAAATTTTTTTTTTCATAAAAGAAGTTTCTTTTTCCTTTTGATTTCTATTTCTACTTTATAAAATTTTTATAACATGAGTCGTAAACATTTTATGCATGTGTTAGATATCAGTATGCTTGTTACTGCATACACACACAATTTACACGCGCACTACATTTTACATGTGATTATATTACTTGAGGTAAATTTTTAATTATTGTTTCCTGTGTTGTGTAAGTGCTTTTTTTTCATTGCGCTATGATCCGGAAATAGCCCAATGATTAAAGGTGTATGTTTCAGTTTTGGCTAAGTGGATCGGCCGTCCACTTTCTCAAAAGTGGAATATATTATTTACATGATACAAATGTTCAATACCTCACATTAATTTACAAAGCGTTCGAGCTCTCTTTTATTTTTTTAAATGCATAATGACGTATCTCTCGTACTATTTGATACTCCGTACATGTTTTTTTTTTCTCACTCTAGCTTACTATGGACAGATAGTGAAGTTAGATGTTTGTCTGCATCAATTTTTTTTTATAATCTCATGTACACATTTTTATGATTTCAGGTTTAACCTGGTACTACATACACACACATATTTACATTTGCATTTCATATGGTCTTGTGTTGTAATAATTTTATGACACTCACCTTGGTTAAACATGGTCATGATTCTGTGTGCTTGTACATTTTTTTTTACATACTTTCTCATCATTAGTGTACATTTTTCACAAATACATAGTTTTACACTATTTTAAAGTTTGCGTATTTTTGTTGCCTTGTCATTTTTTTTAATTTTAGGAATGTTACTGAATTTTTTTTTTACATAATGTAATTCAATACAATATTTGCACATGCATCTTAAATTTACATGCATGAGTTAATTTCTAGCCGGTATTTTTACACATTTGTTAATTTTGTTTGTTTACGCGCGGCTGGTGACTCGTTGCTATTTTATTTATAACATAAGGTATTTTATTATAACTGACATGATATTTGATATCTTTAGGGTTTGTTTTTATAAAATTTATTTAAATGCATAATGTGAGCTGTTATGTACACTTTATTTTTTTTTTATTTAAAGGCTATTCACATATAGTCATTAAACTAAATCTTTGGCAATTTCTCAGAGTTAATTTTTTTTTAATTAGTGAGTTATAGTCTCACAGGTGTCTTGTGACGGATACATACACTCATAGATCATAAAGTATAACGCTTGGTATTTTGCTATTCGTTTTTTTTTCTCTTTTCCAACCCTTTACTTGGAACATGTTTGGCTTGGCATAACTGCTACAGTTTAGCGTAGAGTTATGCAATCTGTCGTGCACTCGTACATTTTATGCGCGCTTCTTTTAACTTCATACAGAAATAACTCTCGCAAATACAACTTTATTTCCATTTATGCAACTTTTTTTTTTCTTTTCACAAGTAGTTCATGTGTTGGATATTTATTTATGTTACACAAAATTTGTTCATTTAGAATACAATTTTGGTCATTCATACACATACATTACACTAGTTCATGAGTTGATTTACATATTTTGTTCATTTGTTTTTTTACACATTGTACTTTGCTTACGATCTATTCGACAGTATTCTTTTTTTTTTTTTTTCTCACAAGTAGTTCATTGAGTATAACACATATAGTTCATTGTGGCTGGTTTAGAGTATAACCAAAGTTTTCACACATTACACGGAGTTCATTGCCTTTATTAACCCTTATTCATTACAGTTTGGTGATTAACTCACTAATTATGTAATTGAATCTCACTCGTATGTTAGTGTTTTGGGTTATCACACGCATACTGTCCGTATATTTTGTTAGCAAATGCATAAAAAACGTTAGTTCATTGAGACATTATTACAAGTAGTTCATGTGGAATTATACAATTTGTTCATGTGTTTACTTACACGTTGTGTATGCTTGCGTACACACTTGTTCATGTGTTTTTTTTTTCCATGTAGTTCATGAGTTTGAGGTTTCTTTTTCCCTCCCTACACACACATACAGTTCCTTTTTTCCTGTTACTTTTCTATCTTTTAAACTTTACACCATTTTTCGATATTAAAAGGTTCTATCAGTTTTCTTTATTTTTTTAAAATTTTAACAGAGTTTTTTTTTGTTTATTTTGTGTGTTTGCATAGTGCCATAACATATCAATGACACCATCACTTTGTCTATGTACAAAGATTTTAAAGTTTCAAGGAGTTATCCGTCACATGACATATTAAATTACACACACATTTCGAATCTGTTTACTTTTAACATGTAACATTTTTTTAACATTTTCATAAGATACTTCTTACTTGAAGGTGGCAGATCGAGTAAGGTATCTGGTTACACTATATCAAATCGTATGCAATTTCTTAGTAAATGTTTTTATTATTTTTACCAGGTGTTAAATTTTAATAAATACACAGAAGGTCTATACATGAAAATTCAGTAAAACTAAAACCTTTACATTATCAATTTTTTTGGTGACAAATTTCATTTACTGTGTTTGATTCTCACTGGTTATCGAGTGAGGAACTTGTTTTTCTTTTTCAAACTCATATGTCATGATTTTAAAGATTTCTTTGGGTAAACAACATTTCCTTTTCTATATTTTTCAAGGGACAGTGTATCTTTTGCTATAACACTCCTATTTTTGTTTGTTTAACTTAAAGGTATGGATTCTGTCAATTTTACACTGATGCGTTTTGAGTAGATATATATAGATATTTTTTTTTCAACGAATGCAGCAATATCTTATGAAATTCACAGTAAAAAAATTAAATTTAACCCTTTGGTAACGATTTTTTTTTAAAATACGGTACACCTTTTTCTCTTCTGTTACATTTTGCTGTTTGGTGCTTGGTGCATGTAGAGAATTTTTGTTCATAGTTAACACATACAGTAGTTCATAGTTTATGTTAGTTCATAAAAAAAACCCTTACACGTGTTCATAGTTTTGTCAATTCTTTGCGTGCATCGGGGACTAATTGTCACTGTTTTTACAACTGATTTTCAAAACAATTACGCATTTTACTTCATTGATACATTTCTTTGGTTCAGTGTTATATTTTTTTTCACTTGAGGTCACTGTGATACACTTCTAGTGTTCATTTGTATACTAGCACACGTTTGTTATTTTTTTATGCTATATATTTTTTAAAAAAGGGTTTCTTTTTTTTTGGTAACTTTACAGGATTACACTTTACTTTTTATTTTTTTTTCATTCGGTACCTTTCTTGGCTATTGAAGGTATTTCACATGATAAGGTAGTTCTCTTATGCACGATTTTCCAATCACTCAGTACACAGGTGTGCATTATTTTTTTTTTTTGGTTTTTGTTATGCTCATTGACACATGTGGTTTATTACTGGTATATACCAGTCGTAACACCAAACGGTGTTATTTAAGACTACATTCACACACACACATACATACTTTTGTGCCACCTGTTGTATAATGCTTATTAAATTTCATTAAATTTATTGTACATTTTTTACCATTTTTTTTAAGGGGTACTTTCTCTGAAAAGTTCTGACTACCTCTTTTTTATACCTTATAGGAGTGCAATATATTTTAAGATACACTTTAGTTAAATTAGGTTCTCAGTAAAACACATTAAGTCTTTAGTTACAAGATAAAACGAGGGCAACTTTCAACTTTTAACAAATAATTTACCCCCATCTTCCTCTCCTTTACCAGTTATAACACCTTTGAAAACTTGAAATGTCACAAATAGTGCTGAAAATGAACAATTTTTATATTTACTATACTATGTAATGTTTGTTTTTATTTACAGTTCATGTCTCAAAAAAAATATTTTTATAAGTTGGAATATAACCAACTGTTGTAGCAATTGTGGAAATTGCTCTTGCTTGAAGTGAATGTTCAAGCAATTTTATATATTAAAATCTTCTGGAAATAATTTTAAAAAAAGATAACTGTGTGCACACGTTAAAAAAAAATAATAAGAAAATAAGAAAACAGCTGTCCAGAAGTATTCACTGCAGTTCAAAAAATTTTCAATATATTTTATTTTGGCAAGTCTTTGGTACCAACTTGCTTTGTCATGCTTATAGGCATGCTTTTTATATGAGACATGATTTATTTGTTCCTTACATATTTAGTATTTCTGTATATGTTTATAAACTGTTGGTCACCGGGTTCCCTCTACAAAATATTACATTTTTACATATTTTCTTTATGTGTAATGTATTTGAGAGAAGACATGGGGTAACTTTTTTTCTCTCGCGGTTCACTTCGTTCTTTTTCGGCTGTTGGGGAGATATATGTGAAGGCGCCTACCTTCACATATTAATATTAAGACCTTTCCTCTTTCCCCCCTTTAAAATTACATTTTTTTAAATTCTTAAATTTAATTATCTGTCTGCATTCGGATTCAATCTGTTTTTAGCGCTCTTTTCCCTTCATAAATTAAGCATTCAATTCTCAGTCTCTTTAATATTTTAACCGCAGCGCACTACAGTTAAAAGAAAAGAAATCATTTCCTTTTCTCGCCTAATAACTGGATTCTAATTTTCATCCTTCTGCCTTAGTTTAATGATATGCAGAAATTAGTCAGACATATTACTTCTACATTTTTAGCCGTTGGTCCAGATGTTAGATAGATGTGTCATTTCAGTTATTAACCCTGTCTTTATTTTGTTTTGTTTATTAACGGGCGCTTCGGCCGCTTCAATCCCATGAGAACTTTGGCAAACCCTATCGAATGTTCTTTTGCGGTTTATGTGCTATAATTACTAAGTAATCATCTGGCGTTAAATATTTCTTATTAATCTTTTACATTCCCCATTCAATTTTAGTTATTGTACTTTGACCACATGTCTCTCTCTCTCTCTAATCTCGCCATATAGTATATGTATTTGGCGAAATTGTGTATGTACGCTTGCCAACACTCGAGCATTTTCGAGAAAATGTAATTGGAGCACTTGCTTCGAAGATCTGATTCTGTGAACGTAAAAAATGTAACTTTCTGCTCCCTTCTCCAACATCGGCCTTAGCCGTGTAATTTCGGCTATGTTCGAAACGATCCCGGTGGACAATAAAGAACTTTAGATAATTTCTACCTTAGCAGTTTCTTGCCTTCCGTTTAAAATAAGTAACAGTTAATTTTTCAGCCTTGTATTCAGTATGGAAACTAAGCAAAAATGAACCACCTGTGCAAGACATCATCATCATCACAGGCTGGTTATCGTTCATGTGGTTTAGTCGGTAGAAAGTCAGTGCGCTATACTGATGGCACGGGTTCGATTCCCGGCATTGAATCTTTTTTACTATGTTGGCCTTTGCACCTTTTAAGCAAATAATTTGAAATATTGCATGCAAGCCGAATGTTTCTCTCTGGAAAAAAATCTAAGTATTAATACTGTGATGGTTTGGTTCTTGCCATAAACACTGTGATGAGTTATAAAATACACAATTTTAAAATAAAGTTTTGTTTGAAATATAAATTCTTATCTTTTTACCGTACTTTTTAGCAAAATATCATATTTTGGAGTCCTATTTTTCTAAAATATTTAAATTTTTTCCACTTAAAAAACAATGCTTATCAACTGACATCTTTTTTTATGAAGTTTTAAGCTATATCTTCAGTTCAAGCTTGATATTAAAAATGTGTAAGATTTTAATGTGTTGTGATTAGTCATTGCTTTATTAAATACGACATGATAAGCCATATTTATTTAAATTTTTTATTCCCGTGTATATTTTATTTTGTGAATATGAGCTAAATAGATTTGGTATGTTTTATAGGAAAAGACTGATCTGCGAAATAGAAAAAACAAGTAAGAAAATCATGCGTTAAGCATAGATTATAAAACACTTTCCAACGCTTCCTGAATGCTTTAACAAGATATCGTAATTTAGGGAAATAACGTAAATACGATAACTAAGTAAATATTTTAGAAAACACATAAGACAGCTGAAAAACTGATTTCAGCTGTTACCGTCCATAGCCAAATATGTTTTCTAATTCTTTTGAACAGCCCTGTATTTGATCTGTAGGCTGATATATATATTATATTATGGTAAAATTTAGTTTAGCAAGAAAACGCATAACAGGTTGAAATTCTCATTCAGCGATTTATACTAATATATGGAAACATACTTGAATACTTTTGTATAACTCTGTAGTTTACCTAGAACGTTTATTACACGCTACTACTTAGTTAAAATTTAACTCAAACTAAAACACTCTTAAAACTGCTGAAATCACATTTCCAGAAATTATAATTTATAGATGGCTGTGTATCCAATTCTTTGCGTGACCCTGTATATCATTTTATCTATATTCTACAAACATTTCTTAGTAAATTAAATGCAGTTTGATGTAAAAATCCATAACTCATTTAAAAACTACGTTTAATCAATTTGCGCATATACCCAGTAACCATTACGAATACTTTTGTGTAGTCCTGTATATGAATTATGGCATTTATATATACCATATACTATGCATAAATATAGTGAATTATAAAAGCGCATATCATAATTAAAAACGCATTTCCATCAATCATCCCTAATGAACTTCGGATATAATATAGTATCGGAAATATTCTGTGTGTCCAGTAAATACTATATACATTTCGTATTACCATGAAATAATTTATAGTGTGTAAACCTCAGCGACTTATATCAATTTCATTATACATGAAATAGATTAACATAATGGAAGTACGCCACAAACAATTCCCTTCATCCCTGTATAATAATGTATTGGAATTCCCTTTTTAGCCCTGTAAATGAACAATAACTATTCGTTGAATTGCATATTCTTCAGAATGCATATTTTAGTGCGTTTCATAAATTCATATCAATTTTATTCTGTTTGAAAGCGTGTAAAATCGTTAAAAATCATTTGAAACGATTTTTTTCCGTAGGCTGTAGTATAACGAAATACTATTGACTGTCCCTGTAGATGAACTGAACACGCTACAAACTTCATTACAAATAGGGACCGTGCTATGGTAAACGTCAATAACATCTAAAAATTTCAAGACGATCCGAGTATATTTGCGAGAGTTGGAGCGCGGACAGACGGACAGACAAACCGAAGTCATAAACACTTTTCAACTTTGTTGAAAAGTGTTAAAAAGGACATATAAAAGTAAAATAAATGATTGCATATTAACTATTTTTATTGTTTGAAAAACATTTTAATGTAGAAAGTAGTTATTAATCGCTTTAAAAAAATACTCAGTCCTATATTACTTAAGTAAATACCTGCTTAAAAAAAAATTACTAAAGCAGTTTAATCCACCGGGTGTCCTAGAAAGGTCTGACTGATTTTAAAATTCAATAACTTGCAAACGGTGACAGATATTTAAAAAATTCTTGCAGGAGGGTTATGCATGAGGTCAAAAGATTTTTTACAGTGATTTTCGATTTTAGTTCAAATTACAAACAATAGATGGCGCTGCGATCAATAGACGCTAAATTCAGGATCGATTTTTGGTCCTTCGGGACCCACTTAATACCTTTCCATCTCCTTTTTCCGCATGGAAGCATGGATCGACCAAAAAATCGAGCCTGTTTTTAGCGCCTATTGCTTACAGCGCCATCTATTGTTCGTAATTCGAACTAAAATCTAAAATCACTGTAAAAAAACTTTTGACCTTCTGCATAACCCTCCAGCAAAAATTTTTTAAATATCTGTCACCGTTTGCAAGTTATTGAATTTTAAAATCAGTCAGTGCTTTTTAGGACACCCGGTATAAACTTGTTATCACAGGCATGAAAAACACTTTATTTCAATGCTTAAATATCATATTTAATTTTTTAATGCCAATGATTACATATATCGAAAACGTAGAAAATGAATTTACAATCGAAGAAAATTTAATAACTGATTCTGAGTGTCTTAATTAAATGTTTGATTAAAATCACAAACAGAGAAAAAAATGCTTACATACAATTTAAAAAAAATAAATATACTAATTTGAAAAACACTAGATAATTAGCATTTATAATTGTTTTATTAAACACAATAAACTACAATAGATGAATTAAAAGCATTATTAGATTTAACAATTTCTCAAAAACATTTCCACACGGTATAAGGAATTCCTACTATTTTATAATGTTCTCAAATGTTAAATTTAAAAACATTGGTATGAAGATTTAGGATTTTAAATAATAATTTAAAATATTATTAGCAATGAAAAAAAATCTTTCAAAAGGTTCACCACTATAATATGTAAAAAGACATTCTCCCAGTATAATGTTAATTTCTAATCTGAAACAGTTTCTAATTTCATATTTAACTCCAAAATAATAATGACGCTATAAGTGTTAGTCATTTGAAAACATTAAGAAGCCGAAAATAATTCCATATCACTGTTTCAACACATTTTCAATCTCAAGTAACTGAAAATTAATATTTACATTCATACCACTATGAATGTAGGCATGAATCAGTCTCTGCGCCAGCTAATTTTTTTTTTCTTCGAGCGATGGCAGATTAAGATACAACAGAATTGAATAGGAAAATATCCTTCTGAAAACAATTCAGATCAGTCTCTTTCTATATTTGCAACATAAAACTACTTAACTTATCATTATAATATATACAAAACAGGAATAAAATATTTAAATTAAATAAGACTGACATACACTGCTCAAAACAATTAAAGGATATTGCAGTTTTAGGTGGATTTTGTATCTGGTAAACTGTTTAGCTGATTGATACATGGTCGACAGACAGTAGGTTATATGAGAATAAATTACACATGTTTGGCAGAAAAAAATGCATTTTATTGCGCATTTGTGTACTAAAGGAAAAAAACACAATTTGTGCATATGAGAAAAAAAGAATAAGAAAAGGTGTTTTCTTCAAAGAAAATCATTTTCAGTAGGGGGTATGGTTTCCACGGGCGGCCAGCAACGTTGAACACCTTTGAGGCATGGACTCAATGAGGCTATTAATGCCGAGTTGGGGTATTCTGCCCCACTCTTCCAGAAGAGCTCTTTCCAGTTCTTGGAGAGTTTGTGGGGGTTGTTGGCGGTCGGAAACTGGTCTTCCTAGAGCGTCCCAAACGTGCTCGATTGGATTCATGTCTGGAGAACACGCTGGCCATTCCATTCAAACGATTCCTTCCTCGAAAAGGAAATCATCCACCAGGTTTGCACGATGTGGCCTGCAGTTATCGTCCATTAAAATGAAGTTATCTCCGATTGCTGCAGCGTAAGGGACTACAATAGGTCTGAGGATCTCATCCCTATATCGGCGACTAGTCAGAGCTCCATCTCGAATGATGTAGAGGTCCGTGCGCCCGTCAATGGAGATGCCACCATACACTAACACTCTTCCACCGCCAAATCTCACACTTTCGTGCACGAACGCAGGATTATTCCTACTGCCACGGTCCCTCCAGATGAAAATACGCCTATTATCCGGATGCACAGAAAAACGGGACTCGTCAGAAAACAGAATATTGCTCCATTCATTTCTCCTCCAGTTGACATGCTCGGTTGCCCACTCCCTGCGGTCGCGACGATGCCTTGATGTTAATCTAACACATACCATCGGTCGGCGAGCATACAGACCTACAGCATGGAGCCGGTTTTGGACAGTCTGAGTTGAAATCGTGGTGCCTGTAGCCGAGGGAAGGTGTTGTTGGAGAAGAATAGCGTTCATGGTTCGGTGTCTCCGAGCTGTTAACGCTAAATACCGATCTTCATTGGGCGTTGTTGCCCATCTACGACCTTGCCCTGGTCTTTGGTCTGCACATCCACTCTCCAAAAAACGGTTCCAGATCCTAGAAATGACACTTTGTGACACTCCAATGGCTTGCGCTACTTCGGCCTGAGTTTGGCCCCCTTCTAACCTACCAACAATTCTCAAAGCTTCTGAATCTGTCAAATGACTTCGCTGAGACATCGTACTCATCGAAACAAAGCAATCACTGAATGCCGATCATCCTTGTCTTCATTCTCTTTTATCCAGTTGAAAGTCAAAATTCATTCTCTGCCGCTGAAGCGACGTTTTTGACGTCGAACTCAAAATTTGCATACTCCACAGTTTGAAAACCAGAAAAATTTGCATGTGTGATTCTCTTCTTCTATTTTCGGCAAAAAAATTTCGTTTATATCTTTATTTTATATATAACTTCAAATATCCTTTAATTGTTTTGAGCAGTGTATATGCTCCATTAATAATATCCGTGTATTTGTAATATCCTAAAATGGCAGATGTCTTTCTTTTATATTAAAAGAAGTGCTGTAGACGTGGTGATGTTCTAAACAGCAGAGTGAAGTAACTTCCCACGTATTCTTTTGTTTATTCTATGGTAATATCGCGAGGCAGACGATTTGAGCAGGTGTATTTTTATCGTTTATTTGTTTTTGTATTAAATGCGCAACAATTTTATGAGAGTGTAACAATCAGTGGAGGATTATTATATTAAATTGCAATGCTAGATAAAACTGAAATCATGAAAACAGAATACTTTTACTGTCTTAGATATCAAATTGATAAAATATAGCATGAAAATTTAAATTATTAATGCTTGTATCGTGCACTTTATTTATTATTTCCCTCGCCCCCCCCCCCCACCTTTCGTGACAAAATTTACTATTTGCTATCCACTAATATATATTTCATTCCTTATGCCGCTGTAACTCGGAACTGTTTAAAATACTGTTTAACCCTTATAGTCCAGGCAATAGAGACCGTATAGGGACTCTACCTAGCAAAATTAATGGTAGTACTGGAAATCGGCTTTCTAGATGTTTTTTGGGTCGTTGAATCCAAATTTTATCTTCCCGCCAAAATTTCCCCCGGCAACCCCCCATATTTTTATAACCCCCCCCCCCCCAAAAAAAAAGGTTTTTATTAAAAAAATTCCGATTTGTATTGTTTTAGGGGAAAAGTAGCTAGAAATTCAGAAAGTAGACAAAATTTGCAACAAATTAGATATATGACATTATGACTTAGGATGAAGGGGAAGGGGGGATCTGCCTCGAACCATGCGCCGCAGTGCTGCGTGGACTAAGTTGCGCAATTCCACTTAACCACTCACACGTTTACATTAGCCCTCCCATCTTCCCTCCGAACTTTCTCTATAAGGTTTACTTTAAGTTTTTTTGGGTCGCTGAATCCGAATTTTTAACTAACCCCCCAAATTCTCCCCCCGAACCCCCCCCCCAAATAGTTGTTTTTAACATAAATTTCTTATTGCTTTAGGGGAAAAGCATTACAATATTCAGAAACTAGACAAAATTTGCAACAAATAGGATATATGACATTATGACGTAGGATAAACGGGGGCAGAGGGGGCTGCCTCGGAACATTCCCCCGCGATTTTCTCAAAAACCAAATTTTTTCAAAAAATCAATTTTTGGGGGGGTTGCCGGGTGACATTTTGGTGGGAAGTTACAAATTCGGATTTAGCGACACAAAAAACATCTAGAAAGTCGATTTCCAGTACTGGCATTAATTTTGTCAGATAAAATCCCCTATTGCCTGGACTTCATCATTTAGTGCACGTAGCGCCGCAGTGCATGTTCCGAGGCAGCCCTCACCCTCCCCGTTCATCCTAATTCATAATGTCATATATCCTATTTGTTGCAAATTTTGTCTAGTTTCTGAATTTTGTATTGCTTTTCCCCTAAAACAATAAGAAATTCAAGTTAAAAACAACTATTTGAGGGGGGGGGGGATTTTGATGGGAAGTTAAAAATTTGGATGTGAGTGGTTAAGTAGAATTGCGCAACTTAGTTTACGCAGCACCGCGCGCAGGTTCCGAGGCAGATCCCCCCTTCCATTTCATCCTAAGTGATAATGTCATATATCTAATTTGTTGGAAATTTTGTCTACTTTCTGAATTTCTAGATACTTTTTCTCTAAAACAATTTTGATTGAATTTGAAACAAAATTGATTTTTTAAATAAAAACCTTTTTTGGGGGCCTTTTTACCAAAATTTAGGGAGGTTGCCGGGGGAAATTTTGGTGGGAAGTTACAAATTCGGATTCAGCGACCCAAAAAAACATCTAGAAAGCCGATTTCCAGTACTACCATTAATTGTGCTAGGTAAAATTCCCTATTGCCTGGACTATTAACTGATGCGACAAAAATTGCCGGATAACTACTTTGAGCCGTCTGTGAGACCGCTTAATCTATCAAATTGATAAAATATAGCATGAAAATTTAGTTTATTAATGCTTGTATCATGCATTTTATTTATTATGCCCCTTCTCCCTTTCGTGACAGAATTTACTATTTGCTATCCACTAATATATTTCCATTCCTTACGCCGCTGTAACTCGGGACTGTTTAAAATATTTCTCTTCATTTTCAAAGATTTTTGAAGTTTATATTTTTGTCACACTGTGACTTACAATATGGTGGTTTTTTATCACATATGTGACGTGACATACGTTAAATGCAGTGACATAACAGTATCGTAACAATTTTTTTTTAATTGCCAGAAAAATATAATTTTACAGTAAATAACATGTTTGAAGAATTTTTGCAATTTTTTTTAATTTTCTAAGAAGTTCACATCTTAGTCACAATGTGACATCACTGAGTGGTGGCATTTTGGTCACAGATGTGACGTGACCACGGTGACTTACAGTGACGTCACAACGACGTCACCGTGACCATGCATGCTATGAGGGTATATATGTATATATATATTTGCAATTGTAAGGGTTTTTCTTAATCTATACCAATAAAAACAGTTTTTTCACTTATAAAAATGCGCCAAAAAATACTGTCTAAAGATATAAAAAGATACAAACTTGACCCTACGAAAGGTCACTCCGTTCCGGTAATAATTCCAATGCAGGACCCAATTAGAAGTACGCTAAATAAAACCTACTTAGACGGAAACACAACGATCAGTGATAAATTCCGTTTTATGCAGGCTCTTTAAAATGATCAAAGCATCATTGCAATTTTTTAGGGGGGGGGGCGGAGCTGAAACCGTTTCTTTTTCAGTTTATTGTACGTAATGTACGGCTCCGTCATAAACAGGCTTTACTCTATTAGAAAATAAATTTGCTGGATAGTATTTTTTTTTTAAATCTATATAGTAGTATTTGTTTGCAATTTTTTTTTTAATTTATTTTCATTATTACAGTCTATGATGCATTTGTTATTACTTTTCCATCTACAGATTTCAAATAAAAATTTAAAATATTGAAATCATAATTAATTTTTCATTGAATTTACCAAATAATTTTGAATAAAAGAGTTTAGATGTGAAACAAATAAATATTCAAAACCTTTACCTCTGACTTTACACAACTTTCCAACTGAACAAGAGCCGAGTCCTGATAATTTGCAATGTCTCTAATCCCCCCTCCCTCTCTGTACCGACCTGCTATACAAATTTCAGATTTAGTTAAGAATATTATTTCGGGCCAGGCAAGCGGGGCGCGGTAGATAGTTAATAAAAAACCAAAACACTTTCGTTGTAGACATCAAACTATCCATTATATTCACCCTAAAATAATAAGATTTAAGCTTCAAGTGATTAAAATGATAAAATTTCTATTTAAGAGTGAAATTGCCTTTTAAAATAAATTGTGCTTTCATTCATCATTCTTTAAATTTAAAACTTCAAAATAATTTTGTCCCAGCCAGCGTCGCACTCACATCACAGGAAGTTACTGAATATTGTAAAAGTCACAATATTATGTTAATTTGTTGCGACTACAATGCTATATTAAAATTCAGATCATATATAGAATTCCTATATTTTATGGATCACCAGTGCAATCAAATCTAGAATTAATGAAAAACCAAAACAGTTTCGTTGTAGATATCAAACCAACTGTAAATCACTCATTCTAATCTCACGAAAATAATAAACGTCACATAAGATTTAAGCTACAAGTAATTAAAGTGATAAGATTTCTATTTAAAAGTAAAATTGCCTTTTAAAATAAATTGCACTTTCATTCACCACTCTTTAATTTTAAAAGTTAAATAGTGTGTTTAAAAGAAATTCTTTGTTCATCCTTCCATTCATTTCGCTTCATGTCTTTTAAATTCTTTTTAAAGATAAATTCCTCATTAAGCCATTTGCATGCAAGAATCTACCTTATTAATCCACCACACACGCATTAACTGAGATAAGAGCAATACAATTTTTGTTTTCCTAATACTAGTTCAAAATATTATAATAACGATTTATTTATTAACTAGATATATTTTTGGATGAGTATAAAAGGAGATATGCTTAAATAACTTTTGTGCAGCAAGTTAAAGGAAATGTATTAATGTGATAACGTAATGATCTACAAAATTTATAGTTGGATTAAGAAAATTAAATCTATTTTCAAAGCAGGTAAAAATTTGTGTAAAAGTGCCTTTTTTGTTATATGTTTTTACAAATATGGTCAATAAATTATATTTCTATTCAAAATTCAAAATACACATTCCATATGCATATTATATGGGAATAATATTTTCGTTGTACATGAAACTGCGTTAGCAAATAAAAAATATCTTTTTTATAGTTTTAGATATTGTCTAAGTTGCCCTGATACTTTTTCTGTTAATTTTTCTTGTTTAAATGTCAATTTATTCTTTTTGCTTTGAAAACGTTAAAGGGTCATTTTCCCAAAAGTGTACATTTTCAATACAAATTTTTCCCGTAAAAAATTTCGTTTTTCAAGACAAATGTTATCATTTTTAGAAACTTATCACTTACTGCAAGTAAAACTCAGTAATGGTCCAGCTACATTATTTTTTTTTTCAGAAACGCAATTTTTTTTTATTAACATCATTCACGGAGATGAACTTTATGCTACAGTTATGTTTGTGTAGTGCGACAAAACATAAAAAACTATTTTTTCTATAAGATATACAACTAAGGAGTAATTCTATATAAGAACGCATAATGAGAATTTGGAATGAAAAACACAAAAAATTCATCTCTTATCTGGAGCTCCTTTTCATCACCCATCTTTTATATGTTATTCAATTCTTCTCTTTTAAAGTTTTAAAATAATCTTTTTTTTATTTACAGCCATTATAAATTCTTTTTAAGCATTTTCCTTTGAAATATACATTTTCAAAATTAAGATATTCACGGAGGTGAGGAACATGCTCTAAATATTAATCTACATATTTATTTTTTGAGAATTTTTTTTGTTCTTTAAATCAACATCTGTTGATATAATTACATAAACAATATATAAGCAAATATCTTAGTGTTGATTTAGTCACTTTGAATTACAGTTCACGGAGGTAAGAATCTCCAATAACCATCGTTGCTTTTTTATAACAAATTATAATACTGAGTATAAAAACAAATTTCTGACGTATAGTTTAACAACAGCAAACATACTAGCTAACTTTCGCATCATGGGAAACAAAATCTGATGATAATTTTGCCATTTCTTAACATGAAAATGCAACTTAATGTTTAGTTCATGGAGGTGAGAATTTATTGTGTGACACTCCTTTTCGTACTCAGAAAATAAACAAAAATACAAAGAAAGTAATTAACTATGCTAGGTTACTTTGCTCTTGAGATAGTTGTAGCTAGAATAATAATTATTTAACTATTTTATTTACAATTAAATAATAAATTAATCATTTTCCCTAGTAACATTGGGTGTATGACATGACACTAACGTGGCATCTCACATGTTGTGTACTAAGAAATAAAAAAATTAAAGTAATTATAAAAAATGTATGCACACAACACTTTTAGTCTTCTTTCACTTTCAATAGAAAACATAAATTAATTCAAAAATGTTCGTGTCACATACTGAAAAAGGCTTTGTGACTGGAATAGTACATTTTTTGGAGAATGACCCTAAAATGAGATGGCGAATCGGATAAAATCTAAATTTCAGATACCTGCTAGATTCAGTTTCAATTGGGACGGAAGAGACAGAAACAATCCGAAAAGCTATAACATGGCTATAAACAATGACCTCTGTATCATAAGATTCCTAGGTGTGAGAGTGGCTACGTAGAATCCTCTGGCGTGTTCGTCCAAACTATGGCATCCTAAAACTTGGAATGTTACAGAACTTGGCAATGCTCTCTAATTTGTGACGACTGTCAAAATTACAGAAACCCAATATTTTGCGAGGTAAAAAAAAAAAAAAAAAAAAAAAAAAAAAAAAAAAAAAAAAAAACGATATTCGCCAACATAGATACACCGTAACACGTTTCTTATTCAGTATTTCATGATCAATATAAGTGCTTAAGTTGATTTGCATTTTTGTCATCTTGAACATGTGGTACTATTATTTAAAGATTTACGCCGACACGAAATTATTTAGTAATAGCGTTAACAGTTCGTGTTTAATAATGTAATATTTTTACAATTTCTTATTGGTGGATATTCAATATATGTGTTGTGAATGAATAATCTTCCATTTTTTAAGTCTAAAAATTTAATTAAACAGACTATAATAATTGCGATGACTTTGCCCATTTGATGTTAAAATTTGCTCTTAAAGATAAATTTACTGAAATATCTATGTATATATTTCTCTTACGTATTCCGAAAAAAGGCTGTATTTCTAGCTCGCTATTTGGCTACAGCCACAGCGATTATTCTCAGTGGTTAAGTTACGGTCACGTGCCCCAACCAACTCAGCAAAGGAAAATCTCGACAGAATCTCTCTTTTAACACAAACCGATTGTGCGATGCATGAATGACAATTGCTATTGTCCGTTTTACGGTGACGTGAGGAATTCAGCGAATCAGTTTTTTGATCCAAGATTGTATTTAGACACACGCGAAAACGTTTTGTTTACAGTTGATTAGCGTGATACATAACATCTTTTATAGCTTCTTATTATAGCTTTAAATGAATTTAAGCCGGGATTTTCAATACAATAGGCAAAAGGAAAGGAGAAGGACTTCCTCTGACACTAACATGCCATTTAAATATAAACGACGTCAATTTCCAGCTCACTTAGCTTTCTCAATGATGATCAACAAGTCACATCATGGCCAAACTTTTGATAAATGCATTTTTATTTACATTTTCAACAAAATTTTCAATTACATTTTTTATGAATTATTTTTCATTTCAAAAATTTGTAAATTTCATAACGTTAAAATGTTTTATACCCATTTGGAGTATCACCTAAATGCATTTTTATTTACATTTTCGACAAAATTTTGCATGACTTTTTATACATTAAAAATATTTGTAAATTTCATATGTTGCTTGCTCGGATCACATAGCGGCCCAACTAAAAATATTTTTTTTATTGTGTTTTCACTAAGATATTAAATTAATTCTGTTTCCAAGATTTTTTAATACTTTTTATTTTCATTTTCAACAAAATCTTCCATTACTTTTTTATACATTAAAAATATTTGTAAATTTAATACATTATAACGATTTATGATAGCACTCATTCTGGCTAGAGTTGATACAAATAGTGGCGAGCGAGCGACGCGAGCTGGAATCGCGTAGCAATTCACGGGGGGGGGGGGGGTAGGGGAGCGTCAGCGAGCAGGGGCTGAGTCCCCTAGCAATTGAAATTTGCCTTTGAATTAGCTAAATAAACCTCCATTTCTTATCTTGTAACGTATATTTTAATAATTTTCAAACAAATATCATTCAGACATTTACTAAATATACACACACACATATATATATATATATATACAGTAAAACTCGGATATAACACTCATCGCTTAAAACGCTTTCCCGCCTTTTACGTTCATTTGTCCCGATCCCTTGAACCATACCCATAAGAACAATGTAAAAATTCCTTGCTTTTAACGCTCCCCGCTTTTAACGCTTTCCCGCTTTTAACGCACTTTTTATTTGTCCTTTGAACAAAGAAATCCCGGATATTACGTTTTGGTGCTTTGGTTTCAGTGTTGAATTCAGCAGGTGGCCCGGGGAGGACATCCCCCCCCCGGGACAAATCTGATTCCCCCCCCCCCGGAAGATTTGAGATGTTGTGTTTTCAATTGTCAAAAAGTGCAATGTTCTCCCCGGAGCCACAGAAATCCCTCCCGGAGAAAAGTGCCTGAATTCAACACTGTTTGGTTTGCATCCGGAGTTCTCATTTTCTCGCCCGTACAAAGAAAGAGAGAGAAAGAGAGGATACGTGGAATTGGCAGCCAGTCAACGCCCAAAGACTATGTAAAAAAAAATCAGCCAATGCTACGATTTTTTTCTCATTGGATCAGAAAATAAAAGAATTTATGCCATCCATCTTAGCAGCATCTGTCTGTCACTTACTTCACACAAACTGTTTCCGCTTTTTTCATTTACACATAATTAAAGGGTATCGCTGCCGACTTCAATTAGGTGCAACATGGAAGCTGAGAGTATGAAAAGAAAGATGCTGACAATTTAAAAAAAATAGAAATTCTAAAAAAAATATGACCAAAAATCACCTATTGTGAGCCAAAAATATTTTGCGTTATCTATGAATTTCGTGCCGTCGTCTCTTCGGACTCTTCTTCAAAGCAGAAAAGATATTGAAAAAAATGCCGCGATTGGTGGCTCAAAGTTAAAGAGGATGAAAACAGGAAAATATGAAGATTTAGAAAATGTTATGTACGAGTGGTTTCTTAAATCAAGACACTGTAACACACCTATCAGCGGATCCATAGTTAAAGAAAAAGCTGCAGGAGCAGCCCAAAAGCTAAGAATTGAAGATTTTACTCCATCTAATGGGTGGTTAGACCGATTTCGAATCCGCCACGGCACTGTGTACAAGAAGATTTGCAGAGAATCCGCTGCCGTGAACATAGAAAATGCAGAATTTTGGAAAAAGACAGTCTTCAAGGCTTATCAAAAACTATGCCAGTTGCGATGTTTATAACGTCGAAGAATTTGCCTTATTTTTTAAAGCAATACCTGACAAATCCTTAACGTTAAAAGATGAGAAGTGCCATGGAGAGAAGGTCAGTAACGAACGTGTGACTGTGCTTGTTTGTTCCAAGCCGATGGGAGCGACAAACGCAAGCCTCTAGTGATTGGAAAATCGGCCAAAACGCTCTGTTCCAAGAACATCAAACGACTGCCTTGTGACTATGCACATCAACGTAAGACTTGGATGACGGGTCCCCAGTTCATTAAATATGTTTCTGATTTTGATGTCGAGGTGCGGAAGCAAAATAGGCATGTCATACTATTCGTAGACAATTGCGCAGCGCATCCCCAAGAAATACCAGATATTACAAACTTATCTCTTGAATTTTTACCTGCAAACACCACAAGCATACTTCAACCGATGGATCAAGGGATCATAAAGGTTTTAAAGCAAAATTATCGCAAATGTATAATGAAACGATTTCTACATGAAATTGAAAATAAAAGTAGTCGATCTTCTGGTACTCTCCTCGACGCAGAGAACTACCTTAGCGCTGCTTGGGATGCAATCGAACCTAAAATAATTCAAAATTGCTTTAAAGGAACAGGCTTCATAACGGACGCAGACTATAATATGGATGCAGCTGAAGAGGGGTTGGATCCTAAAGACGAAGAGGACTGGCAAGCTGTTTGCGAGCATCTTGCAGAAAACCAACACAGCCTTCAGAACTATCATAACATTGATAAATACGTTATCACAAGTAACGTTAGGAGCATTGACGACATTATAGGGTACACTGTACAAGATGCAGCAGAAGAAGAGGACCCTTATGAAGTTGCTGGTGGCGATGCTCAAGAGCGCATCCCAACGATAACTGAAGTAAGGGAAGATTTTAGCACTATCCGCCTGTAAACCGCTTCAGTAGATACCGTCGCTTAACATGAAGCTATATTAAGACATATAAACAAAGCAGAAAACACTCTTTTATGTGGTCGTTCGCCCACCCGTCAGACGAAACTCGGAGAGTTTTCCTCTAAAACAGAATAAACAGTATGTGAACGTTTATAGTCTTCATAGTAGTGCTCAAGAATACAAATGTTAAATAAAAAAAAATATATCATTAATAGTTTCTTTCATAATTTTATTTTTTGTTTAATATAAGGATAAAGATTCCTATTAGAAACGTTAAATATATTTTGTAGTTTTAGTTTTAATGCTAACAATTCTTTTATTTATTCTGATTTGAAATAATAATACACTTTGTAAACACCATGTAAATTTGTGATATTTTAAATGAAGGACTCGTTTTTGTTCCTATACTGTGGAGTTTCTATTTTAAATAATACACGAAAATGATTCCCTACATTATTTAAAGCAGATAATTCTAATTTTATTTTTATTCTCAATTTTAAAATATCGAAAACCATCTCCCGCATTTAACCCTTTCCCGCTTTTAACGCTCTTCTAGTCCGGTCCCCCAAAAGAGCGTTATATTCGGGTTTTACTGTATATCCTAAATTATATAAAAACTAGTTGGATGTGCCAATCCCAAAACTTTCTTCTATCTTATACATCTTAATATTTCAAAACCTAGTTACACATGTTAATACTTCAATATTATTAGTTCAATACTATACCAACTTTGATTTTCATCTTAAATTTCTTCTCAAGTCAATTAAACGGACTAAAAACGAGTTAATCTATATCATGATATTTTTTTTTAATTATTAATTTTTCCTTATTTTGTTGTTATCAGCTGTTTGCGAATAGCCGGCTTAGCAGGAAGCGAGTTCCCGCCGCTGCATGAGCCGCCGATGCACAATAGAACTACGAAAAATCAAAAAAAGTATACAAAAATCGCTAGCACAGAGCCCCTTTACCGCGCAATATTTCCAAATTCTAGGAGGACCTGTTAGCCAAAGCCAAAAACAAGCACAAAAATTTTGGTTCAATTGTATGCATAATTTTATACGTTGTTCGATGGTACAATAATGAAAATGGCACAGAGATCGGAATTATAGCGCGCCCTTCTGGCGGAATTTTTTCAAGTTCAGGGAGGACTTGTTTGCCATAGCCAGAAACATGCACACAAAATTTGGTTCAATTATATGGATAACTTCATACACTTTTCGATGGTACAATAATGAAAATGGTACAGACATCGCAATTATAGTGCCCCCTACCAGCAGAATTTTTCCAAATTCAGGGAGGACCTTCGTGACATGACCAAAAACAAACACATAAAATTTGGTTCAATTCTATGCATAACTTCATACACTTTTCGACGGTACAATATTCAAAATGGCACAAAATTGCACAAAAATCGCTATTACAGCGCCCTCTGCGGGCGATTTTTTTACAAATTAAGGGAGGACCTCCTTTCCATAGCCAAGAACTTAAAAAAAAATTTTGGTTCAATTCTATGCATAACTTCATACACTTTTCGATGGTACAATATTCAAAATCGCACAAAAATCGCTATTACAGCGCCCCCTAACGGCGAATTTTTTTGCAAATTCAGGGAGGACCTGCTTGCCATATCCAAAAACTTAAAATAAAAATTTGGTTTAATTCTATGCATAACTTCATACACTTTTGGACGGTACAATATTCAAAATCGCACAAAAATCGCTATTACAGCGCCCCCTACCGGTGAATTTTTTCCAAATTCAGGGAGGACCAGCTTGCCATATCCAAAAACTTAAAATAAAAATTTGGTTCAATTCTATGTATAACTTCATACACTTTTATATCGTACAATATTCAAAATCGCACAAAAATCGCATTTACAGCGCCCCCTACTGGCGAATTTTTTCCAAATTCAGGGAGGACCTGCTTCCCATATCCAAAAACTTAAAATAAAAATTTGGTTCAATTCCATGCATAACTCCATACACTTTTGGATGGTACAATATTCAAAATCGCACAAAAATTGCTATATCAGCGCCCCCTACCGGCGAATTATTTCCAAATTCTGGGAGGACCTGCTTGCCATATCCAAAAACTTAAAATAAAAATTTGGTTCAATTCCATGCATAACTCCATACACTTTTGGATGGTACAATATTCAAAATCGCACAAAAATTGCTATATCAGCGCCCCCTACCGGTGAATTTTTTCCAAATTCCAGGAGGACCTGCTTGCCATAGCCAAAAACTTAAAATAAAATTTTGGTTTACTTCTATGCATAACTTCATACACTTTTTGATGGTACAATGGCGACAGACAGACGGACAGACGGACAGACGGACAGACGGACGGACGGACAGACGGACAGACGGACAGACGGACAGACGGACACACAGACAGACATTTTCTATAAACATGTTTTTTGGAATCTCTGACCCCTAAAACATGTAAATCCGTCGAAAACCGGAAGTCGAAAAAAATTTCGATTACAATACTTTCTTCTATTGAAGATAGAAGAAAGTAACAATCAAAAATCTTTAAAAAAAGAAAATGTTGACTTATTCGGATCAAAAAACCATGCTTTGAGCATCATGTCTTCCAGCATCGTTTACGCAAATATAAATAAAATAAATGAAATAAGTCAATTTTTTAACAATAAAAAGGGCTCTAAATACAATAAATTTTATTTAAATAATCTAAATAAATAAATTAAAAAAAAACTAATAAAAAAAGCAAACACTAGCCTGGCGATGTTGGCATGCTTCTTATAATCGCTATCGAGACAAGTCAACAAAGATTAAGTTGACGACAGTGGTACATTTGCCAAAATGCCTTGGCGATTCAGTTTTGTCCCAAATCACCTAAACCAATCACATTTTACACCCTATGTGTCGACTCTCTCATATCTAGGCACACTACTTTACCGCATCACTGCAAGTCTAATAAAACTGATTGTTTACGTGACTGTGAACTAACATAGATTATCGATCAGTATTAAAAAACTAGTTGGATGTGCCAATCCCAAAACTTTCTTCTATCTAATATATCTTAACATTTCAAAATGTAGTTACAAATGTCAAAATGTTTTAATATTACTTTTTCAATACTATATCAACTTTGACTTTCATTTTAAATTTCTGCCTCAGTCAATTAATCGGAGTATAACGAGTTAACTTCGATTATGATATTTATAAAAATCAATAGTTTTCGGTTATTCTGCTGCACATCAGCTGTTCGCGAATAGCCGGTTTATTAAGATGCAAAGTTCCCCTCACTTTACGAGCCACCTGTGTACAATAGAACTACAAAAATCAAGCAAATCATACAAAAATCGTAGTACTCCCTTTCAGCGGAATACTTCCATATTCAAGGAGGAGCTGCTTGGCACAGCCAAAAACATACACAAAAAAAATTTGAATCAATTCTATGCATAAGTTCATACATTTTTCATTGGTACAATAATGAAAATGGCACAAAAATAACTATTACAGCGCCCTCTTCCTTCGGAATTTTTCAAAATTAAGGGAGGACCAAGTCAAAAACTAAAAAAAAGTTGGTTCGATTCTATACATAACTTCATACACTTTTTGATGGTACAATGGCGATAGACACATGGACAGACGGACACACTGACGGACAGACATTTTCTATAAACATGTTTTATGGCATCTCTGACCTCTGAAAAGTGTAAATCCGTCGAAAACCGGAGGGCGAAAAAAATTCCGATTACAGTGCTTTCTTCTATTGAAGAAGAAAGTAAAAATGTATTACTGTTAGTTGTTGATGTAACAAGGATCAGCATGAGTGAAAAGAGATCATTCAAATCGAAATCAATGCTGTGTTGTCCATGTTATTCTATTGAAAATGTGTCATACACAAGGAAATTCTCACGGAACGTGATGGTATATTGGTGCAATACAGAGCTCCAGATATTTTATAGGCCGTAATAATATTAATTATTTCACCGATTGCAGAGGAAATCATTAGTGAAATGATCTTCTCGGGAATATTTGTAGGAATTGTGAATGTGATTTTATTAATAAAATTTAACTTAAAACAATACAAATAGTTCAGAATTGTTTCCGACGTAGTGCAAATGAAAAACAATCACCAATAGGGGAGACTAGGGAGGGTTGACCCACTTTTTACAAAAACAATTTTTTTTTAAATATTGAACGTAGAATAAAGTTTTATATATCATTTTATTCGCTATACAATCAATTATCAAAATAAAATTGCTACATAAGCATAATATATAAGAAATTCGAAAAATGGTTGATTTTAATCACGAGAAAATAATGGGTCAAGGCTCCCCACGCTAATGGAGGGATGACCCACTATATGGGAGGCTTGACCCATATATTGAAATATTTGTGAACAGATATAAAATCTGTTTAAAAAAAAGCAAAATAACTTTATGCTACATGCTTTAATTATTATAAAAAAAATTTTTTGGAAATATGATGCTTCAACAAATCTGTTTAGGCGCAATCGCATGTCAGAGGAGAAAAATTTTGTTTTAAACAGGATTTTGTCTGAGCAGGTATAATTGCATTACAGGGACAATGAAATTTTAACATTTAAGACAGCATTCCGATAGAGACTGGTTCCGTTTCCATAGGGTTTTATGCATTATAATGTCCGGATTTAGTAGCCATTATCCCGCTTTTTTTTTCCTCCTTGTCTTATTTTTTGTGACATCCGACCTGAAAACTCTAGTTTTCATATAGTTTGGATTCATCTCACTCTATTCATTATGTTGAAATTTGTCTACATACCTTCCTAAAGTTTGTCGATCCATGCTATGTTCTTTTGTAGGCGCATGAGTACTTAACTTATCATTAACATCTTTTAACCCTTTCAGAGGCAAAGTACTTTCAGTACTAAAATGTTGAAATAAATGACTGGCACCGGAATATACGTATAAATTTATTTGAAAATAAGAAAAATACTATATTTCACATACAGATTAAATTTAAAAGATTTTAGCAAAATTCTGGTGCCATTCTGGAGTTTGGGAATTAGAATAAAGTGGTTTCATAAATATACCACTTCCCCTGAAACGATTAAGACTGCTGCTTTCGTACTTTCTAGTCTTTTCCACTATTTCTATTTACCTAATGTAATAATATTTAAATGAAAAAAAAAGTTCCTATTAACTTTCCTAATTATATTTAATTAATTTTTTTCGTGCAGTGCAAATAGCATTTTTTACATCTTTCTTTAATCAGTTTTAGTCGTTTTCTTTTCCATCAACCCATTATACTGTACCTTTACAGAATAAATTTTCACTCATTTTTATATACAACGTCGTATTTTTATGTACGACGGGAAACGAGAATTCTAGTTTCCCGTCGTCAATGTGTTAGGGGAGCCTTGAACATCTGGTCAACCCTCCCTCACTGGGTCAAGCCTCCCGACATAGACTTTTTCTAAAGAATAGCACATTATTATATTAAGCCTAACTTACTGTATAATCCTTATACCTGGAATGAAAGATCGATATTTCTGTATTACTTAAAACCTACTTACTTAATTTTCTATGATATATTTTATTTGAAAAAAGCTTACAAAATATTTCTAAAAAACACAACTTTTAGGTTGAAAACCCCTCACAATTGATTTTTTCCACACCTATTTCGATTATCTGTATGAAAAAAGACTGTTGTTTGAGCATTCCGGTATCTTTGGTTGACACCTATTTATAAAACTCTGAAATTCTTTTAAATATAAAATCAGATGGGTGGGTCAAGCCTCTCGTATGGTCAACCCTCCCTAGTCTCCCCTAAATAAATAAAACAATAAAATAATATAATTAAAACACGTAGTCTAACTGCGCGCTCTAATACAAAAGTATCGCTTTTAATGAACTTCAAAATTTTATTTAAATACATTATGGATATTTTTCATATGAAAATGCTTTTTGGTGTAAGTAACCAATATAAAATATTGAAGTAAACGTAAAAGAAAAATTTATTATTATTTTTTTTTAATTTAAAAATTGTTTTTGTCCCAAGTGAAAACCGCTGGTTCATATAAATATTTATCCCACAAAATTTACTTTAAATTAAAATTCTGCTTTTTATTAAAGAACAGTTCTTTCTGCCTTTCAACAACATTTTTTTTTTTTTAACTCAACCGAAAGGAAAATTGTTTTTAAGCTAAAATATTTTCCCTTCAGGAAAAACAATCGGGTAAAACTTCTAACTTAAAATGTGTATAGTTATCGTAAACTGGAGTAGATTTTCTAGTTAGAAATTATGCGCTTAAATTCACGATGTGATTTTAAGCTTTAGGGCATTAGAAACATTTTGCGAGGAAAATGTAATCTGAGAACAAAAAACTATTTTACGACAGCGAAAACTTTTCTTTAAAAGGAAAATAAAATGTAAAATCGTTTCCGTCAATGTTAAATGTTAAAAAACTATTTTTCTAAAAGATTAAGTCACCTTATAAAGGTAGTTAAAAGTGTGGAACTTTAAACAGGGAGATACACTTTGAAACAGTGGTTTGTATGTTCATTATTAAACTGAAATTTTTCGTTTCTTATTAAAGGTATATTATTAAATGAATCATTTCACACTTTTAACGCCGACTTTACAGAGTAACTTTTTCGTATATGATTAAAACTAGTTCCTCAAAAATAAAATTAAAGTTTCAATAAAACATTGATTGTTTTGGATATTATCAAAAATGCACTTCGTGAAATTTTCGTGAAATTTTTGCAATAGCTGTTATTAATAATATACGCAAATAGTAATCAATTATATCAAGCGCGAAAGCATTACAAGTGCATTATAGAATTTCTAAATAAAATATTATTAAATATTGAATAAAATTTATATCATTACTGCTAATTCAAGCTGCAGGAAAATATTTAAACAAATTATTTCACTTAGAAAACGCAAACATGCTCTACACTTTTCACTAAAAGATGCTTTGAAATGCATTTTTTTTAACTTTCCGACATAGTTGAAAAGTGTCCACGGCTACTGTTTCCTTGGCAGCATGTCTGTTTGAGTCTGTTTGGCTTTACTCTAACTCACATGACTATACTTGGATTACCATTAACTTGGTTTATGTTAATGAGGTTTATCGTAGTACATCCTTATTTGAAGCTGTAGTGTGTAGCATTTATATTTCGTTTACAGGGATACACAAAAGAATAGCATTGCATTATAATCTATGAGGAATAAACAATTGTAGCGTATTTTAAAGATATTTCATTATTTTAAAAATAATAAAAATATTTTGCATTAATGAGATCAACTAAAAGATGTTTACTACAGAATATGAAGTGCATAGCAGTTATTTGTTCATTTACAGGGCACAAAAAATAATTCGGTTACAATTCTGTATATGACTAACAATCGCTGAAAGTGCATTTCTAGTATGTGGCATGCGTCTTTAAGCTTAGACAAATTTTAGTACATTAACTGGTGTTTATAAATTATGTAACTCATATACTGGGCTGAACAAAAACATTCGTGAGGATTACTAGCTATGGACACTTTTTAGTGGTGTTTTTCAATGTTCTATGCATTATCCATCTTAATTATATTTAGTATAGTAAGATATGTTTGTAGAATATAAATAAATAAACACACAGGGCTACGCGAAAACTCTATATATTATCGTCTGTAAATGTTCAATTCTAGAACTCCGATTTTAGTTTTGTTATGTATTTTCTAGCTGAATTTAATTTTTGCTTAATGTACTATATGGCCAATGATGGTCGGTCACTTGCAATTTTAGACGTTTAAATATATATCTAGAAAAATACATGAGAGTTATCCTCAAACATCAGGCATATAAACAGTATAGTAAACATCACATATTTCCACAAAGATTTTTTCCCGGAACCCCATAAGGGGCCATAAGCAAATTGAAGAAAAATTAATATCTTTTGGATAATCCTGTAAAACCTAATGTCGCAAAAGCACTGAAACTGTAGCGCCTGATTAGGAGGCTTTTTATAATAAACTGTGTTCATTTTTATGAGGATAGCATGTATACTCGTGGGGAGATTAAGGTTTTTATAAAACATTCCCAAATTTAACCAAGTGTTTTGTTTATAATTTACAAAATCTTAATATAGAAACTGTTCTTATCAGGAACTATGACAAACGACATTCTACATAACACCCAGCAATCAAAATTAAAAAATAATAAATATTGGGAGAAAAATGAGCACGTTCACTAAATAATGTTTTACTGCGAATGCGAGAATTATATCAAAGTATAATGTGCATATGTATTATTGCATAATATAATGTGCATGTGTAATAAATGTATAGAGCAACATTTGTGAGTGTCTCAAAAAACATAGAAAATTATGAAAGTGATCGTCGATAGAATGAACTCGAAATCCGTTGTTCCCAAAAGGAAGGACAAAGATGAGGGGCTGTATCTACGTGCAATATTATGTACGTGCATATTGTATATTTGGACACAGGCCTATATCTTTTTGCTTCCTTTTGGGAACAATGGAGCTTATTCTATCGATGATCACTTTCAGAATTTTCAAGCTATGTTTTTGAGACTCACAAAAGTTGCTCTATACATTTAGCTAATAGATTATGCGCATTATATTTTGATTGCGTTCTCGCATGCGCAGTTAAACATTATTTAGTGAACTTGCTCATTTTTAATACAATATTTATTATTTTTTAATTCTGATTGAACAGTATTGTGTATAACGTCGTTTGCCATACTTCCTGAAAAGAACATTCTTTTATATTAAGAACTGTGCAAATTATAAGCAAAACACTAGGTGAAGTTGTGGATTGTTTTGTATAAAGATTTAATTTCTCCACGAGTATACATCACCGGTCATCATTTTCCATATAGTGCACGTGGGGTGTGTAAAACTCTGTACAGTCGTGGAAAAAAAAGTAAACACCCCCTACTAACTCCTCAACAAATTATCGAAGACGAAAGTTACTGGTGCCGAACGATTTGAAATAATATGTACTTTTAAATGATGTATATAAAATTTGCATAGGGGGCCATCCACATATTAAAACGAATGCAAACTTAATTTTTTTTTCAATAGCAATAGCCAATTTTAACGAGATGTTTCAAATCTTCGGTTTAAACTATGCTTAGACACCAAATTCCAAGTCATTTGAATGATAAGTTTTTGAATTATAAACATTCAAAATTTAGTGCTTCTAATGTTAAATTGCATTTTCATATTTTTATTTATATCCCCTGAAATTACGCTTCTAATGTGCTAATTTTTTGTGTAGCAATAATACTAATATACCCAAACATAAATACGTTGAATTTGCAATTTTTATAATTTTATGATATGAATTATGAATTGTGAAATTAATATCTGAAAAAAATTATGAATTGCAACCTACAGTTTTTTTGATGGATTTAAATGTATTAAGTCCTGCTTTATGGAAATCCAAAATTTCACATTTTTCTTCCAAGTAATTTTCAAATTATGCTTAAAAAACGGGAAAATGATGGTTTAAGGGGTCGTCTATGATAGAAGTGATAAAATATTTTGAAATTTCTTCTGCTGTCCTGTAATCTAGCAGGCTTCATTGACTGCTTAAGGTGCCTTGATCAAGAACGAGGCTCTCTCGGTTAACAATCGAGTACCGAACTTCAATTTGGATACAGCCCTTAAAATACACTGGTTTTAAAATAATTAATTTCTCAGAAACTTAACATACGAATTGCATAAAAATTTGTTTTTATGTTAATTGAACGGTGTAGAGTTCATTTATGCTGTCAGAATTATATACTGCTATTGAAAAAAACAAAGTTATGGCTCGTTTTAATATATAGATGGTCCCCTAAGCAAATTTTATATACATAATTTAAAAATAGACTTTATTTCCAATCGTTCGGTACCAGTAACGTTCTTCTACGATAATTTGTTGAGGAGTTAGTAGGGGTGTTTACTTTTTTTCCCACGACTGTACATTATATGCAAACTGCACAAAAAATGTCAAGATACCTTCTATGAACGGTAAATACGAAAAATAAATTTCTAAATGGCTTAAGCGTTTTACAGATGAATTAAACTTTACATAATCAAAATATATTCAAAACATCACAAATATTTTTGAAACAATGTACGTTAGAAATGTGTGTTAGGTACTTTTAGATAAATATTAATTCGTAGAGTATATCACTGTTAGATATTACTTTGTTTTACGTCTCACTGTTTCTTTATAGTGAGTCTCTATAGTAAATAAATATATATATCATAATAATACATCATAATAAATATATCATAATAAATATATATCATAAGCTGTATACAATGAGGCGCATACAACATGCGGTGTGTATACAAATCTATAGATTATATACAGTGGTTCTGAATATCTTAATCTCAGAGAATATCTCAAATAATTGCAATATATTAGGAACTATAAGCAATAAATGCTGAAATCCCATTGTCCAATGATTGTATGACTTTTTTAAATTGTTCATTCAGATATCTTCTTTTTTCTCTTATTAAATTGTGCGATTTTGTTACTGTATTCTAGAGGTGTTGAAAAGTGATTCATAATCTATGCGGGACGTTTTTTTTTTAGTTTCTTCTTGTGTTTTTACTACCTTTCATCGTTTTAACTTACATTAAGGCGGATAAACAATTTGCTTGCCTGTTACTTTATGTATGGCCATGCATAACTTCTGAAAGAATTCTTTGAATTTTGACGATTCTTTCTTGTTGGAAGAGGCTCGTTTTAGTGTTGGTCCCATTATAAATTTAATCAGGATCCACAAATGATATGTCTATCAGCTCGCATACTTTTTGTATTTTTCTAACTTTCTAGGCTATAGCATTCGTATAAATGGTAAAATTGTCAATATATTTTAAAATTTTAAGGGACACAGTACTATAAATATATTTTTAACATAATTGCTTATCGTACACTGTTCAATATGTGCAAATGTTCAATATCTGCACCTTTATTTATTCGGCACACATCCAACCTAAAGTCCAATTCTTCCCACACTTCGATTAACAAGTCCGGAGTAATGTAAACAATACCCTCTTAAATTCTACGTCTGAAATCTGAAAAATCATTAGGTAGCGGTGGAACGTAGCACAATTTTTTATAAAGCCCCAAAGGAAAAAATCGTGCGGCTCCAGCGGCTTTTAAGCCTTCAGCCAAGCAATAACGCTTTACCCCCAGGAGACACCATTTTTTGTATGATGCACTACAATCGAGTATATAACAAAGCTGTACTCGCGCATGCGCTTATCTAAAGCTGTTTGAGTTACCCTTTGTTTGTGATCTTGAACCAACACTCTACAACATTTACAGTTGATACTATGAAAATTTATAAATGGGACATTCTTTTATGGACACCTTGTATGATTATAGATGGTTGGTTGGTTGATTGAATTTTAACGCCGCAAAGTCCCTTTAGGGACATGCTGCGCCATGTATGATTATAGAACTGCACCTTACATATGCAAGTGAAGGATTTCATTCCTTTATTATTTTTATATTTGACTTATTGGAAATAATACTCTTTTTAAGTGTACATTTAGGACTGTCGCTAGTTTGGTTACTGAAAGTCTGTGCTTGTGTGTATTGTTGCTACGCAATGAAACGGTTGACAATAATAAATCTTATCAAAGACGTAATCCGAATTTCCCTTGTAAGCAATTAGACATTTTTATGCACCTCTTTATTTGTACTATGCAAATTCAAACTCACGAATGTCAACACCAAGACCTTCGTATTTCAATATGTCATGCTTGCTTACAAAGTATATACTCCATAACAACTTATGGTTTGGAAACTAATAAAAAAAATACAAATTGAAAATTTCCAACAGGGGGAATGGGTGTTAAAGTCAGATTCGAACCAGGAAGATTTGGCGTAAGCTGTCAATGCTCTATTAATTGAACTGTCCTGGAAAAATATGGCGGGCATTTCTCATCTACAGAACCTTGTTGATAATGACACGTGGTCTGATATATGAATCAGCTCAACAGAATAAATCACAGGTAATCACAAATCTCGAATGATTTATTTACCAATTAGAATATTTGTGTTAAAATTAATATAGTGTAATTACGTATGCAACGTTTCTTTGGAGTTCCATTAACTGCGATTTATTCTGTTGAGCTTATTCAGGTATCAAAACAGTTGTTATAATTAACAAGGTTCTCCAAAAGAAACATTGGATACGCAATTACACTATATTATTTTAACACAATTATTCTAATTGGTAAACAAACCATATGTGTTGTAATTTTCTAACTGAGTGAAAAACTGTCCTGTCCAGGATTCGGGATGATTCAGATATCATACCAGGTGTCGTAATCATAAAAGCTCTCTGGTGAGAAAGGTTCGCCAGATTTGTCCAGGAAAGCTCAACTGGTAGAGCATTGGCACCTTATGTCAAAGGTCCCTGGTTCGAATCCTGGACTTGACACTTTTTCATTCAGTTGAAAAATTACAACTCGCATGATTTCTTTGCCAATTAAAGTAATTGTGTTAAAATTAATATAGTGTTAAAAATAATATTATACAAATAATATCTAGTTACATTTTTATAAAAAAATCCAAGTCAAAACGCATAATTTTTTATACTCAAATTATATAATTTTTAACTCCGATTCAAAAATAAGAAAATATAAGAAAAAATATACTGCGTAATTTTGAATTCTAAAAATACATTTTTACAATAATAGTTATAAAACTGTTAGCATGTCCAAAATTTATTTTTAATTGTATTTCAATAATTATATAAACATTTTAAACGAGTTAAAGCAAATTAAAATCAATCATTGACATACTTTGATCAATATTACTATAAAAATATCGAGCATACATGGCAGAAATTTTCGATAAATTTTGTAACGTGTTACACACATTGATATAATGCAAAATTATTGATTAATTCTCAATTAGTGATTTATTTAATCAGAAATAAAAACTTAATTTGCATTATTTAGATTTCTAAGTATTTGCTACTTTTGTTAAATTAAATAAAGATATATTTAAAGGTAAACGAAATAAAAAATACTTTGCAATTTATGTAATTAGCTAAATTACGAAAAAGTATAGATTTTGTATTCCTCTTAAAGTACCAAATTGCCTAAAGGTATGCGGAATATCATAATGAAGTTATTAAAAAATTACCGACCCCTTTAAATTTTGTTTCTTTGACTTTGTTTTTTTGTATTTATATATAATCTTTGTTTGACTTTTTTTATGTAGAAGCAAATAAATATTGTAACAAGCAAATATAATAACTGGTATAGCAAATTATAATGTTCCTTATAGTTTTCCTTTGAATAAAATACCAAACTTACGAATAAAATCGATTTATGATAAAAAGCATAACTATACAATAAAAAATGTTGTGCAACAAAATTTTGTATTACTCAACAGCAGAAAAACATGCTCTCTCTAAACGTGGCCGCAAAGGTTTTTTTAAATATATTGCAGTTAAGTTTTCCTAAATTGAGGCTGTTGGTCCAAAATTTAAAAAATCGCATTGTATAAATCTATTTATTCTCTTGGTAAACCTGCACTTGAAAAACTCAACAATGTGCAAAAAAGACTAGTTTTAACCTGTATTTCAGCATAGTAAAACTTTGTTTTAGAATGAAAACCAATAGACGCAGTTAGAGGTTTTACACAATTTCTCATTTTGAAACTCACATCATCATATTTAAGATAATTTTAGAATGTTATATTAATATCAATGTTGGTATCCAAGATAATGTTAAAGAAACTAAAATTCCTCAGACTACCGATTTCAAAAATCGTAGAAACTGCTAATGAATAACGATATTCGATTTAAAAAAATTGACAGTTGCGAATGAACGGTGGCTAGATTTATTTAAGACATACATTTATCCACATCAGTAAAATCTATGAAAAAGAACATGTATTTAAGACAGTTGAGTCTTTTCTCAGAATGTGATTTTTAGAGATTCAAAAACGAATTTGAAAAATTTAATCTTGTGTCCTTAAAATTGAAATCGTTCAAATGTTTGATGCAAAATCGGAGTTATTCGAATGTTTAATTTCGTACAATTTAAATATGTTGAAGACATAGATTTATCCACATCAGTAGAATCTATGAAAAAGAACATTGATTTAAGACAGTTGAGCCTTTTCTCAGAATGTGATTTTTAGAAATTCAAAAACGAATTTCAAAAATTTAATCTTGTATCCGTAAAATTGGAATCGTTCAAATGTTTGATGCAAAATCGGAGTTATTCGAATGTTTAACTACGTACAATTTAAATATGGTGTCATTTCTTAGAATAAAAATTTGTTGGGATACCATTAGGCCACGTCATAATTAGATGGAGATATGATGTACCAACAAGTAAGCAAGCAATTGTATATGTTTTTTTTTAAATAATAAAGCTTTTCTGTGACCTAGAACTATATTGAATAACCTCAACAAGGTATTTTATTAATTTTATGATAAAAGATTAAACATACACGGTAAACTAAAGTCGCATTCAATGCACAGAGAGTCTCACTTTGGCTAAAGCTGAATTTTTGTTCATAACTTTAAGAATGTAGAAAGGTAATATAACAAATTTCATAAGACTTACCTTGATTGCCTCAAATATGATAACATCATGTCTGACAATTTCTGCTGCCTTTTATTTGCCTGCCTGGAATTTGTAGTTTCGGTAATTAATATCGTCTAATATCACCGGTAACATTACCGATTTTTGTCACTACATGAATGGAACACACTCATATGGCGAGCAGAAAAAATTAATTAAGGTATGGCAAAAAAAAAAAATGTTTCATATCATATTTATCATTGTACATAAATTATATTGGTATTACATCATATATATATATTGTCAATACATATACGACAAAGGTCATCAACCGGTTGCGTGTGGACCATCAGTGGTCTGGGTTTCCCGCGAGAAAATTTCTGTGGTTCGCGGAAAATGTCTGACATTATTTAAATTTTTTTGTGTTTTATAAATAATTGTACTCTATAAATAACAATATGAAGTACAGCATAATATCTTCAAAACTGGAAATTTTTATATTTTGACTCTTCCTAAAATGTGAATATTCATTACCGAATGAAAAAGCAATGAAAATTTGGATTCAGTTTTCAACTACATATCTGTGCGAAACAATTGATTGTGTGACAAAACTTAAAACTCGATACCGGCCTCAGCTTGAAATAAAAACGGCTCTTTTTGTTTCAGTAACGTCGTTGAGTCGTTGATGGCATAAATGTATGGATTTATTTCAAACAAGGACGAACAGATATCACATTGAAAATGTGTGATAATTAAATACAACTTTAATAATTTTATTAAAATTTATACAATCTATAATTTTTTTTTTTTTTTTTTTTAAGATTAAACAATATCTTTCCGCGATTAAATAAATCGAAAATTATTATTAAAAAATAGTGGTATCCCACAGGTCACCCCAACTTGACCCTTCTAATGTAAAATTTTGTTACATCAGATACATTTCATATTGATAAGACGGGGTCCCATCTCCCGGTCCCAGGCCCTTGCAGGCCCATGTGTCTACGTGCGGAAAGACCCCCGTTCCAAACCCGACGGCGCGTCCCGAAGGTCGCCGCCAGGAGTGGCACGTTAGGTCCGATCCACACGCAAACTCCGGTCGAGCCGGTGCACTGCCCAGCGCACGTCACACCGGTTATTCCCAAGAGGACGATTGGTCGCGTGCGACAGATCCTGCCACTTAGCTAGAGGAGCCAAATGGTTCCTTCTCTTGGTTCCCGACCCGGGACGCCCCGATAGCCCGCAGGAACCGAGCACCTATAAAGGAGTCGGGCCCACGAACCGGTTCGAGGTTACCGAGCCGGAGTTGATCTACGGAGGGCCCTCAAGATCAAATACCATTCTACGGCAAAGACATTTTTGAGGGACAACCGATTAAAGGGGGTAGGTGCCGCTCGCGAGCCCAGGAGAGTCGCGGAAAGTTTCTCCTTGAGCGCATAGACACGCCCTCGCTAGGGGGTGGGCTGCGGGGTCGGACGTATCCGGCCCCCAGTCCACGGGTACCTTAACTACATAATTATTGCACTACACATATTATTCACTAATACATATATACACTACGACATATATACACTACGACATATATACACTACGGCATAAATACACTACAACATATTATTCACTACTAAATGCAGGTTCATGAGACAGAGTCCCGAACCTGAGAACTTCATGCACCACCACCTCCAGTACCGCGCGTACGACGGACTGGCTGATTTGCGTTCAACTGCGGCGCTTGACCGTGAAGGGCTCTGGTACGGCGACCATGCCTTTGGCGACCCAGGTCTCGATCCAATGTCCGCAGGAGGAGATCATTTACGATGGCCTTCACTCCCTTCCGACAATAGCCATCTAGACACAGATCGAGTAGTGTTCGAGTATGGTAGTTCCATGGGAAAAATCTTTCCCTGATGGACCGCCATAGGGGACAAGAGTAGAGACAGTGTCTCCTGTCACTTATCCCTATCCCACAGAAACACGTGGGATCCTTCTGAAAGAAGAGAGCCTGGTGGCCACCAAAGGTGCCGTGTCCCGTGAGAACTTTGTTGAGGTAGAAATCGCCGTGCAGCCTCCGTAG
Source organism: Maratus speciosus (assembly GCA_963932465.1). Classification (NCBI taxonomy): domain Eukaryota; kingdom Metazoa; phylum Arthropoda; class Arachnida; order Araneae; family Salticidae; genus Maratus; species Maratus speciosus. The sequence continues at coordinate 54,003,531 of OZ010786.1, read as the reverse complement.
GCGGACGCGCGGAAAAAGTTCGTATGTCACTTCGCCTTTGCCCGTGGCCACCCATTTGCTTTGCCATCATCAGACGGCACGGGCCAAGAGTTCTCTCTTGGCCTGGCGGCGGGTGATTTTGATTACCACATCCACAGTCGAGCAGGTCGTAGTGGCCTTAGCCAGCTCGTCCGCACGCTCGTTGTAGACGTGTCCCACATGGGCTTTGACCCAGTGCATATGAACACCGATTCCACTACTCTTCACCAAGTCCCTGATCTCGGAAATAGATCTGTGCCAGGGCACGAGACTATTTAGGGCTTGGAATCGAAACTGTGATAAATATAGTACAAATCTATTTATATTATTCAAAATTTCTTATTAGTGGTCCGTGGATTAAAAATTATGAACTTAGTGGTCCGTGAGGTTCAAAAGGTTTTGACCGCTGATATACGATGTATATGATAGTATATATGTATATATAGGTTTTTAGATCGCCCACTGAAGCATCGCTGTGTAATTTCATTTGAAAAATAACAACTATTTGTTGAAATAAAATTTTGAAACTTACAAAAAGCAATACATTCGTACTAGCCGCACACAAGTCTTAATAGCCGAAGAAATTGACAGATTTCGTACTTACAGCAACCTTTTTTATTCAGACAATTTAAGGGGTTAAAGCACGTAGTTCGATTACATCCCTCTTAAATTATTTTATTATTTTAATTATTATTAATGGAATTCTAATCACGTTATGGAATGTTAACCGGAAACAAATACTGAACTATTTATATTTTTTGACAGCAAAATCTTTTCAAACTAGGGAAAGTCCCAAACTGCCAGGTCGAGATTTTGTCGACAGTGGTGTCGTTGAAAAGCTCGTACCATGGGGTTAAAGGAAAGGAATACAACTACCCGTTTCAATGCAACTCGTAAAGAGTTATAGACCGATGTATTTCTGATATTTGTTGACTTTTCCAGGTCGCTAGCTATGCAGGAAAGGTGCTCTGTTTGGTAGAAAAGAGAGTTCACGGCCTACACAGATAACAGAGAAGACAGTTTATGCTTCGTGGAAAAAGTAACTTCACGGATGGTAGTGCATTTGTGAATATAAATGGCTGAGCACGAGTGTTTCCAACACCACATGTACACAACGAAAGGGGATGTTTCGCAGTTGTTACAGGTGTGATTAGTTAAGTTAAAGCATACCTGTTTAACTTAACTAAGACGGGATTCGTGTCTCTAATTAAAGTCTTTTGAAAGACATACCGACGCATGTCATCGAAGGTGGGCGTGGGGAATTCGATATAGGCAAATTTATGCAATTTTATTATGCTTTCCCTAATGGTCAGATCGACATCTCCACGAACACTCTGATGAGTTTTTGAATAATCAAATATTCTCTTTATTAACTATTTGTATTGTTGAAAGAAATAAACTTCTAATGGTTGAAGAAATTTTGTCGTGCTCAGTGAGAGAAAAAAAGACTCCACATTCAATCCAAATTTCTCAATGCATAAACGTAGATCCATTTAATCACTCCAACTATCCACCATCATGATTGTTTCCTGATTACCAATCAACTCTTTTAGTTTATCAAAGTATGCCGCAGTTATTGGTTTTGTGCTCTTTCCTGACTTGGAGCATGTAATGAGCAAATTTGAGGATGATATTCATTGCACATTTTCCATAACTTTGGAGCCAACCTCTCCCTGACATTCCTTTGTTGCAAGTAAGAAAGTCCCATAAATTTTCCAGTGGCGTTAATGTATATTTGTGCAGTATAGGAATGAGCCGTTTTGTTTTTAATGATTACCTATGGACCTACGTCTTTAGATCCCTTCATATCGAGAGTTCTGTTACATACAATCTCGTATTGGAAGCCACTTTGACCGGTGTTCAGGACGTTGGACAGTGGTCACTTTCGCTACTCAATAATTTTATTTGTTTGCTCAAAATTCGTCGATCGCAAGTTGCAAAGACATTTCTGAAAAAAAGTCTCTTTTTGTTACGATTTGTGTCAACTTTTGACCTGTTATTTTATGTGCCTGTCTGAAATTCTTGATGAAGTGTGAGCTTGCTATGAATCTGGGAATTCCAAGCTTCAATTATTTGTCAATAGCCAACAAATTTAAGGTACCTGTCATGAACGGTGATTTTTAAATGTCTGCGATGATGATAAAATTGCGACCAGACGTGTTTGGAAATTAATTTCATTTTCTGTACATGTTCCCACATTTCCCTATGTATTGTTCCCACGTTGAATCATCTTGTGTTGTTTTACCTGCTTAAATATATGTTTCACAGCCTTTAGTTTATTTTTCGCCGCTTTTTCTACGTTTCTACTGCTTTCGCCATTATTTCTATGGATACTCCTTCAGTTCCTGTCCGCCTTTCTCTTTCGCAGGTTCTTCATGATCGAAAGTGAGGTCCGTATTTTCTTCCAAATTACTTGTCAGTTCATTTTCGTCGATGCCTCTCATGCAAAATATCGAGCTACCGGAAAAATTCATTTTCGATCATCCCTTTCACTGTCTTGAATGGTCGCTACTAATGGTCGCTGACTAAAACGTTCTAGCAGTTGCAAACTAAAGATTTTTGCAATCTTCGTTCAATCGGCGATTTCATTACAGCCTGAAGACTCGCCGATGACATATTCATAACTGCGCGCGACTTCGCATGTGACAGGGGTGCGTGTCACTTCTTCTGATCCAAAGTGCCTGGAACGCGAGCAAAAGGTACTGCTAAAGTTCTCCAAGATTGAGTGACTCGTGAACTGCTCCCATAGGCCCTCCCATGCCCTCTTTTCAGGCCGTAGGATCAGCGGAGGATTTGGTTTCTGATGTTATTTAAAGCATACTCAAAGTCAGCGCAGTCCAATTAGTTATAAATGATTGTGAAAATGTGATCACAATCTTCTATTTGTTACTAGAGGGAACATGGAACCTTCATCAACTTCACACTGGCAACAACCGATTATATAACTGTACTGCAAGCTGTCTTTTCTACCACACAGTGTGTCTTTCTGCATAGCTAGCAACCTGGAGAAATCAATAAATGACAGAAATACATTGGCCTATAACTCTTTACCAGTTGCATTCGGCCGGATAGTTGCATACATTTCCTTGATCCCCATGGTAAAAGCTTTCCAACGACACCTCCCTCGACAAAATCTCGATCCGGCAGTTGGGTAACTTTTCTACTAAGCATACTCTCCATGCGATAGATAAAGATCTTTAAAAAATTCATGCTTGAAAAGTATTTTAAATCATTTGAAATATCTCTAAATTGAGATATTGTTTTCAAACAAATTTCATTTGAAAGAGCATTTTGTTTCCTATTCTATGGTGTACTAATTAAAATTTTACAATGTTTAGTATTTTAAAAAAATGTAGTAAAAGTGAAATTTATTGTGCAGGCATTGCCACCGTCAAGATGACGTCAGCGTTACATGTTTTAGCTTTAGAAAGTTGATATAGGTAAAGCCTTTTATAGATCTCAACAAATAATTAATATGAAAATTCGCACGCGTTTCTAAGATACATTTTTCCAAGTTAGTTAAATATCCCACCACCAACTACAAGTTTTTCTTATATTTGAATTAATATTACGCTGCTGTATCCTATGTACTTGTTTATCATGTATTCATTACATGTATTCGAATTTCAAAGTTTGAGAGAATAATAAGAAAATGCATGCAGATTAATTTTCTCAAGTAAAAGTAAAATAATTATGCCTTTTGCAGAGTAAAACATAATTTTGATTTTTTGTGTCTATCATATCGGCGGTACTAACCGCTAACAATAATATGGATTTTAGAAACACTTATAGAAAACAACTAGTTTATCAATCAGTTGAGTATTTATTCTTATTAAATTTTGCTTAAATAGTAAATTTTTTAAAAGACATTTAATATTCTTAACTAATAATATTCATATTCGTAAAAAGAGAACTTAATAGAACAACACATAATTTTTAAAGCACAAAAATTCAGAGAAATATGATTTTTAAGGCAACAGAGGAATACATTTTAAGGCACACAAAAATAGCTTTATTAGCGTCAAAAGTGTAGTAATTGTCTTAGAATACCTCTATTACTTTAAATTTTCAAAAATATATCTCAGTTATATTCTTTTTTCATATTTTTTTACAATGAAAATGAAACTAAATATTTCTTTACTATTTAGGAAAGTATTTCTTTCTGTGTTATTTAATTTCAGTATTATTTTAATTTTGAAAATTGAAACTTGAGTATTATTTAACAAACAAAAAATCAAAAGAGAATAAAAGAAAAATTCCTTCTCCTACTTTTGAAAAAGAGAAGCTTTTTATTGCTGCAACCATTCAGCAGTTTAAAAGTACTTTAAAAAAAGGTTCTTTTTTAGAAATGTTTATGTGCTGTATTATTTTCTTAGTCGGCTTTTCTGTGAACTTAGTGTAATACATTTTAAGAAAATTCACGTTTCCATGAAATAGAATTTCTGAAACTGTTTTACTAAAAATAAAAGTAAGAACAAAACAGTTTAAAATATTCTTATAAATTGTTTTACATAAATTTAAGATATTTATATATATATATATATATGCATGAGAAAAAAAAACCGAATTTTGCTCTTGATTCATTGATTGTTAGTTTAACTAAAGTCCTTATAATCTGAAAGAGATTATGTTAGGAAAACTATTTTTAAAACAATTAAAATAGTTTTCTTAAATTTAACTTTTTAGGAGAAGCAGCTTTGAAGGGCTTCCGAGTGATCCTCAGCTTTACCCATATAGACTGTGCCATTGAGAATAGTTGTTACTCAGAAAAATATCTCGTCATAGGAAAAAAAAAAGTAAATCTGGTAACAGAAAGAAAATAAGAAAAAATATGTTGAGCTCGATGTTGTTGATATGTGTCATGTACACTGTTTACAATTTAACTAAAAAATAAACCAAACAATCAAGAATAATAATAATAAAAAATTGTAATTTAATAGATTAAAACGACCTTTTTTTATTTTGACTTAATATTTACTTAGTTTTAATTTTGAGGCATTTCGACAAGAGAAGCCGAGAAAGATAAAAGGTTAAAAATCGAAAGCAGCACCACCGAATTATCCGCAGATCGCGACAAATCACCTTCGTAACAAAGTTTAACCGAAAAATCAAAATTTCGTCCACCAAATTCCGTCGCATCCTCTTCAACAACAGATCGCAAAGATCAAACTTCAGACGACCAAAACCTTCATCGATAAACTCTCCAAGGCCCGTTTCGATAAAAAAAACAGTTTACAAATTGAAAGCAGTTCCACCGAATCATCCACAGATTGCGACAAATTACCTACGCTGAGCTCAATTTTTCCCGGTTAGAATCGACAGATTGTAAAACGCCGTGGCTATTCGATTGGAGACCCTCGAGACATGGCCTTTTACTTTCAATCGATTAAACATTAGATTGTTTCCTTTTACACATTCGTCTTTTATTCTCTAATCGATTTTCATGGGCTACATAATCAGTTGAAGACCTCGATTTTCATGGGCTACATAATCAGTTGAAGACCTAAATTTTCATGGCCCACATAATGAGTCGAAGACCTCGATTTTTGCTTTGCAAGACGATTTTCCTTTCGGCTTCACTCTTTGGCTTTGGATTTTTGCCATATCTGATAATTTGCGCCTACCCATTTTGTAACTTTTCAATTTTTAACAATTTTACGCCTTTTGATTAAATATTCAAACAATTTTTAACGATTTTATGCCTTTTCATTACCTATATATATAGATACATATGTATGTATCTATATATGCGTGTGTATGTACATATATAATGTAAATATGTGTGTATGTGTATATATATATGTATATATGTGTGTATATATAACACTGGCGCTCGGCTAACCGAAAAGTACCAAAAATTCTTCTAAAAGTAAGAACATCGTTGAATTTCGTTAATAAAAAATAAAATGCGAGCATCATTTGGCCCCATCCTCGACGAAAAACAACAACAATTTCCGAATGGTTAATAAACTAATTTTTTTCAATTCCTACTATTAGTTCACACTCTCCTTATATATATATATATATATATATATATTACCATTAATTAAACATCACCGACCATCATCAAAAACTGCAATATTGTGAATGATTGACTACACGCCATAAACCAACAATATAGAACTGCATGTGTAAGTTACATAACTAGAAGGTAAAATCATAAAATGAAACTTTGCGATGATAAGAATGAAAAAATTAATGGAATTTCCTATGGGAGGTATCAGATAACTACAAGTAGAAATCATATAGATAATACACAAAGATATATAAATATATATATATATATATATATATATATATATATATATATATATTTATATATTTATATATCTTGTTCAAAATTTCAATCGTTATAAAATACTCATTATTCATCCTATCACGTTGAAACAAATTTTTTAACCATTGTTCTCGTCAGGATGGGAAATCAAAAGTATATCTAAAGGTTTTTATTGGTTTAATCCGCATTTTATTCTTTTTCTGATTGGTCTATACAGTAATCTGTATTTCTCTTTACTTTCAACAGAGATGGATACTTTCTATTGCCACTTTGACAAAAAAGTAATAAAAACTACAAAAAAAATTAATAACTCAGAAACAAATTGATGTACAGCTTTCAAACAAATTGCATTTAAAATTCCTTTTTTCCTATACGACGGTGTAAAAATTAATATTGTGGGATGTTTAGAAGTTTAAGAATGAAATTTCATTTAAAATGGGTTCCAGATTTCCAAGAAATCTGACGATGGAAAAGTCTTTTCCCGAACAGCAAATGAAATGCTTGGATAATGCATAAGTTTCAGGTGGATAATACGTACGAATCGCAGGCGATTTTTGTCGCTTGGAATTTTTACGTGTAATAACACTATTAATGTTTAATTCATGGCGTACGAAATGTATGATCAACTCCGTGCGATTTTTTATGTATTAAATTTTAGTCTTCGAAAAAATCATTTTCCAAATGGTCGTTGTAATTTGATAAATTACTTTTTTTTTAAAACTTGTACTGGATGACAATTGATGTTAATACAGTTTTTTCAAATATTAATTAATTAATTTTAGTTTTGCATGGGAAACAAAATGGCGGCCATTTGTTATTGAAGATCAATGAAAGTATTTTCAATAAGGGGTTACCATAGGGGGGACCCTGTTCTGTCTCCAAATACTGTCAAGTTTGTTGCCAACATGGCGATATATCGCCAAATTTGGCGGCCAAAATGAGTCGCCGAAAGTGACGCCAACTTGGTGATATCTCCAATATTTCGCCAAATGCCCATAGAGTTTCATTGTAAACATACTTGCTTATAGAAAATAAACATATTGAGATATTTTAATGTAACAAAAACTAATATTAGCTTAAGGGATTATATTAAATTTTTCTTTGATGACCTAAGTAGGAATTGACTTTAAAAACAAAATTTTTATATAACTTGTTTTTATTTAAATGTTGTATTTCCTTCGCTATTGTAGTCAGCAATTTCGTACATCTAAACTTTAAGGGAACATTGGGTTGAATTGGGATGACATTTGTAATGATACTAAATAATTCTAATGTAGTGAATATCATTTTTAAAGCAATAATGCCACTTCGCGAAACAAAAGTTCGGAAAAAATATTTTTATTACTTTACTTCTTGCTTTCAACAAAATTTTTAAAATATATATATATTTTAAATATTTAAAATAAATATTTTTTTCACGGCTTTATTATAAGTTCAATTTTGTAGAAAAACTAGTTGGATGTGCCGATCCCAAAACTTTCTTCTATCTTATACATCTTAATATTTCAAAAACTAGTTACACATGTTAATACTTCAATATTATTAGTTCAATACTATACCAACTTTCATTTTCATCTTAAATTTCTGCTTCAGTCAATTAAACGAACAAAAACGAGTTAATCTATATCATGATATTTGTTAAAATTAATAGTTTTTCCTTATTCTGTTGTTATCAGATGTTTGTGAATAGCCGGCTTAGCAGAAAGTGGGTTCCCACCTTTGCACGAGCCGCCGATGGACAATAGAACTACGAAAAATCAAGAAAAGTATACAAAAATCGCTATCACGGAGCCCCTTTACCGCGCAATATTTCCAAATTCAAGAGGACCTGTTGGCCAAAGCCAAAAACATGCACAAAAAATTTGATTCAACTGTATGCATAATTTTATACACTTTTCGATTGTACAATAAAGAAAAGGGCACAAACATCGCTATTACAGAGCCCCCCCTTCCGGCAGATTTTTTTTTCAAATTCAGGGAGGACTTGTTTGCCATAGCCAGAATCATACACAAAAAAATTTGTTCAATTCTGTGCATAAATTCATACACTTTTCGATGGTACAATAATGAAAATGGCACAGAGATCCAATTATAGCGCCCCCTTCAGGCGGAATTTTTTCAAGTTCAGGGAAGACTTGCTTGCCATAGCCAGAAACATACACAAAAAATTTGGTTCAATTATATACATAACATCATACATTTTTCGATGGTACAATAATGAAAATGATACAGACATTGCAATTATAGCGCATCCTTCCGGTGGAATTTTTCCAAATACAGGGAGGACCTTCGTGCCATGACTAAAAACATACACAAAAAATTTGACACAATTCTATGTATAACTTCATACACTTTTCGATTGTAGAATATTCAAAATGGCACAAAAATCGCTATTACAGCAACCTCTACCGGCGAATTTTTTCCAAATTAAGGAAGGACCTGCTTGCCATGGCCAAGAACTTAAAATAAAAATTTGGTTCAATTCTATGCATAACTTCATACACTTTTCGATGGTACAATTTTCAAAATCGCACAAAAATCACTATTACAGCGCCCCCTAGCGGCGATTTTTTCCAAATTCAGGAAGGACCTGCTTGCCATAGCCAAAAACTTAAAATAAAAATTTTGTTAAATTCTATGCATAACTTCATACTTTTTGGATGGTACAATATTCAAAATTGCACAAAATTCACTGTTACAGCGCCCCCTACCGGCGAATTTTTTCTAGATTCAGGAGGACCTACTTGCCATATTTAAAAACGTAAAATAAAAATTTGGTTCAATTCTATCCTTTACTTAATACACTTTTGGACGATACAATATTCAAAATCGCACAAAAATCGCTATTAAAGCGCCCCCTACAGGCGAAGTTTTTTCAAATTCAGGGAGGATCTGCTTGCCATAGCCAAAAACTTAAAATAAAAATTTGGTTCAATTCTATGCATAACTTCATACAATTTTTGATGGTACAATGGCGACAGACTCACGGACACACGAACAGATAGACAGACATTTTCTATAAACACGTTTTTTGGGATCTCTGACCCCTAAAACGTGTAAATCCGTCGAAAACCGGAAGTCGAAAAAAAATTCGATTATAATACTTTCTTCTATTGAAGATAGAAGAAAGTAACAATGTGTACAATTTAACAAATGAAAAGCAAAAGTAGAACAGGAAAACTTCTCCTTCTACGCTATAGAGAGAAATTTTTGTATGATATCGCTGGAAATGTTCAGCTGTTGAAAATGTTTACAAAAGCAATAAAAAGAAGTTGTTTCTTCCAAATATTTATGCGTAATATTAGTTTTTTAGTTGTGTTTTTTGTTGAATTAGAATACAAGACTGTATGAAAAATCTGGCTTCAGAAAAAAAGATTTTTTGTTACCTTTTCTTAGTAATGCTAAGCTGAAGGACGAAATCTGTTTAGAGTAATCTTATAAATGGTCTCGTATAATATATTTAAAAAATATTTATTTTTCGAACGAAAAATTCTAAACGGTTTTTTTCCTGTGATTTCTTTGATTTTTGTTTAATTGAAAAATCAAAGTAATTGAAATTTTATATGGTACTACTAAAGATATATAAACCTTTAAGACCTGAAGAGTTTTGGTAGAAATTAAAAGTCTTGGCTATTAACCTTAATTAATAAGCCTTAGGATCACCTACACAGTTGTGTAGGTCAGGTCTTAAAAAGATAAAATACATGTGCAAGAATACAAGTTTTCCTCTCTTGTTCCGCCGTAATAGATGAAAATAACACAATTTAAAAACGAAACGAATTTATGAAAAACTATGTAATAATGAATACAGAAAAAATGAAATTAAAATTTGTTCACAAAACTTCAGAATATACGATTTTTTTTTTGTAAAAGCTCTCTCATTATTTAAAAGCTGACCTTGCTCTTCAGTATCTTCTACAGAAATTTTTAACTACTCTTCCTCTTTACGTCTTGAAATGCTTACATATAGTTGTCCATAAAAAAAAACCGGTTATTTTAAATACAGTCCAACTGTAGAAAATGTTTGTTCTTGTGACTTATTTATTGTCATTGCAAATGACAGTATAACTGGAAATTGGCGGCGTTTAAGAATGAAAGGTAGAGAAGTTTCACTTGGTGTCAAATCAATTCTTGGTATGTGAACTCTATCATTTTGTTTTGTTCCGGTTAAAATGAAGTCAAATTGACTTAATTGACGTAATTCAGTTAAAATGAAGCATCAATAAAGTGTTTCTGGAGAGAGTGCACAATTAATCTGGTTCCATTGTACAATCCTTTTCTTGGATTCATGTTTCTGAGAAGCATGGTGATACATCTTTTTTTCAGAGTAAGCTTATGAGGAGGCATCCCAGATGGAGGTTGTTCATGCAAGAACTCAGGTGAATAATTATTAACATTTTCTTGGTTGTCAGACACGACTGAATCTGCACTATAGTAAGTTCTCCCATCTTCAGGCAGCAAATTCAAAATTTTGTTATTTAATGATAATGCATGTTTGTTTTTGTTGTCAAAATTACTTTTTGTTCAAGTTTTTCAAAATCGGTATAGTTTATATGATCTCCATATACACTTGCAATAATTGAATCTTTGCAAACCATTGATGATGGAATTTCTATTGCACCTGCAGGTAAATTTGATATATCGTGTGTTTTTCCTTCACCAATTTTAAGCTGCCACTCATTAAAGGAATTTCTCCCTTCAGATCTCATATTTTCAGATAGTCTAAGTTATATAAATTCTTGTCAAAGTGGGCTTGATTTCAAGCATGTTTCGATAATTTCTATTCTGTTTCCTCTTATAACAACTGGCAATGTCTGGTGAAAGTCTCCACCTAATAACATAACCTTGCCTCCAAAAGGCATGTCATTCAACATTATTTCCTGCAGTAAGACATCTATAAAACGAAGAACATAGCATGACATCATTGTCACTTCATTAATTATAATTAATTTTGTTTCACGTAATATTTGAGCTTCACTTGAAGACGTTCTAATGGCAAATGTGAAAGTTTTTAAAATAGGCACGGGTAATTTGAAGCCAGAATGAACAATTTTACCACCCTTTAATAAAATGGATGCAATTCCTGTTGTTGCATGTGGAAGTACTACTTGGAATATACCTCTAACAAAATGTATGGGTACGTTGTACAAATTCGTTTTACCAGATAGATCCTCCAGGATCATCTACAGGTGGTTATCAAAATAATGGAAACACCCTAGATTTTGAAGGAATTCTTTATTAATATTAGGACCGCCTTTGACATGTAATACAGCTTGGATTCGCCTGGGAATCGAATCATACAAATTCTGAATAGTGTTTAGAGGAATATTGTACCATTCTTCATGGAGATATTGTGAAAGTTCCGTGAGAGATGCCGGTGGAGGATATCGATTCCGGACTGAAAGCTCTAAAATAGACCACAACGGTTCGATTATGTTGAGGTTTGGGGACTGTGCGGGCCAAGGTAGATGTTCCACCTCATCCTCATGTTCATCAAACCATGATTGGACAACTCTGGCTGCATGAATAGGGGCATTATCATCCTGGAAAATTCCATCTCCTGCAGGAAACAAAATTTGCATCATGGGATGGACCTGGTCAGCTAAAACTTCTCTATACTTCTCCCCAGTGATTTTTCCTTTCAGGGTTACGATTGGACCAGCAGAAAACCATGGCACGGCTGCCTATACCATGACCGATCCACCTCCATGCTTGATAGTTGGACGGAGGCAATCAGGATCATACGCTTGTGCAGGTGTTCTCCAGGCATGTACCCGTCCTGTTGTGGGGAACAATGTGAAAGATGATTCGTCTGACCATATAACAGTCTTCCACTTATCAATCGACCAGGTTTTGTGGTTGTGACACCACTCTACACGACGTTTGGCATTAGCATCTGTGACAAGTGGATTGGGAATTGCTGTTCTGCCGTAAATGTTCTCTTTATGAAGGTATCTCCGAACTGTAATTGTTGACACTGGAGAATCCAGATGCTGATTGAGCTCTGCGGTCACTTTGGCTGCAGTTGTTTTCTTTTTAGACATTACAATCCGCTTCAATACCCGTCGGTCTCTTTCACTCAGCGTCTCCTTCCGTCCACTATTTTGCTTTGCTGAGCTTGACTTTCCGCGCTGTGTGTATGCTGTCATGACTTTAGACACCGTACCTCTAGAAACGCCTATAAGCTGGGATGTTTCGGTCACCGTTGCTCCAGCTAGTCGGGCTCCTACAATTTGGCCTCTTTGAAAATCTGTGAGGTCTGACATTTTACGCTTCTGACAAAAAAAAATCAAAACGTAGACAACTCTTCTAGAGCTCTCTCATACTTCCTAATACATGTACTTTTTATATTAAAAAAAATCTGGTAGCTAAGGTTATATTTTAATGCTTACGAAGGGAATTCTTAAATGTCCCTTTCATTCACAAGTGTTTCCATTATTTTGATAACCACCTGTATGTAAAAGCAACGTCTCGTAACAGAATCACTTTCAAGTGCTGATTTTATTTGATTGAAATCTTCTCGTTGTGAGAAATTTAAAGTTGCTATTTGTTCAATAGCTACTTCAGCTTCATTAAAGTAATCGAATTCTTGATTTTGAATTACCTGCAGTATATCGGGTGTAGGAAGATTAAATGATGCACAATTTAATCCATGAGATTCCAGCATGCAATTAATATCTTGTAAAGCTCAGTTCTGAGCAGCTGATTCATTATAAGTTCTTGAGTAATCTTCGCTCATTGAATTAATATAATCCCTTAAGTTAATATTAGTTTTGGGTCCCGGGTTCGATTCCTGGCTCTGGCTATTTTTTCACTCCAGTTAGGTTTATTGTATTTATTGTTTGTATGTCTGTATCATATTTATATATACCTTTAACTGTTGAATGCAGGTGTTATTTATGTGTGTATGTGTGTTTTAATATATATTGTAGTATGAGTGTTTTATTATAAATATTAGTTTTTGTTGCATTAAAATATCTCAATTTGTTGATTTTCTGTAAGCAAGTAATCCATATTGGTTTACAATGGAAGTCTATGGGAATTAGGCGAAATATTAGAGACATCGCCAAGTTGGCGTCACTTTTGGCGACTCATTTCTTTCACCAAATTTGGCGATATACCGCCAAGTTGGTGACAAACTTGGCGGTGACATTTGGCGACAGAACTATGTCGCTCTACGGTAAACCTCCTGATAGGTATGGAAATGCATTAAATGCTGATCAATAATTGCATAAAAAATTCGCTAAAAATTCAAAAATCGCCACACGAATTCTGAATAAACTTTTTTGAAAAGAAAACAAAATTTACTATATTGGGTTAAATGAAAGAAACCGTATTCTTCTCACTTATTTGGAAAAATCGCTTCTAAACATAAAAAAGCGCTAAAAATCGCATAAAAAAATAAATAAAAAAATCTAATCAAAAAATCGAAAATCGGGCTTCGAGGTGCAAAACTTCATATATAGGCGTACCTTTTCCCCAAATTTTGTAGCTCTACGTGCAGTGGTCTCTTCAGAACACCGTCGACACACTCACTCACACACAAACTTCTTTCTTTATTATTATAGATTTAGTAAATTGTTTCCAGATGATCAAAATGCGATTTATGTTTTTTTTTTAAATTTTACTGAAAAACGTAATTTAATCTCAATATTGTTTCACTGTCAGTTGAAACGAAAGATATAATTTCAATTATTAAGCTGAAATTGATGAAAAAGAAGAAATCTAATAATCCCTATAGTTTTTTCCTGTTCTCCCTTTTAAAAAAAAGGAGAAATTTTGTTGGCATTAAAGATTTTCACTAAAGAAATGTAATAAAAATTTTAAAAAAAATTTCGAAAACTAATTCAAATTTTAAAGTTCTGATACCATTTTTTAAACCTGTTGAACACTACGGGTTTTGGTGTTAATTTCACTGCCTAATATGCCATATTTTAGGAGAGATAGCTGTGAAACTCAATCAGTCTGTTAATCAGGCATTTCATAAAGTCGTTTCATAAAATCGTTTCATAAGTTCGTTTCATAAATTCGTTTCATTAGGATTTTATATATATAGGGTAGATATGGGAAGAAAACTTTTTCATATAAAATAAGGGAAATGAAATATCTCTGTTTGTTATATTTACGTACCAATAACTATCACCAAAATAGAGTTTTGGAGAAAAAAACTGCTATGACCTCTTGAGGCCAGAAGCTAAAATAATACTACAAATCTTCATTCATGGCTTTTGCACAAACAAAATACAACACAGAACACAGAAAAAGAACGTTTTCTGAGATTGATACGTTAAGACTCTGGTAATTTAGAATATTATAGACTGAATTCGTGAATTTTCTCATTTCTAATTTAGTGCTTAGTTAACAATGTGAAAGTTCACTTATTTAATATTCAATAAATTCGGGCGTAATTTCACTGCTGAAAATTAATCAAAAGATTAATTTAAAATATACAGGGTTAGCATAAATGATTAGTTTCAAAAGTTTATTTACAAGGTGCAAAGACGAGATGCATGAAAAGAAACCTACCCTCACCAATTTTCTGGTACATACTACAAATGTTCATTTTTTGCACCCTTAGTCCTCCGGCACGCATTCTAACCTTAATCCATTTCCGTCCATACGTTCAATAGCATGTTTATGTCAATGTCCGTCACAGAAGCCGTCATGCACTCCTGCACGCGAGCCACGAAGCGGGCTTTTAAACTTGGTGAGTGTATGGAGCTTGTCATGTGTCATCCGTCTTTGTAGGTCGTATACCTCTCAATACACACTATTTTGAAACCCTGTAAATCTTTAGACTAACACTGCATGTATATATGGTAATTTAGGTTCACAAATATGGATCTAAACTTACCACACCACTTCAATAACAATTTAATTAAAATAACATAACTTCACTCAATAACCATATTAACATCTTTAAACAAGTTAATGACTTACAAATCCTCAAAACATTTATTCTTTAAGTATTTAAGTTAAATAATTATGAAAAAATTTTACTTTCTCGGCCATACTGTCTTCAAGGAATTTATCTAACTCAGATGAAAATAACATTTATTTTATGAGAAAATCAGTATCAATGCTGCAATCGGTTTATTTTTAAAGAAAAACACTTTCAAATATGGTAAGCTATTTTTAAAACTTCTATAGAAAAAAAATGTTATTAAATCAATTTAATATCTTTTAGATCCATTATTTTGTATTTATGTTATTTTGGTGTATTAATTTTGATATCAGTACTAACAGGGCTTGACTAATGCGGAGCGACTGCTCCAACCCTCACATTTGTGGAGCCATCTATCGCCATTATCGGGAATTTTGTTAAAAGGGTGCCAAATGGTTAAAATGGCCAAAAGTAAGCAAATATCTTATATTTGTAATGATTTAGAAAGGAAGTCCAGACCTCCCCATTCCCAATAGTGACTAAAATATCTGTATTTACACTTCAAACGCTCACATGAATTCTTATATTCCTATGAAAAATAAACCCTGAAGTGCGAGTATTACTCGCGCTCAGAGGGTTTCGTACAATAAATATATGAATTATGAACTGTATTATAAAAAATAATTATAAGGATTTATAAAAAACTATACAACCTAAGGTTGGGTATAGCTGTATATAATAGAAAAGTATGACTTTGTACACCATAAAAGTTTAAAGAGATCTGAAGCCTTAATAATATCAAATATTGCTATTCTGTATAACATTTTTACTTAATTTTATCCTAATCTGTTTATAATGAACTTAATTCGGTACTCACAATAAAAATAGTGCTCATTTAAACTCCACTTGGCATTTCATAAAACTAAATTCAGCGTAGTAATAATCTTTTTTTTTTTTTTTTACAGTGTAGATAAACCAAAACACTTGTTCAAATATTAAACTTGGCTTTGTGCAAAGTGAACTTTGAAATGAGGTCTCAAATTGCAACGTCGCCTTCGTACGTGCCGCGTTTTTCCAGAAAGAATTTTAATTAACTTTTTAAGACAAGGGAGGCGTATTAAGAGATCCACTCAATGTAAACTAGTCGCGAATCTCATAGTATTTATGTGATTAATTCTAATTAAATTAGTCTGTTTTTAACAATTTCACATTTATTGGTTTTATACTGCTACTGGGATTACACAAATATACCATTACACAAATATATCATTAAAAGTTGTTACCTGGGGTTTAAAAGCCCGTGGTACATACAGTACCCTGTTCCTGGCATTATGCATGTCGAAACCGTCCGTGTATTTAAGGGTTAATATCTCGGCTAATTACTGACGATTTTTTGCAAAAATCATTCTCAACAATGATTTTATACTTCTGCTACGATAGGTATCTCCATCGCTCCTCACCACCTTTGCTGAATGCCTGCATATCGAAATCTGTGTGTAACGGGAAAATGCTCTTTTCTCAAAAACTATGTGACCTAGGGTACTTGCTATAGTTTTCCTGCAAGGTTTAAATTAACGTCTACTAACTCTAATTTTTTCATAATATTAGATTCAGAAGATTCGGAAATAGATGGGGGGGGGCATATTTTTGCACTACATTTTCGTCGAGATATCTGAAAATGTAATACCTAAAATTAAAAAAAGTATTTTTTGAGTTCAGCGTTTTTTCCAAGTAACTTAATTAGCTCCTCTACATTTTTTCTAAATATATTTGTGAATGTTGAATAATCTGTAAGTACGTTGGTCAATAGTCTTTATTACTTCCCGCAATTTGAACTTTCCACGTTCCATAATTTACGAGTAAAATGGCTGTGACAAACAGATGCAGGAGTGATCTTATAATGGTTCCCTTTTTACTTTTTAAGTACAGAATCCCAAAAATAAAAATAATAATAGTGTATTTTATCATCTCTTAAAGTTGTAACCATCTTTACTGTGGAACTCTGTATACAGATGTGAATGATACCTGGTACGAAATTTATTCATGCATACAATAGTTATGAAATTTTAGTCATTTCACTATGATTCACGAATAATTTGTATGGATAGGTAGAAGGGAGGGCCACCAAAATGATGCTTGCCCCGGGCCCTCGATGGAATAAGTCGGACCCTGAGTACTAATAGAACTTGGCTCAGTCAAATATAAATTTAAAGCAGGGAAAACTGTTCTTCATAAAACTTCTCAAAAAATCGTCACGTTCTTTCTTATGCTACTTTTTTTTAATCAAAAGTTATTAAAACGCAATATATATACACTGCTCAAAAAAATTAGGGGAGCAAACAAAAAAGTTAAGGGAACAGTGCAAGAGAGCCATGTATGGGCATAAAATGGATAGTACACGTGTAACAATGCGCAATACATAGAAAAAGACGCAAAAAAAATTACAAGGGAGCTTTTATTCTTTTAAAAGATGGAAAGAATATGAAAAGATGGTTTAAGGCTACAATTTCGTTTCATGTAAATGATTAAAAAAAGTATTGTATAGAAATGATGCAAGATTTTTAATATGGCGTGTGGACTCCTCGAACAGCTAATCATGCTGCACACCTGTTTTACATGGATGCGATATGGTTATCGATAAGAATTTGGGGAATACTGTTCCACTGCTTAAGAATTGTAATCTTCAAGTCCGGGACAGTAAAATGAGGCCTCGGTCTCACCGCAATGCGAAATGCAGTATGTCCGAAACATGCTCGATTGGATTTAGGTCAGGCGAGCATGGTGGTCATTTCATACGCTGTATTGTTTTAGCATCAAGCATCTTTTCCACAAGACGAACTGTATGAGGTCTGCCATTCTCATGGATGGAAAAAAAGAAATCAGTAATTCCTGCAACATAAAATACGACATGAGGTCTCAGTATCTTCTCTGTATAACTTCGGAACGTCAAAGTGTCATTCCGAATGATATGCAGGACCGTGTGTCCACTTATGCTGATTCCAGCCCATAGCATCAACCCACCTCGTCTGTAATGTGATCTTTCCCAAAGAATGTGGTATTATTTAGAATGTCTCTTTCTCTCCATGCCAAAGCACATCAGATGTCACATCCAGACTGAATCGGGACTCGTCTGTAGAGAGAATTTAACCCCAACAATGTTGCCTCCAAACTCGATACTCAATTGCCCACCTTCTTTGGGCCGCACAGTTGCTTGAGGTCAACAGAATACAGACAATTGGATTACGTGCATAGAGATCACCCTGATGAAGCCTATTTCGGACTGTTTGGCTGGACACCCTTCATCATGTGGCCACGAACAACTGTGTTTGCAGCTGAGTTGCATTGCCCGTTCCGTCTCGACGAGCTGTTAACAGGATATATCGGTCATCAGTTTCTGTGTTAGTGCATTTCCGACCTTGCACTTGTCGATGCCTACCATTCCATGTGTCTTGAAATCGATTCCACAGCCTTTCATGGACACTTGTTGCGACTCCAACTGCGTCCGCTACTCTTTGCTGTGTTTCCCCAAATTCCCCCTGTCCCGATAACACACCAAACCATGGATTCCAGTAAATCATGTTGTTGTGACATTTTCAAAACACCTCTTCTCAAAACACAAGCTGAGCAATTAAATTTTACAACTGAGACAGTGAAACCGTCGCCACTGCAAAATCCCGATTTCTGCACTTATCTCCATTTTCTAATTTTTGACTTCATAAACTTTAATTTTTATGTGACGTTTTCTTTATCTGTTTTCTACAACGCTTTAAATTATGGATGTTTTATTTTAAGTTTCGTTATTTTAAGTTTTATCGGTGTAAATATTTGCGTAATTTCGTTAAAACCATGTGCTCCCCTGATTGTTTTGAGCAGTGCATTATTTAAGAAAAGTATTTATTTGACATCTTCAGTATGTTTTCAGTGTTGTTGAAAGGAAACATTATATAATTTAATAAACAGAAAAAATCTAAATAAGCATTTTTTTAATTCGAGGGAATTTTTTGTATTGTTTCAAAAGTTCAACATTTTAGGATGTAATTAAAGTAAAAAGTAAAGTTCTCTTTTCGAAATCTTTATGCGCAGTATTGTTTTTTTAGTTAAATTCTTTGTTTAAGTAAAATACTATATTGTAAATAAACTCAGGCTTCCGAAAATAGAATCTTTTTGACCTCTTTAGAACAAAACTGTTTAAATAATCTTATAAATTTCATAGCATAATCTTAAAAAACAACTTTTTTTTATCATGATGCCTAATTTGTCTTGTGATTTATTCGATTCTTGATTTAAATGAAAAGTTTTAATAGCATGCTATTAATATACATAATATTACATATATGCTAGGAAGAATTATATTTAAAGATATGTTCTCAAATTTAAATTCTTGGCGAAAATCAAACTGTTGCTAGCGAATATAAAATATATGAAACGTTATGATTTACAGGAAAATAATTTTTTTAAATGGTACATTTTATCCATTGTACAGTTCAACAATTTTGCATTTCTAAACGAGTCGTGCGAGATAACATCTGATAGAGAAATAAGCTTAAGAACGTCACTTATACTTTGCATTCTATATGTTTATATAATGTAGTGAATTGCTATTATGTACAATTTATTATTTTATAATATTAGTTTGAACAATTGATGATAATTTAATATTAACTGCTCCGTGGATACGGTTCATTAACTGGTAAAGGAGATTTCTAAAGGTGAGGTAAAACGCTATAAACCAGATCTGTAATATTCCCCTTTACTACGGTGGCTATTAATTAGAATCATGCTTCTACTAAATGTAACTGTCCTCCAAATTTTATCTGGCCTTCTGATGGTCATATGAGCAATTTTATACAAAAGGACAGTAGTGACATAAAATCTAGGGGACAACATTTCTCACGCACAGATTAAATATAAAACGTAACTTTAATTTACAATTCTTCATCTTATACTGTAGGATAGTAAACCTTTTATTTTGGATAATAAAATTTCTGAAAATAGTCTGTCCTTATACTTACAATTGATCCTGAAGAGCAGTGCATGAAATGGATGATAAGGGACAGGTGTTATAATTTTATCCTTCTATAGATAAAACTAGTATGTTGCGGCCATCACAAAACTTTCTTTATATAAATCACGTCAATTAAATCATTTAAATAATACAAAAAATTACTTCAATTTAGCATCAGTTAATATCATTGTATATCTGAATTGGAAGTTTGATGAAAATTCGTGCATTAGTTCTTGAGATAGAGCTATATGTAGCATAGTAAAAATGTAGTATAGCAGTGTCACCTGTTGAGCGATTTACACCAAAACATAAACTAATTGATATCAGGTGTACCTGAATCTGAAGTTTGATGAAAATTCGTGCATTAGTTATTTTGATAGAGCTATGGTGTAAATTCTGACAAAGCAGCATAGCAGCGCCACCTGTTGAGCGATTTACACCAAAACATAAACAGCACTAATTCATATCAAGGTACATCTGAATCTGAAGTTTGTTCAAAATCCAAGCATTACTTCTTGTGATAGCGCTATTGCGCTATTGCATGTCAAGAACTAACTGAATCTGAAGTTTAATAGAAATCCGTGCATTAGTTCTGGAGATTGAGCTATTGTGGAAATCGTGAAAAATGCTGCATAGTAGCGCTATCTGTTGAGCGATTTACACCAAAAACTAAACAGCACTAATTTATATCAGGGACTAACTGAATATAAATTTTTATTAAATTCCGTGCATTAGTTCTTGAGATAGAGCGCCCACAAAATTTGTGTCACATGCAGACAGACTCACAGACTAGCAGACAGTTATTTTGTAAAAACGTGTTTCTCGGAATCTCTGGCGTCTAAAACTTGTAAATCCGGCGAAAACCGAAAGTCGAAAATTTTCACGAATCCAATACTTTCTTCTTGTAAAGGTAGAAAAAAATAAAAATGTAACGATTTGGAAATGGACCAATCGAAATCTGCGTAGATACCGCGAAACTGTATCGAAAAAGTGAACTGGGGCTTTTTAAATCGACTCGCATCTCAGAAACTACCGGGCCGAATAACTCCAATATTGCGCAGATGGACGCATAAAAAAATGTACATTCAGAAATTCAAAAAATTAGTCAGATGCCTACGGTAGAACCGAAAAATTCGGCTAAAAATCGATCGAAAAAATTCCCTTTTATTTCATGCCCACGGGTTGCCACAATGAGAAAGGCAGGTCTTCCAGATAGGGATGTTAAGCGATAAAGTGCAATGAGGAGTTTTAAAAAGGGCCCCCATCTCAGAATCTAAGGGGCGTAAAAACTCGAAACTTGGACTGCCAGACGGAAAAAAATCCCCTTTAGAATATCCTAAAAATTATTCTTATATCTTAATTACAAGCTGAGATATTAATTATTATTTCACTTTTTGTTTATTTCTATTAAATGTTCATTTTAAAAGGCAGGCAAGTGATTTTTTATAGTAGCATTCTTCAGAACGGTCTAGAATATTTAAAAATACAGCATAAATTTTACTTATTCAATCTACTTATTTAATATAAAAATGTCAAAAGTTTACTTACACTATTTTCGAATAGTAATTTCATCAAATATCTTAAATCCGTGTTTAAGACCGCCACATCCCTTGAGTAATATATCTACTTATAGTTCAGATACAGTTTTGTTAAGAAAAGAATGTGCTCCTTGATGGTGGAACTAATAAAAGACGATTTTCTTAAAATTTGAAAATCTAACAAAGCGATCTGTTTTAAACTTTAAGATAGTTTATAACACATGATAAAAAATTATAAAACAGAATGGAGCGTCACATTTCGGGGGGGGGGGGGAGGGGAGGCGCGCGAACAAAATTAGGAAATATAACAAGGCGACAGTGTTGCCAGTGGGCTACTTTTTTTGATTCGTCCACTTTTTTGAAATGATAAAATTCGCCTTATTTAATGACACGTTAATTAAGGCGACAAGAGGGGAAATTTTACCATTTCAAAAAAGTTTTGTTAATCAAGAGGTTTGAATTTTAAATAAGTAGCCCACTGGCAACACTGCAAGTTGCCACTGCAGCACTGTCTGAAAGTTTAAAACAGTTTATAACACATAATAAAAAAATTTAATTGAACACGAGACAAAAAAAAATGGGGAGAGGGGATGAACGCGTTTTTACCAAGTGGAATCTAAAAATTGAATGCATAGGAAATAATGTATCGCGAAGCGATCCAGAATGGAAACGCGAAACAATTACGTCTGTGGTTGGCTAGAAAATACGGATTGCTTCGCGATACCGATTGGTATCGCGAAGCAATACCAACCGTGAGGTTAGTGAGCGTAGCGAGTAGGGGGGGGGGGCTAAGCCCCCTAGGTATTTAAAATTTTATTGCAGTAAAATTTACAGTTATTTTCTTGAACATTTTTTTAAAAAATGTAGAAAGACTTTATATAATACATTTTTTTTTTTTTTTTTTTTTTTTTTTTGGCTACAGAAAATTACAATACTTGGCAAATTATTATGGTAACAGGAAAATTTACACATAAATCAGACTAGATATTTATTGTATTGCTTTTAATATTGGGTGAATGTATATGCATTATTTACAATGAACATAGATGTAGAAATCCCACTCATGGCTTTTAGGGCTTCGCATGTCCATCTTTAGCAACATATGACTCCCTTTATTCATCTTGCCATCCCTTCTTCTGAACCAGTCGTTCCATTTCATCACTATGATGTCATACACCAATTAATCGCTGAATTAGTTTAAACTTGTTTGTTGCTGCAAATTTGTTGACTCGAAGACCATAGTCAATAAACTTGCAGCAACAAACGAGGTTCAACTAAGTGAGCGATTAATTCGTGCGTGGCATCATAGTGATAAAATGAGACGACTGATTCAGAAATACATACAAGGGATTCCAAGACGTTTAAAGGCTGTCATAGCTACTAAACGTGGACATAAGAAGTACTAAAAGCCATGCGTGGGCATCTATAAATATGTTCATTGTAAGAAATGCATATATATTCAACCAATTCTAAATGTAATACAAAAAACTAAGTTCTAGGCTGTTTTACGTATAAATTTCACAGTTACCGTAATAATTTCGCCAGTACTGTATATAAAGCACAAAATATAGCCTATAACCCCAAGGGAAACAAATTACCCACTTACTGGAGAACCGACCAAATATATTTAATCAACCGAAAGGAAAATTTTTACATTTATTCTCTATAAAATTGTTTTTTTTTTTTTGCAATACAGCTATAAATATATTCTAAAGAATAAAAAATAATATTTAATCTTGGGTTTGAGGGGGTAGAGGTGGTGTGTGTTTCTAATCTGTATTTATTCGAACAACATAATACTTTCACATGTGACTTATAGGGAATCACGGAGTAAACTTTTATGCATTATACTGAAAGATAAAGAAAATAAATACGGGAAATGGGTAATATTTTATGCAAAACCTAAGGCTTAAATAAATAGCGGAAGTAGAGTGTTTCTTTAAATGTTGAATTACTGTTTGTTGAAAAATGTTGAATTACTGTCTTTTCAGGATTTAACGATTTTGCAATAGAATGCATTTAAAAATTTGTCCTGTATCATAGGAAATAACAAAAACAATGTCTGAAAAACTATAAGTACCGAATTTTTCAAGTTATATTTTACATTTGTTCCTTTATTTAATTTTTATTTTAACCCTTTATGTACTGAATTGTGAATCCATGAAAATTTTATTTTCTAAACCATTTTTTGTGAATTGTTTAAACTATATTGGAAGATTTACATAATCATTTAATAAATTTTAGAAGTATTTTAGAAGGATTGAAGGATTTAGTAGGATTAATCAAATTTGAATTTATAGGGATTTTGTGCAATATTTATATCCCCATTCAAATATTTTATTTTAAAAATTTTCTTAGTATTTTGTAGAATGAGGAAATGTACAAATGTAATGTTCTTACAATAGAAATATAGAAATATTCCCAAGCTGAAAAATTCCCTCCCCCCTTTTCCCAACGCCAAGAAAGCTGAAAAGATGCAAAGGCAAAAGAAATCATCCTTTTAAAAATATTTTTGTTTTGTGTAACGAATAATGCTTTTGGAACAAGGCGAAGTAATGTATCTATAACTCAATCTAAACTGTATTAAAACTAATTGATGTATTAAATTAATTTTATAATAAGTTATTTTAATGGTACTTATAATTACCGTCAATAGACAAAGGGTTAAAGCAATATTGACGTTTTATGTATATGATCAAATTATTTAATTTAAAACAATGAAACTCCAATTATTCTCTAATGTATTCTGAACGCTTATCCGGAGATTAAAAAATTCTAGTAATCATTAAAAAATGGTTATCTTGATCTTTTACATTATTTACTCCTACCACATCTCTTAAGAATATTCAACTGCATGCTTTTTATTTGAAAATCCAATTAAATATTTCTAAAATACGAGTTAATTCTTTTAATTTCTTTGAATATGTGAAAGATGTACAATTTTTAAAATTGGTGAAGAAACGATTTAGAATTATTCATATATATACTTCGAGGATTTTAATTAAACGTGATTTTTAAGGCAACTTTTGAAAAAGGGTAGATAAATATACTTTTAGACCAGTGCGCTGCATTAGCACTACAATTTTTTAGATTAGTTCCTGATACATATTTTCAGTATTTTTTAATTAATTGCAACTTTTTATCAAACAACGCGTATTAAGGAAATATGAACGTACTAAATCAGAAGCCTTTTCAGAAACCTTTCGAATGGTATCGCAATCATCAGTGTGTGTATATATGTGCATTAAAAAAACAATATTGACATAATAAATAGTAGGGTAGACCGGTGCTAGTTGGCCAACTTTTTCTTCTAATAATTTTTAAAAAATTACAATTCAACATTTTAAATTTAAATATTAAATATAAGTATTAGTTTAGAAGCTCAAATTGACACCAAGTCGCTTGGGCCAATCTGCCAAGATTGCTGGGTAAGTTGGCCCACGTCACTTTTTAATGTTCTGATAGTGTAGAAATTTAAGAAATGATCAAAATTTTACCAAATCTTAATTTTTATTTGTTGCGAAGGGAAATACAATATAGCCTCCTAAATTAAAATAAAAATTTTAAATATTAAAATTGTGAGTTATTCAAATTATTAACTTCGACCAAAAATTGCTTCAAAAATTGATTTTATTTTCTCATAAAAAATGTCTTTAATACATTACTGAACAGTAATAAATTTTAAAATTTAATTCATCTTATAAGGTGTTAAAACATCGGAAATCAGAGTACAGTAATTTAAGAAATCGTTGATATTTATTTAGGTGATTTATTGTAAACACCAGATGATAAATAAATTGTATCAAGGCCTCTGTACATCTGTTAAATGCAATAATTCTTTTCTTTCGTTTATTATATTTTTCTAACGCATCATTCCCTTCAAATTTCTGTCTGTAAAATGTAATATTGCTTCATGATGCTTTAAGTAATGCCAGCATCTTTGAAATAATGATAATTTTCGTTTATATAAAACTTTAATTCCTAATCAAGTATAAAAAAAAAAATTGTTTATCATGAAATATATATATTATTGATTACATTCATGATTTATTATTGGTATAATGAGATTTAGATAATCTAATAAGTTAAGATATAGCAATGTGCTTGATATAATAATGTTGGATGATATCATTTTTTTATATTTTTTGTTTGAACTGCTGATCTTTATTAACGGTTCAGGAAGTGTAGTGGAAGGGACAACATGTCTGTGGAAGGGACAACATGTCTGTCTGTTAAAGGAAAAAATATTTTTTGATTATTAAAAAACTGTTTCCTGAAACTGCCCTTTTTACTTTCTTCTATCTTCAATAGAAGAAAGTATTGTAATCGAAATTTTTTTCGACTTCCGGTTTTCGACAGATTTACACGTTTTACGGGTCAGAGATCCCAAAAAACATGTTTATAGAAAATGTCTGTCTGTCCGTTTGTCCGTCTGTCCGTCTGTCTGTCGCCATTGCACCATCAAAAAGTGTATGAAGTTATGCATAGAATTGAACCAAATTTCTATTTTAAGTTTTTGGCTATGGCAAGCAGATCCTCCCTGAATTTGGAAAAAATTCGCCGGTAGGGGGTGCTGTAATAGCGATTTTTGTGCGATTTTAAATATTGTACCATCCAAAAGTGTATGAAGTTACGCATAGAATTGAACCAAATTTTTATTTTAAGTTTTTGGATATGGCAAGTAAGTCCTCTCTGAATTTGGGAAAAATTCGAAGGTAGGGGGCGCTGTAACAGCCATTTTTGTGCGATTTTGAATATTGTACCATCTAAAAGTGTATGAAGTTATGCATAGAACTGAACCAAATTTTTATTTTAAGTTTTTGGATATGACAAGTAAGACCTCTCTGAATTAAAAAAAATTCGCCGATAGGGGGCGCTGTAACAGCGATTTTTGTGCGATTTTGAATATTGTACCATCTAAAAGTGTGTGAAGTTATCATAGAATTGAACGAAATTTTTATTTTAAGTTTTTGGATATGACAAGTAAGTCCTCTCTGAATTTGGAAAAAATTCGCCGGTAGGGGGCACTGTAACAGCGATTTTTGTGCGATTTTGAATATTGTATCATCAAAAAGTGTATGAATTTATGCATAGAATTGAACCAAATTTTTATTTTAAGTTTATGGCTATGGCAAGCAGATCCTCCCTGAAATTGGAAAAAATTCGCCGGTAGGGGGCGCTATAACAGCGATTTTTGTGCGATTTTGAATATTGTATCATCCAAAAGTGTATGAATTTATGCATAGAATTGAACCAAATTTTTATTTTAAGTTTTTGGCTATGGCAAGCAGATCCTCCCTGAAATAGGAAAAAAATCGCCGGTAGGGGGCGCTGTAATAGCGATTTTTGTGCGATTTTGAATATTGTACCATCCGAAAGTGTATGAAGTTATGCATAGAAGTGAACCAAATTTTTATTTTAAGTTCTTGTCTATGGCAAGCAGGTCCTTCCTTAATTTGGAAAAACTCACCGGTAAGGGGCACTGTAATAGCGATTTTTGTGCCATTTTGAATATTGTACCATCGAAAAGTGTATGAAGTTATGCATAGAATTGAGCCACATTTTTTGTGTTTGTTTTTGCTCATGGCACGAAAGTCCTCCCTGAATTTGGAAAAATTCCTCCGGAAGGGGGTGCTATAATTGCGATGTCTGTACCATTTTCATTATTCTACCATCAAAAAGTGTATGAAGTTATGCATAGAATTGAACCAATTTTTTTTGTATGTTTCTGGCTATGGCAAGCAAGTCTTCCCTGAACTTGAAAAAATACCGCCAGAAGGTGGCGCTATAACTGGATCTCTGCGCCATTTTCATTATTGTACCTCGAAAATTGTATAAATTTATGCATAGAATTGAACCAAATTTTTTGTGTACGTTTCTGACTATGGCAAACAAGTTCTCCCTGAATTTGAAAAAAATCTGCCGGTAGGGGGGCACTGTAATAGAGATATTTGTGACATTTTCTTTATTGTACAGTCGAAAAGTGTATAAAATTATGCATACAATTGAACCAAATTTTTTGTGCATATTTTTGGCTTTGGCCAACAGGTCCCCCTTGAATTTGGAGATATCGCGCGGTAAAAGGGATCTGTGATAGCGATTTTTGTATACTTTTCTTAATTTTTCGTAGTTGTGTTGTCCATCGGCGGCTCGTGCAAACGCGGGAACTCGCTTCCTGCTAAGCCGGCTATTGGCAAACATCTGATAACAACAAAATAAGGAAAAACTATTAATTTTAAGAAATATCATGATATAGATTAACTCGTTTTTAGTTCATTTAATTGACTGAAGCAGGAATTTAAGATGAAAATCAAAGTTGGTATAATATTGAACTAATAATATTGAAGTATTAACATGTGTAACTAGTTTTTGAAATATTAAGATGTATAAGATAGAAGAAAGTTTTGGGATTGGCACATCCAACTAGTTATGGATTACGAAGACAGAAAGGATTATTTTGTTTCAACGAATAACTACCCAGGTAAGAGGTTTTCAGTTCATAAAATGTGATGTTATTAAAGCATTATTTAACTTTTGTCTGGACTGGGCAACAAGGGGATTTTATTAATAATTGAGAAATATCAGAGTCAGGTAATTTTTTACTGTTAGATTTGTTACTTTTAGCGGTAGTATGTAACACTAGGAGGCCGAACTTTTAGGTAGATTTCGTAAGAAATACTACCTATTACAATCTCCCATATGTTGGAATTTTTGAAAACCTTTTGCAGATCTACACCGATCATGATGCCAAGAGCACAAAACCACTCCCAGTTCAAATCTTTATCTATCTATCTATCTATATCTACCCTATATATATAAAATCCTAATGAATCGAATTGAAACCAATTTATGTAACGATTCTATGAAACGACTGATTAAACAACTGATTACGTTTCACGGCGATTTCTCCTAAAATATGAAATACTTTGCGATGAAATTAACACAAAAAATCCATATTGTTCCACAGATCTCAAAACTGGTATTAGAATTTTAAAATTAGAATTAGTTTTCAAAATATTAATTTTTTTCTAATTTTAAATACTTTTTTTCTAATGATGGCAACTCAAATTTTAATCATAACAGATATTTTTTTTCATATTTTAGAAAAGGTTATTTTAATTTAATTTGGCGACGAGTTTGGCCTCCCTTCAATGTATGCTAAGAAATGCATCATGTTACTTTTATTCAGAATTCAATTTGTAATTCATTATCATTTTATTTAATACAAAACTTTCATTTAAAATTGAAACCTTTAAAATAAATGGCTTTTACTTCATTCTTTTTGTTAAACGAAACGAAAAGAAAAATATTAGACACAGATGTCATATACGCAACGGGGTGCCTAATTGGCGCCAAAATGGCGTTATTTTGCTTGGCATGGTACCCGGCTATTGTTGCTTATTTATTAATAAATGTTTATTTGAGTTTATTTATTTATTTATTTATCTTTTACAAAAGATGCTATAAATTGTTTTGTTCTATAGTTATTAATTATTTTTTTATTTATTGTTATTTCATTTTAAAAATAACAGAAAATAATTTAAAAATACATATGTAACAGGTATTTGAAAACGAGGTTTTCGCCAAATTGTCGTTAAAAAAAAAATCGCGCCCAACCCGGTGCGTGTGTGACAATGCAACAAATCATGATATTTAATTTCCACTTCAAAGCAACGTTTTAATGTTATTACTTCTCCCGTCGACCAATTTCGCCAAATTACACAAATTGACATTTTTTTAAAACAAAAGAACAAATAAATTAGTATATCATTAATAAAAATACAAATAAAACGTCGAAATAAAAATCCCTTGATGCCGTGAACATGTGTTACTTCCTTAAAGTGAAATGAATGTGACATTTAAGATCAACCATTATTGGCATTTAATCTTATAGTTTGGCGACAGATTTTTGGTCGATGTGATAACCAAGTAGCACCTTTTTAATTTACCACTCGAAAAATAAAAAAAAAATGCTAACTGGCGAGTTAAAAAAAAGCTATTGGCGAGATTTTCAACCGGCTAACATAAAAGTACCAGGTATTCTTTGTGATCATGGCAACTTTTATGTACACTGTTAAAAATATGCAGCATTCTGTCCAGTCATTTGACCATTTTTTCCGAAAACGGTTATACAACTATAATTTAACACTATTCTGACCATATTATTGGCCATTTTATGGTCAGAATATAGTTAAATTACGGAAATGAAACCGTTTTTTCAAAAAACGGTCGAATGACTGGACAGAATGCTGCAAATTTTTAACAGTGTAGTTTTATTCGAAAAAATAATTTTGATTCTTTAATCAAAATGGAAACCTTTCTTATGAAAAGCGAAGGAATCAGCCCGTTGTTTATGGCAGTTACATGACTTGGACTTTATAATATAAACGAAATAATGGGGATAGAATAATATTCGGCGACTTATCACACCTGTGGCTGGCTAACATTAAAGTACCAAAATGGCCGCCTGGAATATAAAAAGCGAAGGGATCCGCCTGGAGCTGTTGATGATAGTCACATGACTTAGGCTATTATTATAGAGATCGTTTTCAATTTTAAAAACAGTGCAAAGAATAATATTTCCTAACGATTAAAAATTTATTTTCACGTGACTATTAAAAACAGAAAAAAAAACTTTAAAAATACGACCTTTTTAAATAAAGGTCGTATAAGAAAAAAATCACATTTCCCTTAATCCGTTAAATTCTTGATGAAATTAGTACTTAACTTCGAAATCTACCTGCGCCTGTAGGCCAAGCCAGGAGGGATTTTTCTATAATTACGAAAGTTATAAATGTTTTTGTACAACAGGAGCAGCTGATTTAATTTGGGAAGGAGGTAAACAACATTATAACTTTTTTTTTTTTTTTAGATTGATTGGAATAACCAGGATTTCAATTAATAAAATAATTCCTTACAATTAATTAATAATTAATTAATTAAAATATTTATAAATGTTTAATAAAATAATTCATTAAAACTATGAAAATTCCAATACCCCGTGCCAAATGGGCCAACTAACCCAGTATTGTATTTTTGTTTTTCATGACTGTAAGGAATTATTCTGAAAATATTTCACTAAAAAAACTTGCCCTATAATAACTACGAACAATTATTTTTCTGAATTATTATATATCAAAATCTAAAATGTAATCAATTAATAAACGATTATTTATAAGAGTGGAAATTTACTCACCTTTGCAAAATTTTGAAAAGGTCGTAGACATATAGTTTCAATTACTAAAAAGTTACAAATGAGGTATATATTCATGTTATGGCATTATTTAAAGTAAAAAAAAAAAAAAACAATTTAAAAAAATTACGAAATCTAACATTTTATACGGTCCCCCAGTCCCTATAATTATATTTAGTAAAAGTTTACTCATATTATAACAGATATAACACAAAAAGTTTGACATATGTACTATAAAAATTGACACAGTTATTAAATTTCAAAGTTTGAGAATTTTGCACATAGTTTTGCCTTTCATTGAGGGATCAGCTAAAAGATGAATTAAAGTTATTGGAGATCAAAATCAGTGTGCTATGTTCTTTTTACGGCGTATTCCTCTTCAGCCGGTATCTCCAAATCGGAGTATCACCAAAGAGGGTTATTTCATCTAAAAATTTAAGCTGACTTTCAGGGGTCGTATACAAAGCGAAGAATGAAATATTGAAATTAAACAAAAAAATGAATATCAATTAATTATAATATCAGAAAACGGTCTACTATAAAAATGAATACATAAAACGCCGGAATCTACTAGAATTGCTGCTCAAAGTGTTCTCCATTGGTGGCAATGCATAACTGAATGTGCGACAGTACTGATTCTTGGACGCGTTAGAGCAAAGCAGGTGCGCAATCTGTTTTATAATCAAGGATGATGCGACCTGGAAGCCTCCACATCTCCCGAACAGTACGGCACGTGTAGTGTGGTATATGGGGAACCCAGATTGTTGGACACATCATCTTCTATGATGGGACCTTAACGGTCGATCGTTACCAGCATCTGCTACAAAACATGGTACGTGACTAGTATGCCTCTCTGACATGCATGCCGGATGTGGTTTCAACATTATGGGGCACACTCAGCATAAAACATCAAACGTCCGGACGTATCTGGACACCGAATTCGGCCAACAGATCCTATCATATCGTCGCGCGGTACAGAGGCCACCGCGTTCACCGGACTTGACTCCCATGGACTTCTACCTCTGGGGTTACATCAAGGCATAAATCTATGTGACTGAGACCACTTCACTGGTTTATCTGAAGTAGCGCATCATCCTTTATTGTCGCACAGTTTGCACACCTGCTACACTCCAACGCGAACAGGATTCAGTACTGTCACGCATTTAATTGTGTATTGCCACCAATGGAAAACATTTTGAGCAGCATCTATAGTATATTTCGACGTTTTATGTATTTATTTTTTATAGTACACCTTTTCTGATATTTTAATAAATTGATATTTATTTTTCTGTTTAATTTCAATATTTCATTCTTCGCTTTGTATACGACCCCTCAAAGTCAACTAAAATTTTTAGATGAAATAACGCTTTTTGGTGATACCCCGATTTAGCGGTACCGTCTAAAGGTGGTTTCGTCGTAGAAAGTACATAGCACACTGATTTTGATATCGAATCACTTTAATTCATCTTTTAAATGATCTCCCAATGAAAGATAAAATCATGTGCAAAGGTATCTCAAACTTTGAAATTTAATAACTGTGTCAATTTTTGTAGTACAGATGTCAAACCTTTTGTGTTATATCTGTTATGATATGTGTAAACTTTTACTAAATATAACTATAGGTACTAGGGGACCCTATAAAAAGTTAGATTTCATAATTTTTATAGAATTGATTTTTTACTTTAAATAATGCCACAGCATGAATATTTACCTCATTTGAAACCGTTTTGTGTATGGAACTATATGTCTACGACCAACGGTTGAGAAAATAAAGGTCGGCGATAGATAACATATTACATCCTGTATAGTGTAGTAATTTGGTACTTTAAAAAATGAGTGGGAATTGCTTTAATTTTATGCCATCATAATACATTTCTAAGCTATATTTACTTAAATTCACATTATGTTTTGATATTTAAAAAATTATGCATGTTTTATAAATAAATATGGCGTTACTTTTGCATTTAGAAACTCAAAATTTATGAATCTTTTTCGTTCAAAGCATTTATTTTGTCCCCCCTCATTTTTTTCTAAGATGACAACAGCATATTAAAAAGAGCATTTCATATAGCGTTAACATAGCATTAACATTTAAATAATAAAAATTTTAAATATTATATAAATCTACACGATTAAATGGGATAAAACGAAACTTGTGTGTGTGTGTGTGTGTTTTTAGGTTATAATGTTATACAATAATTTAAGTAGCAATTTAGTCATTTTGATTACTTTAGATGATCACGGAATATGATGATATTTGAACAAATCGGTTCTTTTGTCTGTACTTAAGCCATTCAGGTTTTCTCCTTACAGTTTTATGTACAATAATTTTTAATTAACTGAAATATTTAATTTTACAGCTTGTTTCAATGAATTGTGAGTGTACTATGTCAGAAGCCTATTCAACAACCTGTCAAATTATATGCAATTGATCGATGTGCTATTTGTATGTCTGGAAAAAACCTGAACACCCCCTACTCGGACAAATCGGGACTTTAGTATGATTTTGTATTAGTATATCCCTATACAGGTTATGAAGGGGGGCTGAGGCATAAACGTATTCCGTAAGAGTAAACCATAATGTTTATGGAGCTTCAAAATTTCTGCTGACGCCCCTGGGTTCCGTACAGAGCAGTCAGAGAGGAAGGCTGAGAAAATCTGTCGGAATATTTTTATTGAGAAACTGTAATTCATTTTACTTCGCTTCAGAAATTTCTCTCTTGTTAATATGGTGGTTTCCAAATCACGATCACCAAAAAATAGCAAGGTAAATCTATGAACAAACGGCTACGTAGGTACTTAAGTACTTTATCTTTATCCAGGAGTCACATTATATAGGGGAAATTTTATTGTTCCTACCAGAACCCTAAAAGAAATGAGCGATGAAGATATTATTTTCAAAACAGTGGTAGGAACGATAGAAGTTTCCCTATAGAATGCGACCCCGTAGTATAGTGCAATTTCAAGGTCTGGCTATCTCACTTAGAGGGGCAAGGTACTTGCATTCGTAAAATGTTGAAATAATT
This sequence comes from Maratus speciosus, assembly GCA_963932465.1. Classification (NCBI taxonomy): domain Eukaryota; kingdom Metazoa; phylum Arthropoda; class Arachnida; order Araneae; family Salticidae; genus Maratus; species Maratus speciosus. The sequence goes on along the minus strand of OZ010786.1, from coordinate 53,969,590 downwards.
TAATGACACCAATATTGATAAGAGAAACTGTTACTAAATATAGAGCAATTCCATCGTAACTGACGTAACATTTGATCATCAAATTTTGTTTTCAAAACTATGTAGAAAATTTACTAATAAAATTAGAACAAATTTTTACAATTTAAAATATTTCTTACTAAGGACTTAATACCCAAATACCTGCAGATTATTTCAATATCTCCCAAAAATACTGACGTAACATAAAATATACAAACATCTTTTCTGCCTTCATTGAAGTGTAAAAATTATCAAAACTATCCCGTTAAAAAAGTGATTTAATGTTCTCAACAACACTAAGTAATGCCAAATTACAACAGTAACTTGTTTAGTTGAATTCAGAATAATAAAAAAGAAAGGGATGGCATTTACACGTGTAACTGAAGTAACTTTTATTGTGTAACTGACTTAACATTACGACTTTACAAAGACAATAATGGTACTTAACTTAGTTTGTAAACAGTAATTTACAATGCCTTTTTATTAGGATTTTATTATAGACTATAAAAATATCAAGTTTTCCAATCACACACTTAAATTAAACATATTATGAATTTTATTTACCCCCCCCCCCCGAAAAAAAAATTTCTATGGAATTGCCCTATAATAGGAGAAAGCTACTGGTACCAAACAATTGGAAATAAGGTCGACTTTAAAATGATGTCTATAAAATTTGCTTAGGGCGCCATCTACAAATCAAAATTAGATCAATCTTTGTTTTTTCAATGGCAAAAACCAAATTTGACAATATATTTGCCGAAACGTCAGTGAAGGCTTACTGTGGAGACACGAAAAGTTTTGATTTCCGTTTGTCTGTCTGTCTGTCTGTCTGTTCCGCGATAACTGCCGCAAAAAGCACCCGATCCGCTTGAAATTAATTGGGCATATTCGTGAGATACCCGGACGTAGCTGTATAGTTTTTGGTTAAATTTGGTTCATTCGTTCGGAAAATATGGAACATTTTATTTTTCTTTATAATGCTTTTCTACGGCAAGTCAGACGATTTTAAAATTTCCATTTGTTGAAAGAAAATGGCACGTTTGATTAATGGATTTAAATGTCAAATTATGGATACTAAAATTCCAAATAAGGGTTTTAAATTATTCCTATTATATTGAAGTTTTATCAATATATCTATCAGATTTTTTTATTTACGTGTATAATGTTTTGAGGACATTTATACATGTATTACAATAATATAACGAATTTTTAAATTAATTTTCTTGTTTAACATGATACATATTTCTTTTTTTTCCCTTTTCTTCGTTGCCTAGCGACTGTTATTCGTAGCCTATCATTGCGTCAAATATGAATGAAGTTAGTAAATTACGTTATTTTTGTTGCAGGTACTATTAAAAGGCTATCACAAAAAATATTTTATCGCGCCAAATCGATGCAATTTATGCAATTAACAGTGGGCACGATAATGAATTATTTTCCAGTGGATTTATAGATCTCCAGATATGCATATTTTGGGGGGCTTTTAATATGTTATTGCTATCGCATTGATTAGGATGTTTAAACTAATGTTTAACCATGCTATAAGTGAAAAAAAGTACAGTTAAAGGCATGTAAATCCTTTTTAACACTTTCCAACATGGATGAAAAGTATTTATGACTTCAGTTTTTCTATCTGTCGCCTGCCGTGTTTCTCTACGTGCTCTAACTCGCGTAAATCTAGTCGGGATTACATGTAATTGATATACGTTATTGAGGTTTGCCAAAGTATGTTTGGTATTAAAAATGAAGAGTGTAGCATTCATAGCTTTATTACAGGGGCACTCAAAACTATTCCGTTACATTATAGTCTTTGGGAAAAATCGTCTGCGGTGTATTTTAATAATGTTGCACAATTTTAAACGTAATGAAATTTATATACTTTATTAAGGTGCACTAGAACCTGGTTACTATAAAATATGTTATGTGTAGCACTTACAGCATGCGTACAGGGAACTCAAAAGTATTCATAATATTACAATCTTTGAAGAAAATCCTTTTGTGGCGTTTTTTAATGATGTTACCCTGTTACAAAATTATAAAATTGATATGTATTTTTGAAACATTTTTGTAGTATATGGGGTGCAAAGCATATGTTTTTTTCAGGGTCACACAAAAGTGGTCGATTAAAATGTGGTCTACGGGGGAAAAAAACTCTTCACAGCTTATTTTAACACATTAGCGACGAGAAACGAGAATTCTCGTTTTTATTCAGAATACATCATTGGCTAAGGGAGTGACTTCTACCTTACAGAAAAGACATTTATATTGTGTTGTCCATATTTTTTATAGATTGTAAGACATTATATATTACATTCGTACATTGAAAGATATTTACTGCTGCATAAACATGAAAAACATATCTCAGAAACCAATTTCCGAGACACTTTCAGAAGAGGGAGGAGCTTCTACTGTTTTTAAACCCAGATTTAATTAAATTCCCTGTCGTCAGTGTGTCAATTGTGTTGCACTAATTCAAACATTATGAAATTAAATTACATTACTGTAGTTGACTACAAGAAGCTTGAATATGATTTGTATCGTATTTATCGTTCATTTATAGGGTCACATAAAAAAATTCGGATACAATTCTGGTCTATTAGGGATGATTGCTGAAGAGCATTTTCGATTATGGTGTGCGTTTTAACGTTAAGTAAATTTGTGCTTAATAAGTAGTGCTTAAATATTGTATAGACCATGTACAGGGATACACAAATGAATTCGTAAGTATAAATGAAAATGAGCGCGAATTGCTTCAGTGTTTTTTTTTTTTTTTATTTGAGTTATGTATTTTCCAGCCCAATTACATTTAGTATACTAACAAATGTTTGCAGAATTTAAATAGAACCATATACAGGACTCCGCAGAAACTGGATATATGGTGCACACTATGCATACTAATCCCCGGAAATATGATATGAGCAGTTTTAAGAGGGTTTTTTGTCTGCATTAAATTTAAATGTTATAGACGACGCGTAAAAATCTTCACGTAATATACAGGGCTGTAGAAAAGAATTCATGTACGTTTCCGTCTATTGGTAGAATTTACTAAAGGACATTAACACAATTAATTGATAATTACAAATGTAAATTAAATTACACTACGAAGGGGTTCAGGGGGGCTCTCCCCCCCCCCCCCCTGAAGAAATCTACTTTATTATCTAAAAATTACCAGAAAAAGTAGCTCATGAGATTTTCAGAATACCATTACATAACAAGGGGTTTAATTTAACGCTTCTAATGTCAGAAACCTTCGAAATATTTTTTCGTTTTATAAATGTTTATGTAATTTCAAAACTTTAAATTTCGTTTTTTGTAGAAAGATTAATATTACTCAAAGGGTGCTAAACACAATGAATTGTAGAGCTGACGTTGAGGCTCCTGATCTGCAGATTTACTAGTTTAAATATTCGGTTCAAACTATGCTTAGAAACGAAATTTCAAGTCAAGCACTCAAAATTTAGAGCTTCTAGTGTCAACTTACATTTTCATATTTTTATTCTTATCTCCTGAAATTGTAATCCTACTGTTATAATTTATGTGTGTGTTTCAATACTAAAAAATCCAAACATAAATGCATTGAATGTGTAATTAAAAATTTTTTTTGAATATGAATTATGAATTATGAAATTAATATTCGATAATATATGAATTATAACATGCAATTTTTTTAATAGATTTATGTGTACTGCTTTATAGAAATTCTCAATTTAAAATTTTTATTCCAAATAGTTTTTGAAGTAGGATTAAAAAACGTCAAAATGTAGGTTTAAGGAGCCGTGTATGATGAGTCGATTTACATAACTAAAAACTCATTTTATTGAAACATTTGGATTGACGGTACAGATATCATATTCGCCCCATATTGGTGCGATTTTTTTCGGTTGCCAATTTGGCGAAAACATCAACAGCATAAACAACATAATCCGGGTTACCACATCAAGCAAAATAACGACACTTTGGCGCCAGTTAAGTACCTGTTGTCTATATGATATTGGCGACAGAAAAAAATCGCGCCAATGTGGGGCGAATATGACATCTGTGCCAGATTGACATTAGTGGAAACATATTACATGAGTGAAATGGTACCATTTGCAAGAAATTATACGGTGATAAAAGTGACATAGCCATTCTGTAGCATTTTAAAAATCGAGTAAGGAACTATAATTTGGATACAGTCCCTAAAATAGGCTCTTTTTAAAATAATTTATTTCTCGGAAACTAATCGTAAGAATTTAAGGAAAATTTGGATATAGACTAATTGAAGGGTGTAGATTTTATTTAAGGTGTTAAACTTTGGTATTGCTCTTGAAAAAAATAAAGATTTTTTCGTTTTGATATGTAGATGGCCCGCTAAGCAAATTTTATTTTTTGCATATTAAAGATTTTTAAATTTGTAATGCGTATGCTTGCGCTTTCAAATATTTCGTTTCCCCCTTTATCTTCTGTTTTTATTTTATTCGAATATGTTTTATTTTATCATAACTAGATGGCACCACAATAGGTTTCAAACGATTTTGGAATTTTTATTATTCAATAACAGATCCAATTTCTTTTTAAATGTCTTTAAAGGATGAGAAATAATAGTTCAAAATAAAAAATGATAAATTTAAATTTAAATTTGTTAACATTATAATTAATGTACGATATTAAAATTTTTAATTGCAATTATTAAATTATAATTACAAGTATATTTATAAAACAAAAGATGAGAAAGACAAAAAATGTAGCACGTTCGGATATCGAACCCGGGACCACGGATCAGCCAGAAAACGCCATACCAACTGAGCTACGCCTAACCTGCCCTTTTTGTTACAAAGTAAGTATTTAAGTTGTGTACTAATATTAGTTCCCCGGTTTCTCAAGAACTAACGAGCGTTGTATAAAATCCGTTGAACCTGAGACTAAGGGGTCTCTACCCTACAACATATATTAAAATTATCAAAATCTGTGATTAACAAGGTTGGCCCTCTCCTTGTAAGTAAAATTTCAATGGATTCACGGATTATTGACGAGTAGTGGTTAGACGTTGAAATGATAGTTTTAGCTTTTCCGAAGTATATCTTAATATTTTCTTTTTGGTGCAATCTGGATAAAGCTGTATTTGGCTTGTTAAACTTGATATCAGAAATGTGCTCTTTTAATCTTTCCTTAAATTTTCGACATGTCATACCAATATAAAATAAACTCTTATGCTGTTCTGTGCTGAATGGGATGATGTAGACTCCTGCTTTTTCATAATCGGGAATAGGAACAATTTTACTCTGTGAATCAATTCTTTTAATTTTGTTGGAGGTTTAGCTATTAAATTAATATTATATTTTAGTAATGCATATCTCAGTCTCTCATAAAGCTGTGGGATATAATCAAATGTGCAATAAATAGACTTGATCAAACTTAATTCCTTCTTCTGTCTTGGTTGTTTTGTTTGATTAACTAATTTTTTAATATGTTGAGGAGGGAAACCATTCTCAATAGCAATTTGTTTTATTATACTAATCTCCTTTCTAAGTATTTCTCTGCACAAACTTCGAAGGCACGTTTAACATAGAACCTGTAGGCAGCAATTTTATATGAAAATGGTGAGTTACAATCAAAAGGAATAGTGTTGTCGGATCTGTATTGTTTTCTATAAATAGTGCGTGGATCATTTCATGTCAAATCACCCTGTGCTATGTGCCATCAAGACTCAGATATTTTTCAAAAAAAATTTTATAAATAGACATGTATTAGATAATATCAAATTAATTTTTTCAGATTTTTTGATCAACTAGTTGGCTCGGCCCCCTACGAGCTACGCTCGCTAACCCCCGTCCAGACACCGTGGACTCTAAATGCACGCTAATTTGATCGACTTTAAAAAGATTTCGAAAGATTGAATTATAATTTAAAAAACAGTGGCGATCTCCCTATAAACGGATTTCTATTCATTTCTCTTTGATTGGGCAATTTTAACGCCAAATCCGTTGCTACTTGATTATCCTGTCGACCGATTTCGCCAAATTATATAAATCGCTAACCACTCGCCAAATTATACAAATTGACATAATTTTTATTTTAAATAACGAAAAAACAAATAAATTAGTACAACATTAATAAAAATACAAATAAAACGTCGAAATAAAAATAACTTGATGACGTAGACACGACACGTGTAACAACATTTCAAAATAAGCTAATATAAAAGGAATTAAGTAAACAGAGTCTTTGTCTCCTGGTATTTTTTTAACAAAGTGAAAAGAAAGTTCTTTTAAATGAGACATTTTAAATTAATCGTTTTTAATCTGACGTAATTTTGACCAAACTATTCTTTTTCTTTTTAATATTCAAGCGAAAATACTTGTCTTAGAAATTAAATATTATTTGCGCTTTCCTAACAAATATAGTTGAAAAGTATCCTCTTAAAATATCAAATAAATGTCTAGTGCAATTTTTAAATTTAAACCGTTTTGCAATATTACTTTGTGTTCATTTTATGTAATAACTGTAATGTGACGTTAATATGACGTAATTTCTCCTATTTAAGACTTCTAACGCATGTTAATAAATTTATTGCTTTACATATTCCTTTCTCTCTTAAAATTCACGTGTAATTATAGTTTTTATGACGTAATTTTTAATAAGTTCCTGCTTTTTGTACATAATTATTTAATTCTAATTTCAAATGTTTTTTTCTGTTTATAATAGTCACGTGTAAATAAATTTTTAATTTATTTACACGCATAAATATTTTTTTTTAAGCAAACATTATTGTTTCCGCTGTTTATACAGTTGGCAACAGTTAAAATTAATACCACTTTCTAAAATCTGTTAAAAATATCTCTAGAAATGCTGAAAATCTGAATTTAAAATAGAAATAAAACCTCAAAAAATGAGTCAAAATAAAAAAGTTAATGCAATCTGCACTCCGTCAAATTCTAACGCATAAAATGATCTAAAAATGATTAAATTCCTATGAACAGTTTTTGCTCCTATAAAACTTTTTTATTGGAACGATTTTGTCCAACTTTAGCATTAAATATCTCTTAAAATAATTCTTCGATCTGAAAACTGTCTGCATCAGCGTTTTTATCAAATATTTCTGTATAATACTTTCGATTTGCATATTTTTGTATGCATTATTTTCTTAATATTAACGAAGAAAGACCTCCGGTCACAAAAAATTGAAAACCGGCGGCGGTGACAGCGGTAGTTACTTTTTTTTAGAATAGAGAGAAAATTGAACTTGGGGAAATTTTTTGAATTTTTTGTTTTTTGCATGATTTTGCCTGTTGTACTTCTGATATCAGTTTCGAAAAATTTTCGTGTTTTACATATTTTTCAACCAATCCGGCTGTTCTAGGTATCAAATTAAAGCTAATGCTTTTTTTCTTTCAAAATAAGCTATAAAAGTGATACTATGGGTAAAGGAGTGATACCACTTATCATGCAAATTTATTTTTTATACTTTTTTCAATAGATAGGTTCAATAAGTCATACCTCACAAATCACAATTACCACATGTATCATAATTTTTTTTCTGGAATGATCAAACCATGTTTAAAAAATAAAAAGTGTGTTTTGTGTAGTTAGGAAATAAAAAAATATTTTTTTTAGGAAAAATTTTACTTAAATGTCATCTTCTTAAAATGTAAATTTAAAGTTTATCTGAACCCAAAGTAACTCAACACGTTTGTTACAACCATTAAAATTTTAACCTATTATAGTACAAGAACATTTAACATTAATTTTAGATTATTCACTATTACCTGATTTTTATTGTGATAAGTTACATCATAGTTTTTGTAAATTTCTGCAGTTGTTTGTCAAACTTTTCATCTATTTTGTACGTTCTTCCTGATACAGATGATGTTAAAGGCACTGGAATTTCTTGGAGTATATATTCATAGGGCACCAAGCAGCAATCAGTTTTAGATGGCCAAAAATAATTCCCTGAAGGACCTGGTGGATGCATGAATTGAACTTTTGCATCTCTTTCTTCTTCACATTTGTCTAATACCTTGCCAATCCACCATTTATAGTCATAGATGACTGAATAAAACTTTTCAGGAATGATATTTACTACTTATCTTGTTCTGCTATCAACAGTGGCCGTAAATGATTTTTCAGAAATTGAAACCTTCTTCACCGAAATTTTTCTTTTGTCTAATGGTTTGAATAAGTGATTTTATCTGGTACCTACTATTGGTATTGAGTTTCCATATCTTTTTTCCAAAAAAACTTCATTTGCTACTACCTCTGATGATGGTGTAAAAAACATCTGAAACCCCTTAACGTTTTTGGAGGAAAATTCAAACAAATCATGGGCATTTAAATCTGCCCCTCAACCGTTCTTTGAAGACTTGCTCTTGTGGCAAGACGCTTTATCATACCTCCCACTCTATCTCATGCATTTTTGCCATGGCTAGTGGCAAAGAAATGCCATTCAGCAGTCACGCCATACTCTTCTTCATGATGACATAAATTTATAAAGTTTTTGTAGTATATTGAGCTTATATTGAGCTGAACTACCGTCGCTGAAATATATAACGTTTTTTAAATGTGGTAGTTCTTTTTTCAGATGCTGTAGAAGTGATTTCTGGAATAACAAAAATGTTGTTGTGTTATGATTAAGACAGTCACTAATAAAATTTTGATGTTAATAATGTTTTGATAAATCAGAAAGGTTTCTAAAGCATTCTTTTACATAAAAGTATAGTTTTTTAATAATTAATCCAAATCAGTTTTTATTATTTGGAACCAAAGTTTTAATAATTCCGACAAAGTTTTGAGTTATTTTTAGTTAAAAAAGAACGCAAATTTATAGAAAACTCTTGATTTTGAAGTAAAATGTTTCCTAAAAAAATTTTTTTTTTATTTCATAACCACACAAAACACACTTTTTATTTTTTAAGCATAACAAGTATATGGTTTGATCATTCCAGAAAAAAATTATGATACATGTGGTAATTGTGATTTGTGAGGTATGACTTATTGAACCTATCTATTGAAAAAAGTATAACAAATAACTTTGCATGATGAGGGGTATCACTTTTGTATCTTATTTTGAAAGAGAAAAGCATTAGCTTTAATTTGATACCAAGAACAGCCGGAGTGGTTGAAAAATAAGTAAAACACGAAAGTTTTTAAAAACTGATATCAGAAGTACAATAGCCAAAATCATGCAGAAAACAAAAATTTCAAAAAATTCCCCCAAGTTCAATTTTTGATAAAAAAAAATATGAAAAAATTAATTTGATATTATCTCATATATAACTATTCATATAATAAAAAAGAACAATATCTGAGATGTTATGGCACGGATTAATATTAAAATTGGGTGATTTGACGTGAAATGACCCACGTTCCAATTTATTTCTATAACTATTCTTTATTAATTTAATATCAAGGAAGGGTAAAATACCCTCTTTCTGAATTTCTAACGTAAACTTTATCTTTGTATCCAACTCATTAAGTTTTAACAGGAAATTATTTAAAGACTGCAAATCATGATCCCAAATAATGAAAATGTCATCTACATATCTTATCCAAATGGCTTGATTTCAAAGTATTCCATAATCTCTGTTTCTAAGGGTCTAAGTTTTAATTCGGCTATATATCCTGAAATGGGGGATCCCATAGGAGCACCATTTCCTTGTCTGTAATATTTACTGTTAAAAACGAAAACATTATTTTGTGTAATCAGATTAATTGCTGATTTTAACGTGGTACGAATATCTTGATTAAAATTTGGGTTATTGTCAATAGATGTTTTAATTATCTTAACAATTTCATTACTATTTATAGAAGGATAAAGAGAGAGACAATGTCCAGGCTGGCAAGAATGCTATTATGGTTAATTGAGATGTCTTTTATCCTCTTGACAAAATCAGTAGTGGAGTCAATAACATATTCAGATGGTGGGAGAATAGTTTTTAAGTATGGAACGAAGGCTTTTTCAATATAGTAGGTAGGAGCAGAATGTTTAGTTACAATGGGGCGGAGGGGGGGGGGGTTCTTTATGGTCTTTAAGACGACCGATTAATCTTAGAGTAACGGCAGTTTTATTAACATATAATTTAACTTTAATTCCACTAGGCCAACTTCCATTAGTAATGAGACTCTTGGCTTTCTTAGATGTATTAACATCTGGATCCTTCTTTAGTTCAATACGATCCATATTATCAATACAAGCCTCTATTTTGCTCAAATAATCTTTAGTGTTTAAAACTGCTAATTTATTTGTTTTATCAGTCTGTATGATTGTAATGTCCTTGTTAGATTTTAACCTTTTAATAATTCTGAAGTTGGGATTTTGTTGATAGAAAGGCTTCTTTAAATATGTTTTAACATTATCGTGTAGTAAACATCTAACCTCATGATTCATAACGGATGGGGTTGCCTGTGCGATCCTTTCACAATTCGTGATTATAGACTTCAAATCTATTTTATTTATAAACATATATTTCGGGCCCAGCTGTAAAATATTGTCTTCATCTTCATTAAAAACTGTATCGGATAAGTTAATGCAGGGGTCCCGTTTCTTGACTGATATACATGGTGTTAACGATATTAATCTAATAAGTTTATGGTTAAGAGTTCTTTCTTTGGTATGTCTTTGAATATCCCTAAAGAAATCTAAAACCCATTGAAAATTATCAGAGTCACAGCTACTCATTGAATTTGATAGCTTGCCATAAATGTCCAAACATTCCGATGAAATATGATCGATAGTCTTATATTTAATTCTGATGTAGGCCTGTAAGCTCTTCTTCTCAAAATGCATTTTTAATGATGGAAATAGACTGTTAACAAATCCGTCACGATATTCAAGAAATTTAGGAATAACACCATTTTGCTTGCACTTCTTTAGGAAACGTAAATTAGCAAATTCTCTATCCAATCGTAAGCGTTCACACTTATATCTTCGGTTTAGTAAAACATTTTCTATTTTTGCATCCAGAATCGATGAATATTCAATAGAGTCAAAACACTGTTTTAAACATTAGTGTCGTGAAGGAAATTTTCACCTTGTTATTCATAAACTTTACAATATATTTATAACTACTTAAAAGGTGACAAAAACATATAAAAATATTATTTAATGCAACCCGAGATCTTTCAAACACACACGCTTTCATTTCCAAAGGGAAAAAAGATGATTGACTGAATAGAAATACATTTTAAAAACAAAAACAAAAATAGTACGCATGCGGAAGCGGAGTTCAGTCCATTTCTCTGTAGCTGATTCTGTAGCTGTAGCTTAATCTGATTACACAAAATAATGTTTTCGTTTTTAACAGTAAATATTAGAGACAAGGAAATGGTGCTCCTATGAGATCCCCCCTTTCAGGATATTTAGCGGAATTAAAACTTAGACCCTTAGAAACAGAGATTATGGAAGATTTTGAAATCAGGCCATCAATTTGGTTAATATATGTAGATGACATTTTTATAATTTGGGATCATGATTTGCAGACTTTAAATAATTTCCTGTTAAAACTTAATGAGTTGGATACAAATCTAAAGTTTACGTTAGAAATTGAGAAAAGGGGTATTTTACCCTTCCTTGATATTAAATTAATAAAAAATAGCTATGGAAATAAATTGGAACGCACTATTTATAGAAAACAATGCAGATCTAACAACACTATTCCTTTTGATTGTAACTTACCATTTTCATATAAAATTACTGCCTACAGGTTTTATGTTAAACGTGCCTTGTAGAGAAGTTTGTAGAGATAAATACCTAGAAAACGAGATTAGCATAATAAAACAAATTGCTATTGAGAATGGTTTCCCTCCTCAACACATTAATAAATTAGTTAATCAAACTAAACAACCATGACAGAAGAAGGAATTAAGTTTGAGCAAGTCTATTTATTGCACATTTGATTATATCCCACAGCTTTATGAGAGATTGAGATATGCATTGCTAAAATATAATATTAATTTAATAGCTAAACCTCCAACAAATTAAAATAATTGATTCACAGTAAAATTTATCCTATTCCCGATTATGAAAAAGCAGGAGTCAACATCATCCCATTCAGCACAGAACATCATAAGAGTTTGTTTTATATTGGTATGACATGTCGAAAATTTAAGAAAAGATTAAAAGAGCACACTTCTGATATCAAGTTTAACAAGCCAGATACAGCTTTATCCAGATTGCATCAAAAAGTAAATATTAAGATATACTTCGGAAAAGCTAAAATTATCATTTCAACGTATAACCACTACTCGTCAATAATCCGTGAATCCATTGAAATTTTACTTAGAAGTGATAATGTTTGTAACAATGTCCTTTCCTATAATATTCCCGCAATTTGGCACAATATCCTAAATATTTCCAGACCTCTTGATAATATGAGCTGATCTTTTCACCCCTCTACAGAGAAATGGACTGAACTCCGCTTGCGCATGCGTACCATTTTTGTTTTTGTTTTTAAAATGTATTCTATTCAGTCAATCATCTTTTTTCCCTTTGAAAATGAACGCGTGTGTGTTCGATAGATCTCGGGTTGCATTAAATAATATTTTTATATGTTTGTATCACCTTTTAAGTAGTTTTTGTCACCTTTTAAGTAGTTATAAATATATTATAAGGTTTATGAATAACGAGGTGAAAATTTCCTTCACGACACTAATGTATAAAACAGTATTTTGACTCTATTGAATTAACGTTTGTTTGTTTGTAGTGGTAATCTCTGGAACTACCGAACCTATTTGAAAATTAATGGTAGAAAATTGGTGATGGCACTCACTGCTTCAAAATAGGCTATATTTTATGTCTATGCCACTTTTCCCAAGGGGGTGCTAAAAGGAAAAACGTTCTAAAATTACGATTTTGTGATTCTGAAAGGAACACAAACATGAAATTGTACATGTTAGTTACTTATAACAAAATGCTCTCTAAGTACGATTTCTAAACTTAAAAGGATGAAATGAGCAAAAAGCATTCTAAAACCGTTCTAAATACGATTTCTATAGAATTGTTAAGGATAGAAACTTGAAATTTAACATGGCTGTTACTTTCATGGCACACATACACTCGCGAAACAGTTGAAAGTTTTGAAATTTAAAAAAGTGCATTATGAAAAACATTTGAAAATTGCAATTTTTGTTATCCTGAAGGAATTAGTAACATAAAATTTAGCATGATAGTTACTTTAGAGGTCTGGACTTGGCCCGAAGCACGTACCCAGCCTGGCCCGCGGGTCGGCGAAACGAAGGCGAACATTCAAAAGGACCCGGCCGGTAAAATTAGGATAATTTTTTCAACGGGCCGGGCCGGGGAGCCAACAAAAATATTGAACGGATCTGCAGAGCTGGGCCAGTAAAAAAATTTAGTGGCCCTACCGGCCCGATATAAAAATTTAAACGAAGCCAATAATATACCTGTCATTTTCAATGAATATGACTTTCGCGAGAAGAAGTATAAATTTGCGTCATGAGACCATGCGAGTTTGAAAACATCAATACAGAAATGTAACATGTCTATATTAGAGATCAGCATCGGACAGTTTCATGGTGTCTGATCCAGTGTTTAATTTTTTAAGCAGACTCGTGCCGGGCCGAGATTGAAGGCTTGCATTTTTTTTCTACATAGTCGTGCCGGGACGAAATTGGTCTTAATCTTTCTCAGAATGTATAGGGCAGGCATTATGTTTTGTAAAAGTATTGAGTGGTAATGAATTTTTGTTAACAGTACTTTTCGAAAAGTTACATGGTACCTTAAGATGGTCCTCAAATTCACTGCTCAATAATGGGAAACTTTCCGACATATTTTCTGGCACATTTTTACCTGTAAAGGCATAAATTGAAAGGCCTGACATTGAAAGGATTTGGAATCCAGTAGCGTTTTTCATTTTTGATAAATTACTTAGAGGTATAAAAGATTCTTGTCGCGTGACTTTATGTTTTTATCCTTTTCCGTGCTGCCGCTTCCGAAAATTCGAATGAAAACGCTAACTTTGGCAGTATTTCTTCAAAGATATATTGCGTTTATATTAAAAAATAAATAAAAATAAATAAAAAAATTATCCATTTACATAGTTTCTGAATAAGAATACCTCACAAACTTACGTTTTTCCGAAAAGAAATTAATTCAGAAATGTGTCAGAATGTAGCTCCTTTATATTTGAGAAAAGTCTTAAAATGACAGAGAAATATTTTCACGAATCTACTTGTCATTATGTAGCTTCAAAAGTTACCATGTTTTTAACACTTTATTCTAAACTACATTAATTTTTTAATGAATTATTGTTTGAATTTCGAAACGTCTAAAACTGTAAGTAATCATTAATGTTGCAATTGTGTGTTTCCTGTTTTGCAAACACATAGTAATCTAAAATACACTGTAAAATGTTCCCCCCATAAATACGCATGTAGTATTCATTAAAAGAATATTAATTGTATGTCGAGAAAAAATGGATTTTTTGTAGAAATTGAGTAGGGCCGATCCGGGCCTGTTTTCACTGATTTTTGTACTGGCCAGCTGAGCCAAGAACTGTAAAAATGTAAACGGGCCTGGAAATTGCAGCCCGTGCAGACCTCTAAGATTCTTTTATGAGACTAAAATAATCGAAATTAAAAGGATGAAACGAGCAAAAAACGTTCTAAAGTCGTTCTAAATGCGATTTCTATGGAATTGTTCAGGACAGAAATTTGAAATGGAAGCTAAAAAATTCGAAAATATGCGATGCACGAGCAGAATAGTCTTTTTTTTTAATCGACATTTAAAATGGTGTAGCAAAAAAAAAATTCTGAATTGCGAATTTTGTGATGCTAAATGGACTAAAAATGAAACATTTCTAATGGGGATATCTTTTAAGATAAAAATGCTCTCTGCGAATGATTTCTAAAAAATTCAAAATTTACAAGCGTGAAATGAGTAGAAAATGTTCTAAAAACTTTATAAATTACAGCTTTTATATGAAATCGTTAAGGGTAGAAACTTGAAATTTTACATGGCTGCTATTTTTAAGATGCAATGGCAGGCACAGAACAGTTTTTAAAAAAGTTCAAAAGAGCGCAGGGGAAAAAACATTCTAAACTTACGATTTTCGTGACACTGAAGGGACGAAAAACTCGAAATTTGGCATATGCCGGGTACTTTTAAGATAGAAATGTTCTCTAAAAATGTTTTCTAAAAAAAATCAAATTTAAAATGATGTAATGAGCAGAAAACTTTTTAAAAACGTTTTAAATTACGATTTCTGTGAAATTTTACATAAAATTTATTAATTAATTAATTTTACATTAATTTCAAATACAAAAATATTACTTGGCATATTTCAACAAATACGCGTGCAAAGCCAAGGGTTTTGCTACTTAATGATAACTAAAGATCCATCGCATTTATAGGGGAGGGGAACGTTTCTTAATTATTTAACAACGGATTGGAATTAGCCGTTTTTGCTGATAATTTTTTTGCGTCATAGACATTGACATTGTCAAGGGGATAAAATGTGAAATTTCAGAATACCCTGGAGTAATAGTCCAAGAGCCGACTTTTATAAAATATTTTGTTTTCACATCTATAATCTATACTTTACTATTTTCATAAACTACATATCAAACTGCATTAAGAAATATCGACATTGTTAAATTTGAGGTAAAGAAAATCAAATATAAGAAATGGTACGAGATAATAGATTTTAGATGAAAACTACTCGAGGATATGCGAAATTCAAAATAAATTTTTTTTAAAGGTTTTGTTTTAGAATAGTATTTACCAGCAAGAAATAAGAATGAATATAAAATACAGGCAATGATAGTATATTATGAACTGTTTGAGAAAATGTGCCGCATGTTTTATTTTTCAACAAAAAGAAGAGTGTTATGAAATTTATAGGTCGACATAACGACCGATATACATGTGAGGTCAAGAATGTGCAACACCTCAACTTAGTTGTAGTAAAAATCACGAGCTAGTAGAAAAGTTAATTATCTCATTATTAAGACTTTAGTTAGCCGGCTGAAGTTTGAATTGAGAATGAATAAGTACTCTACAGTAATGCTATTCTTATATATTCGGAATAAAGATATTTGAAATTGTGAAAGCTTATTGTCTAATTATGCAATGCTAATTTCTTTATGTACTTTATGTTTGGTGATGTTGTGATTGATGTTGTATGTTCAATGATAAATGATTGATGATAAATGTTCGTGATTTTGTTTCTAATCCAGCGTAGTACAATAAGTTAAAGTAACAATTGCAGTAATCTAGATAAAATTTAAAAGGTGTCCGCGTTACCACATTTGATTATGGATACAAAAAAACTGGAAATCCATAAACATGCATTTAGATACAGCAAAATTGAAAATCCATAGACAATCATTTTGAATACAGCAAAACTGGAGTATTTTCCACTTCATTGATAAACCAAATTCTGTATTCAAAATTATTTTCATTGTATAAATCTTATCTATCTTGCAATAAGGATATTTAAAAAAGTGGGGAAGTATTGTACTTTGTGCCGATATATTAAGAAAAATAAACAAGGTATAAAGACACAAATAAAATATGTTTAAAAAGCATATTTTAAACACTGATGATGAAACCTTAGAAGTTTTGAAACAGCTGTATGTTTTTTAAACATATTTTATTTGTGTCTTTATACGTTGTTTCTTTTTCTTAATAAGGATATTCTATGAATTTTAGATATTATATAAGGTGTCACTAAAATAAAAATTAAATCTGAACATTAGACATTGAGGTCCCTGATCTGGAGATTTACAAGTTTGTTTATGGTTGAAATTTAAATGTATAAGAAAACAGTTTGTGAATTTGTGTGCGAATGCAAATATTTACAGTCCTGGAAAGAATCACGTAGCACTGCACTGTTTCACAGCACATTCGAAGATAGATTTGAGAGATATCGTTTGACGCATGATCGTTATCGCATGGTATCATTTCAGCAGCATACGTGAAATTTACAAAACAGCGATCATTGAACTTTTTTTGGGGTTGCATTAAATTGAACAGCCGAATACCACAGCACGATTTTATTGTGAGTAGCCCACAACAGTAGAAGGATGAGATCCATGAACATCAATCTCACTTTTATTTCAACAGACTATTCCAGACTTTAGTTTATGGACGATATTGCCATAAGACAACTCAAAGTATGACTTTCAATGATTTTCGTGAGAGAGAAGATATTTCTCATTCTGACTGACTAGCAAAATCTTCTGATATTTTTACCACAGAGTACAGTTATTATTTCTCTGTAGATTCACCGCAAGACATCTCACCTCTCCCAGAACCTGCCATGACATAAAATCTACGCTTTTCAGTGCGTAATATTTGTAGCCGCAATAACCTTTAACTGCTATGATAGAAATTGTCGCATAACTATTTTGAGCGATCTGTGAGACTTCTAAATCGAAAGATGAATAAAAAAAACTTGATTAACTCATAGGATACAGTTTCTGTACTAAACTTTTTATGCAGGACTATTATAATTAACACACTCTAGTGATAATGTACTAGTGTTCCCAACAAAATAAATTTTCAGTAGCACATTTAGTTAAACTGGAAATTACAAGTTAATCTGTGAAAATTGTAAAAAGCAGTGATCTGTGATACCGCCAACAGCGGATAATGGTTACCATTATAGAGTCCCATTTTACGACATTTTAATTTCTCTTTAAGTATAACAATTTTTTTAAATCAATTTTATTTGTTTTTAATTCTATAATCTTAAACTTCAAATTCAAACATATATATGCCTTGGGGTTTTTTAAAAATCAGTCTATTATGCTCTATTTTTAAAAGTCGTTTATTATAATATGTGCTTATATATCAAACATTAATTTAATGGCACCAATTTCCCAAGCTACGAGAATGCCATCTGTAATTATCCACAATATAATCCACCCAAAATCAAAACCATCTGCTGAATTTTAATAGCTTCATTAAATACTTCAATCGCTTGCATGTGGTTCTGTCGAAAATACTATTGAACGAGAGATTTTGGAGCTGGAGAACACTTTTTTAGTATTCTTTTTTTTTTAAATTAGTAGTTTAAAATATCGCCGTAGGTTTTTAAATACATTACAATCATTATCTCTAATGACTGAATTAATTTTCATTTAACGTATTTTAAATTTAACTTAAGAATTTGAAGTTAAAGATTTAAAAGCGATTAATGAAATAAATTTTCAACCATTTTATGTTTATGGTTATTATCACCGTGAAAATTAATGGTCACTATTTGGTAAATAAATAAAGGAAGGAATTAATAATGAAATTGTGAAGAATATTTATTTCTATTGAAAATTATCTAAATAAAAAGGATCTATAAAGGAAAGTTTTTCTAAAGCTCAATTCACCTTGAGTAAAATAATTAAATTCATATAAACAGTACAGATACCTGTACAAGAATTACTTTCAGGTGCATATATATAACCTATAAGTATTTATAATACATCCAAATATCTTAAAATACATTAGGAAAAAACCCAGAACGTTTTCAGTCTTCACAAGGCCGTCGTCAATGGGATTTAAATGTTATTATTTTCTCTGCGCTTATTTGAGAATTGTCTAAAAGAAATTTATTTCAATTTAAAAGTTGTACGTCAGGTGAGATGCCAGATAAAGTTATTCAAATTTTCAACAAAACGAGCTTTCATTTATTATGCAGCAAATTTCTCCATACTCCATGGATAACGTAGGATAGTGCATCGTTACAAGCTGTATCTTTATTGGCGATTATTTCAATTGATTCTCTTATAATAGCTTCCAGGTAATTATTTGAGCGGAACTATAATTTTCGATTTATTAAATTCTATTTTTATAGGATGAGTTTGAGCTAATCTTTATAATGCAGTATGGGGTCTATTTAATCTGATATCTGCTTTATACTCGTTAATTCTATCACGAAATTTTCTCATCGTCATACCAACATAAATAAAATATTTATTATCTTTTTGGAAAGGTATGTATACTCCGGATCTGTTGATTACTTGGACGGAATCAAATTTATTATTTAACAGATCTGTTAACTTTGGGGGAGGGGTTGCAATTAATTTTACATCATATTTGAAAGGTATGCCTGATATTTTCAAAAAGCCTTGGAATGTAGTTAACTTTACGAAATTTAAATCTTTTATCTAGAACTGCGTTTCATTTTCCATATTCTTCCACTTCAAACTTGTTTATGATTTTTTCAGCAAAACGGTGCGGAATTTTATTTTCTATTGCTATTTTTCTAATTGCATCTAGCTCTTCTATTATGAGATGGTTTGAACAAACTTCAAATGCTCTTTTTATATAATAATTAAATGGTGCTAATTTGTAACTTATAGGTGAACTGCAATCAAAAGGAATAATGGCATTGGATCTGTCAGTCTTCCTAAAAACTGTGCGATCAAGATTCTGTTTAGTTGTTTTTATGGTAAGGTAGACATAATAAATGCAAGGTACATCCCCCCCCCCCCCCCAAGGTTAAAAGATCTGTTAAATAGTAAATTTGATCCAGTCCAAGTAATCAATAGATCCGGAGTATGCATTATACCTTTCCAAAAAGTTAATAAATGTTTTATTTATGTTGGTATGACGATGAAAAAATTTCGTGATAGAATTAAAGAGCATAAAGCAGATATCAGATTAAATAGACCCTATACTGCATTATCAAGATTAGCTCAAACTCATCCTATAAAAATAGATTTTAATAAATCCAAAATTATATTTCGCACAAATAACTACCAGGAAGCTATTATAAGAGAATCAATTGAAATAATTGCCAATAAATATACAGCATGTAACGATGCATTATCGTATGATATCCATGAAGTATGGAGAAATTTGCTGCATAATAAATGAAAGCTCGTTTTGTTGAAAATTTGAATAACTTTATCTGGCATCTCACCTGACGTACAACTTTTAAACTGAAATAAATTTCTTCTAGACAATTCTCAAATAAGCGCAAAGAAAATAATAACATTTATATTCCACTGACGACGGCCTTGTGAAGACTGAAAATGTTCTGGGTTTTTTTCTAATGTATTTTAAGATATTTGAATGTATTTTAAATTCTTATAAATTATATATATGCACCTGAAAGTAATTCTTGTACCGGTATTTGTACTGTTTATATGAATTTAATTAAAAAGAATCTAACTAACATTATCTAAATAAAAATTATATAATTAATAATTCACATCTCAAAAATATTTTTTACATTTTAAAAAGCATCTAAGAACGTTCGTGTTTAATTAAGGCATAAAATTAAAAATAACATTACAGTAATAAAAAGTGAATTCAGAGCGAAAATGTTATTAAAGTAAAAGAAACATAATTTATTGATTATCTTTTCAATTACTAATGGGGTAGACAGTCATATGTTTCAAAGTTAATATAGTAATAATAGTGAATTCAGATCGGAAATGTTATTAAAGTAAAAGAAACATAATTTATTGATTATCTTTTCAATTACTAATGGGGTAGACGGTCATATGTTTCAAAGTTAATATAGTAATAAAACTGAATTCAGATCGGAAATGTTATTAAAGTAAAAGAAACATAATTTATTGATTATATTTTCAATTACTAATGGGGTAACCAGTCATATGTTTCAAAGTTAATATAGTAATAAAACTGAATTCAGATCGGAAATGTTATTATTAAAGTAAAAGAAACATAATTTATTGATTATCTTTTCAATTACTAATGGGGTAGACAGTCATATGTTTCAAAGTTAATATAGTAATAAAACTGAATTCAGATCGGAAATGTTATTAAAGTAAAAGAAACATAATTTATTGATTATCTTTTCAATTACTAATTGGGTAGACGGTCATATGTTTCAAAGTTAATTTTTCTTCTATTAAAATTATCAAGCTTTCATCCAGTTTTAAAACAAATATACAGAAAAAAAGATATCAGAATTAATATTTAGATAATTTAAAAAAATTATATTTTTTACTCTGTTTTTTTAATATACAAACAAAAAGGTATTTACTAAATAAGTATAAAATAAATTTTCTTCTTCTAAATATTTATATAAAAGAATTGTATATTGTACAGTCCTGGAAAAAGAAAGTAAACACCCCCTACTAACTTCTCAAGAAATTATCGTATACGACAGTTACTGGTACCGAGCGATTGGAGCCCCACCAGTGGCCGAGAGGTTCTGCTCTCGAAGCTGGTGGACGGGAGGTGCTGGGTTCGAACCCAATCGCACCCGTCGGCCTAATCGTTCGGAGTTTTCGTGGTTTTCTTCGAACCGTGGATTTCCACGCGTAAATGTGGGTTAGGTTCCCTTAGAACCAACCAACCGAACGATTCGAAATAAAATCTCCTTTTAAATGATGTATATAAAATTTGCTTAGGGGGCCATCTACATATTAAAACGAATCCAAACTTCATTTTTTTCAATGGCAATACCCAATTTTAACGAGATATTTCAAAACTTCGGTTAAAACTATGCCTAGACACCAAATTTAAAGTTTTTGAATTATAAACATTCAAAATTTAGTGCTTCTAATATTAAATTACATTTTCATATTTTTATTTATATCTCCTGAAATTATGCTCCTAATGTGCTAATATTTTGTGTAGCAATAATACTAATATACCTAAACATAAAAACGTTGAATTTGTAATTTTTATAATTTTATGATATGAATTATGAAATTAATATTCGAAAAAATTATGAATTACAATCTACAATTTTTTTGATGGATTTAGATTTATCAAATCCTGCTTTATGGAAATCCAAAATTTCAAATTTTTCTTCCAAGTAGTTTTCAAATTATGCTTAAAAAACGGCAAAATGACGGTTTAAGGGACCGTCTATGATAGAAGTGACTAGATATTTTGATATTTCTTCTACTCTCCTGTAATTTAGCAGGCTTCATTGACTGCTTGAAGGGCGCTTAACGGTGTCGTGATCAAGAAGGGAGTTCTCTCGATCAACAATCGAGTACCGAATTTCAATTTGGATACAGCCCTTAAAATATGCTCGTTTTAAAATAATTACTTTCTCGGAAACTTATGGTACGAATTTCATAAAAATTTGTTTTGGGGCTAATTAAAGGGTGTAGAGTTCATTTATGCTGTCAAAATTTGGTATTGCCATTGAAAAAAACAAAGTTATGGTTTGTTTTGATATGTATATGCCACCCCCCCCCCCCAAGCAAATTTTATATACATCATTTAAAAGTAGACTTTATTTCCAATCGTTCGGTACCAGTAACTTTCTTCTGCGGTAATTTGTTGAGTTAGTAATGGGTGTTTACTTTTTTTTTTTCCACGACTGTACATCGATACAATAAACCTCCATTTAATATAGAGAGAAAGAAATTTATGCCGCAATATTTTTACAATGTCTATTTTTCTCTGCATACTACAGTCAATAAGAATCGATTCCCAAATTCCAGTATCGGATGTTTTATAATCGATATACTCACATAGATAAGCTTACAAACTGAATTTCCAAAACTTAACGGTCATTTGGCAGCAAATTTTATCATAAACCCTGATAATGGCTGTAGATCTACATTTCTGGCACTAATTTCATATCAATATATATTTATTGTTTTGCTTTTATTATTTTAGCGGCAGAGCTGCTGTCAAATTTCGTTCATAGTTTTAATTTATAGTTTTATTTATTTATAGTTTTAATTTAGAAGCCTAGTTACTTGAGTAACTAGTTTATTAAATTGTATTTTCCAGAATCGGTTCTCTCTCCCCTCTTCCCTCCCCTTCCCTCAAATTATAGCTTTCTTAATTATGGTCTTATTTGAACGGGACCTTTTTTGACATTCTTCCCAAGTCATTTGGTTACCAACTAAATGTTCATATTATATCTACAGCTATTCATGACTGCTATTTACAAAGAATAATAAAATTTTTGAGGGGTTTTCAGTTCAATAATTTCATCCTTAATTTAGAACCACGTTACTCGTGGTTCTCATTAGTTCAGTTGTATCTCTCAAGTTTGTCAAGTGGTCGTCTTCTAAACTAAAAATATAATAATTTAACCTGGAGAGAGAAAGGCACTTTTGGTATATATATATAAATTGGTATATATATATGTTATATAAAAATTTTTACTTTTACTATTCATTTAAATTACTCTAAATTGCCGGCCTATTCATTATTTCCTTTTTTTTAATACGCTTTATTATTTATTTCTAGTTAAATTCCTATAATTTTAAAAACGCGTATCTTAATAATAGATTTATTCCAAAACGTAATCTAAACTTTTAATCCCTTCATTAATTTTTATCGTCTACCAAACTGTAAAGTTCTGAACGCAGTTATTTATTTTTCGAATGTTTATCAAAGCCATTTTTACATTTTTATTCTATTTCATCTCATTTTCCCGCCCGCGAGGCGTCAGCCTTTTCACATCGAAATCATTCCATTAGCGGCGCCGGGATTCTTTCCTGTGACGTTTCTTGATCGCTCTCCATTGGCTGAGTATCGGATCCCAGTTTCACTTCGAGGCTCGTTCGTGATTTTGGTTGGTTTAGCCTGAAGTTTCCATTTCAATCGGAATTCCTCCGCTCATTCTAATAAATAGCGAGAGCATGAACTCAGAGATTTTTGTGCTGTTTGATTGTTTACATAACCTGTTACCCGGTGTCCTTAGCCATGTAGAATATTCATTTCGTGAATTAACATCTATTTAGCATGAGTAACTAGTTTATGCTCGAGTGGAATGCTCTGATTTCTCATCCTGCGAGAATTGTTTAGTGTTGGTATGTTCTGATGGAATAAACAGTTTTTCTATGACTAAGTTTCCATGTGTTTAATTGGGAAAATCCCCGATTTCTTCATACGCCTGTTTTCACCACTCACGCAGCCTAACCTACCTTGTTTTCATAATGAAATAATAAGTGTTTGATTACACTCTACAAATATTAACATCGCTTTACAGCTGCTAAATTTTCACAGAGTTGACACCTTCACTAGCAATGCTTGTGCTAAGTGGTAGGATTACTTACAACATCACCAACGGCTGATTAAAATGTGGTATGAATCCAGTAATATGTAATAAAAAGCACTACATGATATCTCGACGTAACCTATTAAATTGTTTCGTAACATATATATACCAATGTATTCATATATTTGTGATTTCAAATTTATTATATATACAGGGTGGTCCAGAAATATATGTCAAAAATATAAAATCAGGTAGAGGGGACCTAAATAAGCAGATTTCGTATAGGAATCTGAGTGCGGAAAATGCAGTGTTGAGGCAGTAGCGGGCGTTGTTGAATGCAGGGGATGAATGATCTTCTTTGGCTTGAATCGTCATTTCCCGCACAGATATCGAGGAATATGGATTATTACCCAAATTCGGAGCTTGCTGACATGCATTCCATGTATGGGATTACGCAAAAAATAGATTGGCTGCTCAAAGGACATAGATTAACGATTCCCGGGTAGGATTCTGCAGGATCCCCGAACGTTTGAGCGTCTTCATTAGGAAATGTGCGCAAGTGAACCCTTTAATGCTTCCAGGCGTGATAAGGGCAAAACAAGACATCGCAGAATTCCTGCAGTGGAAAAAGTAGTATTACGCACAGTAGAGGATAGCACAGTAGTAGAGCTCAAAAGCTAGTAGAGCTCAACATGCGTTGGGTGTGAGCCATTTCCTTGTGCAGCCCCATGCATGAAATGCATGTCGGCAAGCTCCACATTGGTGTAACGATGCATGTTGCTGAAAACCGGTGAGGAAGAGATAATTCAAGCCAGCAAACCCCTTCCATCTACCGAACTTAACATCGCCCTCTACTGCCTCAACACTACATTTCTGCAGCCACATTCCTATACGAAATCTGATTACTTAGGTCCCCACTACCTAACTTTACATTTTGACATATATTCCTGGACCGCCCTGTGTGTATATATATATATATATATATATGTGCTATCAAATTGGCTCCAGAAATATCGATCTAAATCGAGTTAGGCTCTGCCGGGAAGCAGATCGACAATTCTCTTATTGACGTACCTATCGGAGTGACGATTTAACCCGGGAGAACTCGCTAGTGAGAATGCCCAATTGCTTTTCTTTTACTTTTCATTTATATAATATCAACTTTTTTTGGTTGACTTAGTACTTTTATTCACAAAATAGGTAAAATAATTGAAAAACATTTTGAAATTTTAATTAAAATGAAAAATTATTTAAATAAGAGTCTTAAAACAGTACGACTGTGAGAGAAAATCTCATGCAGCGAGTTCTCCCGGGGTAAAGGAAAGGGAAAATGGAGGATACTACCCGTACCGAAGTATCGACCGCAATGACGATTTGATAAAAAACTAGTATGTTGTGGCCGTCACAAAACTTTCTTCTATATAAATCACGCCAATGAAATTATAAAATAGTACAAGAAATTACATCAATTTAGCAAATATGTATAATAATGTTATGGAATTGTGGATAATGAAGACTTTTAATGACCATATGGCTTAGCATCAGAAGAAATGCTTGTTATAAACGGGTTTAAAGGCTCTGCAGAAATACTGAAATATAAGAAAAATGCGCAAAACTACTTAAAAGATGACAGAATACTAAAAAGATGTTAAATTATTTTTAATACCTTAGTACTTTCAACTATAAAAAACATAGTCTTCGTCTGAGGAATATAAGAAATACAATTGTTGTCGGCGTCTAATTTTCAAAATTCACGTAGATGATGACGAAAGGAGTGAAAGTTGAAGTTAATTTTTAGATCCGGAAAACATTAATAAATAAATCATGGATATAGGGAAGTGGAATATTACTCGTTTTATGATTATTTAAGTAAACTGAGCCAAACTCTGGGTATGTTGTAGGATAAAACGTCATTGCAAACAGTATTTTCTTTAGTAATAATTTCTATTGATTCGCGGATGATTAAATCATTATAATTCTTATATTCCTCAGGCAAAGACTATGTTTTTTATAGTTGAAAGTACTAAGGTATTAAAAAAAATTTAACATATTTTTAGTATTCTGTCATCTTTTAAGTAGTTTTGCACATAGTGTAAGTTTAAGTTTAACTTTTTAAAGATGAATTAAGCATTTCTATGTATTTATTTACTGATAAGACAAATGTTTATAATGTTCTAAAAGAAACATAAGCAAAAATAATGTATTAAAAGCCCATGCTATTTACCTCTCATACAGTCTCTCCATAACTATTGAAAATTATATCTGCTACTCTAACTATGCTACTCCAACCTTGAAGATTATATTGGGTGTCCGTAAAAGAATGTCCCAGTTTTAGTGAATTGTTATAACAGTTTAATTTATATTATTTACAACAAACCATTCATCAAATTGCAGCTAAACTAACCTGGTTTTTCTGACGAATGTTCATCTTGTGCACCTTTAGTTATACGGCACACATCCAACTTAAAGTCTAATTCTTCCCACACTCTTGATGAGTCCGGAGTAATGGAAGAAATAGCCTCTTGAATTCTGTGTTTCAACTCTAGCAAATCAGTAGGTAGCGGCGGAACGTAAACACGATCTTTTATAAAGTCCCAAAGGAAAAACTCGCATGGCGTTATGTTCAGTAATTCACCTTTTGAATCTTCACCCCCAGCGATTACGTTTTACACTCAGGATTCGCCATTTTACGTACATGGATCTGCAAGCGAGTGATTAACAAAGCGGTGCTCATGCATGCGCTTATCTAAAACTGTTTGAGTGACTCTTTTTTTGTAACCTTGAACAAACACTCTACAACGCTTACAGTTGATACTATTAAAATTTTTAACTTGGACATTGTTTGATGGACATCCTGTATACTGAGATTTGGATAGTGTGATTTTCAACATGATATGTTATCAATTTCGAACTACAAGATTAGACTTCACATTAAATCCGTTTTTATTGTGTTGTTTTACTACCGCCGATTATCTACATGAGAGATATAGGCCCAAAAGGGGAGTTCCCTCCGTGGAGGACATTCTAAGGGAACCTAACCCGTATTTACCAAATTTTATCCAAGGTTCAAAGAAAACATTGGTAAATTCCGAATGATTAGGCCGAGAGGCGCGATTGAGTTCGAATCCAGCCCCTCCCGTCTGCCAGCTGTGAGAGCAAAATCTATCAGTCACTGCCGGGTCCAGTTTATATTAGATAATATAACTTAGAAGCTTCATAATCTATGGATGATCTAACAATGCGTCAATCTTCTATCCTCAATATATTATCCCATGAAATAGTCATACATTTTCCAATTTCAAGTGGGAAATTTCAGATAGTATAGAGCACAGCTACCGTTTTATGTTCAAATAGTCAGTCAAATACAATTAAAAACTTTTTGAAATTAGCTCAATTAAATGATTTTTTATAACATTTGTCTCAAACACTTTATTTAGATAATTTAGTCATAAGTGTTACATTTAATTTTCAGACCTTTTTAAACTGTCATCATAATTTAATTATTTGTTGTTGTTGTTTTTATATTGAAATAACGCTTATCTTTGATATGAAATTTTTTGATTTAAAATATTAGAATAAGTGTGATAGAATGGTTTATTAGATTTTTTTGCTGTTTTTGTTGTTGTTGTTACTTTGCTTCAAAGGAAACATAAACCTAATATTAATTTCTCTCTTCAAAATTGTATATTATGTTAGCAAGAAATTCTATCTATACAATGACGACTAAAAATACTTCTTTCATGTTACTTTCCTCTTGCAGTGATACCATGAATCGATACCAAGTTAGTGAGATCTTTCTACGAAACACTTCTTCATGAATAATTGATTTGTTGTAAAACAGTAAAGTACATCTATTTAATTTTTTTTATGAAAATTTACGAAGAATTTATATTCACAATAATGTCTCTTAAGGAACAAATTATGCATATTAATATTGTGTTACGTGAGTGATGAATTAGCGAAATAAAGCACTATTGATTATATTATGCACACCGGTGATAATAAATATTGTTATATTATAATTATAAATATTATGTTTGTGTATTAGAGAGAGAGAAAGACGAAAAACACCATACAGAATTTTTATAGTACGAATGTTATATTTCTAGGATTTTCCTCACGTTTTCACAATTTATGCATACCAGTTTCTTGTATGTCGCAAAAGACTCATAACAGATATAATATCCACATCTTTTTACTTAAATTCCTCCTCCCCCTCCCCCCCCCTCACATTTTCATATTTTCGTTTGGCACTTCGTTGTATATTTATATATAATGTAATTTTGTTTATTCGTAAAGTATTCGTGGGGACATTTGCCTTTCTTTCGCTGTTTTAACGTTTTATTTATATTTTTTGTTTCTGAATATGTAAAGTTGCTAAAAGCGTCACTTTCGTGGTGTAGGTAAATATGGGGGCAAATGGCGGTTAGCTAAGAAAATTTGATCCGTACAAGTTTAAATTAAAATCAGTTGTATTCAGACCACACAGCTGTCAATAAAAGTTTTATGCACTTGATAATAATATCGTCAAAAACTGTAAACGTTTTCACGTCATTAACAAAACTACGTTTACAAAATGTTACATTTGACCGCCATTCAAGGAAGCTTAAAGTAATTGTGGTCACTATGTAAAATAATTGAAAAAATTAATGATATGGAAATAAAGGATTAAAATTACAGTTTATATTCTTGTCGTTGTGTTTATTTTATAACTGTAATAATAGGTTTGTTACGTTTGAATAAACTATTCAAGATAGATACTTTTATAAAAGTAGGTCTAATAAAAGTACCTTGTTCTTGAAAATATTTGCATTCACCGTTAGATTCTTAAAAAGATTTCGTATTTTATTTCTTGGTATTTCACAGCATAACAGTTACACGGACGGTGCAAAGATGGCTTTACGTACAGGACCACCAGTTAATAGCACAAACTATATCGCTTCTCACACTGAGCAGCCACGAGATACACCGGTAAAAAATTCTCCCAACATTCGATATATTGAAGAACCAGAGATAATTTGCACCAGGGTTAAACCTTCCGCGGAAAATTGAGGTTTAAAAGTATTTAATATTATCTTAATTCACTGCAGAAATATGCTTATTTGTTCATTGGTGACTAACGCATCGATCACACTTTAAGATGTTTTGTTTATACTTCTTATCGCATTAATTTCTTTTACATTCTAAAAGTGCAATTTATGCATTAATGGTGAGGAAAATATTTTGTTTTTATTCAAATCTGAACATTTGTAATAATTTTTACTTATATAACTGTAAGTAAATACAACTTTCAAACGCCTACTGAAGTAATTTGCAAAATAAAATTGGGGAAAAGAATTTTTGTTTTATTAATTGCTTCGATATTTTTCTCACAATGTCTTGAAAGAAATTAAGAATCAAATTCTGTTACATCATTGTTATTTTATGATAATATCAAGCTCTAGTATCTGCACATATCTAATTTTCAACAATTCAGTTTTACAAGGAGACGACCAACCTTGTTCATCACAGATTTTGATTATTTTAATATATGTTGTAGGGTAGAGACCCCTTAGTCTCGGGTTCAACGGATTTTATCCAACGCTTCTTAGTTCTTGAGAAACCGGGGGGTCTAATAGTAGTACACAACTTAAATACCTACTTTGCAACCAAAATGATAGGTTGGTCATAGCTCAGCTGGTATGGCTCTTGCCGGCTGATCCACGGGCCTGGGTTCGATACCTGAACGCGCTACATTTGTTTTTCTCACTTTTTGTTTTATAAATATATTTGTAAGTATAACTTAATAATCTCATTGTCAATTAAAATTTATAATATTGTGTACCAATTATAATTTTAACCTACTTAATTTTTTACTTTAACTAAATAGTTGTATAAAACATCTTAAAACTGTTATTTTTTTTAAATCACTTTTTAAATGTATTTCATATATTCTTTATCGAAGCAATGATATTGAGCAATTGGGTCAATTCGTGATTTTAAAGAAACATCATTTACGCATTGCCTTAACAAAGGAAGTCAATGCGATAATACTATTATTCTGTTTTTTAAATAACAAGAATAATTATATTAAAAATTAGCATCAGAATTAAATTATAACCGATTTTTTGCATATTAAACATTTTTAAATTTGTAATGCGTATTCTTGCGTTTTCAATTATTTTGCTTTCCCCTTTATCTTATTTCTGCTTTTATTTTTATTTTATTTGAATATTCTTTTATTTTATCATAACTAGATGGCGCCACAACAAGTTTTGTCACGATTTTGTAATTTTTATCATTCAATAATATATCCAATTTCTTTTTAAATCTCTTTAAAGGATGAGAAATAATAGTTTAAAAATAAAAAATGATAAATTTAAGTTTCTTAACATTATAATTAATGTTTTATATTAAATTTTTTAATTTAAATTATTAAATTATAATTACAAGTATATTTAAAGAACAAAAAATGAGAAAAACAAATGTAGCGCGTTCGGGTACCGAACTCGGGCCCGCAGATCAGCAAGCAAACGCCGTACAAACTGAGCTACGACCAACCTGTCCTTTTTGCTACAAAGTAATTATTTAAGTTGTGTACTACTATTAGACCCCCCGGTTTCTCAAGAACTAAGGAGCGTTGGATAAAATTCGTTGAACCCGAGACTAAGGGGTCTCTACCCCACAACATATATTAAAATAATCAAAATCTGTGATGAACAAGGTTGGCCCTCTCCTTGTTAGTGTTACGTTTACTTGACTTGGTTGATCTTGCTTGACTTGGTAGACTTGGATGATCCAGTCGACCGCCTTATACATAAATTTTCGACATAAATAATTCGTCGACTGTTCACTAATAAAGAAGATTATTTGTGAGATTTGTTGAAGCGTAAACCATTCACTATTTCGATAAATCCTTCGTAACGTTAATGTTTAGTGTCGAACATCTATATCCTTGAATATAGAATAAAGCATTTCAAGGAAATTTTCTACTGGGTAATTTAGTTTACTGAATAGAAACACTAAAATACTTGTAGAATATTAGAAAGATTTATGAAATAATTTTTTTTTTTCAGTAAAAAATGTTACTTTTTTTGTTTTAATCCTTTATCTACTGACTTATAAGTACCATTAAAATGACTTGATATAAAATTCATTTAATACATCGATTAGTAGTAATACAGTTTAGAATGAGTTATAGATGCATTACTTTATCTTGTTCCAAAAGCATTATTTTTAACAAAAATATCTTTAACAGGATGATTTCTTTTGCCTTTCCGCCTTTTAAGCTTTCTTGGCGTTGGGAGAGAGGGATTTTTCAATTCAGAAATACTTCTATATTTCTATTGTAAGAACATTATATTTGTACATTTCCTAACTCTACAAAATATTTAAAAAATATTAAAAAATAAAAGATGGTGTTATAAATAGTGCACAAAATCCTTATAAATCAAAATTTAATTAATCTTCTAAATCCTTCAATCCTTCTAAAATTTATTAAATTATTATGTAAATCCTCTAATGTAGTTTCAACAATTCATGAAAAATGCGTTAGAAGATAAAATTTTCATGAATTTAATTCAGTACGTAAGGGTTAAAACCAACAGCAATAATCCATTAAGTAAGGGACAATAATCCATTTTAAGAAAACCTATAAAGAAATGTAGTTTACAACATAAAATGAAGATTAAAATATATGTTTTTGAATAATTTTAATATAGCATCATACCTAATCCCATCAATATGTTTATGCATAAATATTCAGCATAAATAAGTAGTCGCCTATTCTCTAATAAACAAGATTATTTATGAGATCAGTTGAAGAGTAAAAGATTGACAATTTTGATAAATTCTTCATAAAGTTTGCATTCAGTGTGAGAAACTTCCTACTAGATATTTATCTTTTACAGAATAAAAATGCTAAAATATTTGTATAATATAAAAAAAAAAAAAATGAAATAAATTAATTTGTATTATTAGAAAAAAAAATTACTTTTTTGTTTTAAAGCTTACAATAATCCCTTTAAAAACAATCTTTTTGGAAAGATAGTTTATAATTTAAAATGAAGATTAAAATGTATGTTTTAAAATAATTTTAATATAAGCATCATACCTAATCCCATCAATCTGTTTATACATAAATTTTCAGCATATGTATAAATAGTCGCATATTCGCTAATAAACAAGATTTTTTATGACATCAGATGAAGCGTAAAAGACTGACGATTTTGATAAATTCTTGATAAAATTTGTATTCAGTATAAGAAACTTCCTACTGGATATTTATCTTCCACAGAATAAAAACGCTAAAATATGTGTATAGTATTAAAAACAATTTTAAATAAATTAATTTGTATTATTGATAAAAAATGTTGCTTTTTTGTTTTAAAACTTAACAATAATCCATTTAAAAAAATCTTTTTGGAAATACAGTTTATAATTAAAAATGAAAATTAAATTATATATTTTTAAATAATTTTAATATAGCATCATACCTAGCCCCATCAATCTGTTTGTACATAATTTTTCTGAATAAATAAGTAGTCGCACATCCTCTAATAAACAAGATTATTTATGAAATTAGTTGAAGAGTAAATGACTGAGAATTTTGATAAAGTTTTAATAAAGTTTGTATTCAGTGTAAGAAATTTCCGATTAGATATTTATCTTTCACAGAATAAAAACTCGAAAATATTTGTATAATATGAATAAAACTTTTGAAATAAATTAATTTTATTATTAGCAAAAAACTTTACTTTTTTGTGATAAAACTTACAATG
The DNA here is from genome assembly GCA_963932465.1 of Maratus speciosus. Taxonomy (NCBI): domain Eukaryota; kingdom Metazoa; phylum Arthropoda; class Arachnida; order Araneae; family Salticidae; genus Maratus; species Maratus speciosus. Next base: position 53,936,931 of record OZ010786.1, on the reverse strand, counting down.
GCTCATTACCAAAGAAATTTTTTATATTATAGCTCATTATATAAATTTTATCTTAAAATATTTGTTTCTAAATGATTTTAGTAGAGCCTCAAAGCTGCCTACTGTGCAGGTTTTTCCAAATTAATTAGAAACATATCGCATTTAAAAATTTGTATTTAAAAAATGTGTCTTATTTCTATGTGGTACCCATTTGATTAATTCATTAATTAAATATTCTACTTTAAAATATGTTTGTCTCTTATGTGCTACCGATGATGAGGCGAATCAAATAATGGGATACTTATCGTTCTGCAACATTTTCATATATTAGAGCTTTTTTATATAATACAAGAAAATGGGTTGCATGAAGTGCTTCCTTTTCGGTGAGAGTTAGATTCAAAGAGAATATTAGAGTTCTCTTAATAAGGATAAGTGGACAAATGGAGGTCCCTAGTGTGATTAACAATAAAAAATTGCCAGGAAAACACGGAGATAAGAGACAATCCCATCGAGCCTGTTCCACTTTTTTGTTAAAAATTACTTGCTCATATAAAGGGCGTAAACTGCCATTTAGAATATAAACTTGATTACTTAAAATATTCATCACTGCACGGCAAAAGATGTCCGTCAATATACACACTTTTTTTTCGTAAAATTTTACAGAATAGTTTCATTTTTCTAAGAAAACAGTACAATTTCCGTAATTGACATTTTGAGTTTATAAATCCATATAAACCCAGTAAGTTTTCCCTAAATTTTGCAGAATATTACTGTATTGCTTTCAAAACAGTACAAGCTCCGCAAATGATGTTTTGAAATAGTTGCTTTCGTTTGGAAAACAAAGCAATTAATTGTTGTATATTCTTGTCTTATAGTGATATCATTTTTATTGAAATCCTATTACTGGCTAATTATAGGTCTATATTGAAAATATGATCAATTCTCCATCTATAATATGTATTTTTAAACAACTCGGTACAATATTTTTTCCTTTTTAGGTTTCGGTACACTGTAAAGAAATAATGCCAGTTTTCCGGTAGGAATCGGAAAAATAGTTGCATTTATCGTACCGGAATAATTTCCAACCCAGCTCGGAATAAAATCCATAAAATAGAGTTTTACTGACTATTTCCTTATTTTTACGGATTTTATTCCGAGCTGGGTCGGAAATTATTCTGGTACGATAAGGACAACTATTTTTCCGATTCCTACCGGAAAACTGGCAGTATAAACGGAACCATTATAAGATCACTCCTGCGCCTGTCTGTCTGTCACAGCAGTTTTACACATAAACTATGGAACATGGAAAGTTCAAATTGGGGGAAGTAATAAAGACTATTGCCCCACATATTTACGGATTATTAAACATTCACAAATATATATAGGAAAAATGTAGAGGAGCTAATTAAGTTACTTGAAAATAAATATATTTTCTACGTATATCATGTGGGATTTCCTGTGAAAGCATTCGTAACGCTGAACTGAAAAATACATTTCTTTTGATTTTGCGTATTATATTTTCAGAGATATCGTCGAAAATGTAGTGCACGCCCCTTCCCCCCTTCTATTTCTTAATCTACTGAAAATAAAGTTATGAAAAAATTAGAAGAGGTATACATTAATTTAAACCTTGCAGGAGAACTATAGCGATTACTCTAGGTCACATAGTTTTTGAGAAAATTGCATTTTCCGTTACACAGAAATTTCGAATTTGCGGCATTCAGCATAGGTGTTGAGAAGCGCTGGATATACCTATCGTAGTAGAAGTTAAAAGAATTGTTCACAATAATTTTTGAAAAAAAATAGCCGGTAATTAGCCGAGATATTAACCTTTAAAGGCACAGACAGTTTCGACATACGTAATAACAGGGCGTCGCGCTCTATGTACCATCGGCTTTTAAAGCCTAGATAACAACTTTTAATGATATATTTACGTAATGCAATGCCCAGTAGCAGTATAAAAGAAATAAATGTAAAATTTCTAAAAACAGAATAATTTAATTAGAATTAATCACATATAAATATTATGGGATTCGCGACTAGTTTGCGTTGAGTGGATCTCTCAATACGCCTCCCGTGTCTTTAAAAGTTAATTAAAAATCTTATTGGAAAACGCGGCACAGTCCATGGCAGTGGCAGTGATTTTTTTTCGAAGCGCGCATAGCACAATTCCAAGTTAAAAATTAGAACGAGGTTTTTCTTTTAGCTACACTGTAAGGGAAAAAGAATATTACTACGCCGAATTTAGTTTTATGAAATGCCAAATGAAGTTTAAATGTGCGCTACTTTTATTGCCAGTACCGAACTTAGTTCATTATAAACAGTTTAGGATACGATTAAAAAAAGAATTATACAGAATAGCAATGTTTGAAATTATTTAGGCTTCATATCACTTTGAACTTTTATGGTATTATTCATGCTTTTCTTTACACTACATACACTACAACTATACAACTATATAGTGTATACAACTATATCCAACCCTACGTTGTATAGTTTTTTTACATAGTCTTATTATTCTTTTAGCAATGATTTTTTTTAATACTGTTAATAATTCATATATTTATTGTACGGAACCCTCTGAGCGCGAGTAATACTCAAATTTGACCATTTATTTTTTAGTAAAAAGCTAACGTATTTTAACGATATTTAAAATTATTATGTGGTGGCCATCACAAAACTTTCTTCTATATAAATCACGTTAGTTAAATCATTTAAATAGTACAAAAAATTACACCAATTTAGCATCAATTCATATCAAATTATATCTGAATTTGAAGTTTGATGAAAATTCGTGAATTAGTTCTAGAGATAGAACTAATGCGGAAATACGGTAAAATGTAGCATAGAAGCACCACCTGTTGAACGATTTACACCAAAACATAAATAACACTAATTGATATCAAGGTATACCTGAATCTGAAGTTTGATGAAAATCCGTGCAGTAGTTATTAAGATAGAGCTGTGGTGGAAATTCTGAAAAATGCTGCATAGCAGCGCCACGTGTTGAGCGATTTGCACCCAAACAGAAACAGCACTAATTCATATCAAGGTCCTGAATCTAAAGTTTGTTGAAAATCAAAGCATTAGTTCATGAGATAGAGCTATTGCGGAAATTACAAAAAGTGCAGCATAGCAGCGCCACCTGTTGAGCGATTTACACCAAAATCTATAAAATGTCAATTCATGTCAAGGTATACCTGAATCTGAAATTTGATGAAAATTCGTGCATTAGTTATTGAGATAGAGCTATGATGAAAATTCTGAAAAAAGCTGCGCCTCCTGTTGAGCGATTTGCACCAAAACACAAACAGCACTAACTCATATCAAAGTATACTTGAATCTGAAGTTTGATGAAAATCCAAGCATTAGTTGTTGAGATAGAGCTATTGCGGAAATCGTAAAAAATGCAGTATAGCAGCGCCACCTGTTGAGCGATTTACACCAAAATGTACAAAACTTCAATTCATGTCAAGGACTAACTGAATCTGAAGTTTCATGAAAATCCGTACATTAGTTCTGGAGATTGAGCTATTGCTGAAATCGTGAAAAAGGCTGCATAGCAGCGCCACCTGTCGAGCGATTTACACCAAAAACTAATCAGCACCAATTTATATCAGGAACTAACAGAATATAACTTTTTATTAAATTCCGTGCATTAGTTCTTGAGATAGAGCGCCCACAAACTTTGTGTCACATACTGACAGACAGACAGACTCACAGATGCACAGACTCACAGACAGACATTTTGTAAAAACATGTTTTTCGGAATCTCTGACCCCTAAAACATGTAAATCCGTCGAAAACCAAAAGTCGAAAATTTTCACGAATCCAATACTTTCTTCTTGTTAAGATAGAAGAAAGTAAAAATGAAAACTTATTAATATCTTTTTAAGCTTGAGATTGTTAAAAAGAAAATTTTACAGATTATTTTTCATTATGATTTTAAAATAATGTTTGACTTATTTATAGTAAGCTGTTAATATTTTTTAAGTTTCTGTAAGGTTGATTTAAAAGGAAAAAATCTATTTGTAATTTTAATATTTTTTAATCTATTCACTTTAACAGAATCGTACATAAAATTTAAAGCATATCTGAAATATAATAAAGAAATTATTATAAAATTGACGTTTATCTTTAAAAAACAATAAAGGAAATTTATTTTAATACCATGTAGGAATTGTCTCTATTTCAGTTAACAGTAGGTCATCAGACAAATAATTTGGAAAATTTGAAAAATACATGTTTGAAAAAAATATGTTAGTATTCTTGCAAAACTAAATGAATAAATAAATAAATAAATAAAAATAATATTAAAATAAAAATTTAAAAATCTTACGAAAAAGAAGCAGTCATTACTCTTAATATATTCCTCCATACCTGTACTATTTTAAAGAGTAAAATTTATCTTTTACAAAGCATGAAACTAAACACATAAATATTCAAAACTATAGGGGAAAATGTGTAGAATATTCGGAATTGTACACTGAATTGAAAAATATTATCTCTATGAAAATACCTTCCTTGTTTAACATGTTAGCCTTTGCTTTATAAAAAATATCTGAAATAAATAACGATATTTGAACATGTGGTTTATGGGGCCGGGTAGTAATCGTTAAGGGCACTAATCTGGAAGAGGACAGTCCCTGGTTCGAATCCCGCTTGGGTAAGAGTTGTTAATTTAGTGTTGTTTGAATTAAAGTGGGATTTTCATACATTGATGTAAACGTGTCCTTGAAAAATTATTATATTTGGTCTTTGAGACGGAAATTTTTAAATACGGAAATATTTAAAAAAAAAAAAAAAAAAAAAAATTGTGAAAAAACAGAATTCTTTCTAAAATTTACGGAATTTTTTTTTTTCGTTAAAATACGGAAAACATTGTCGTCTCGATTGCCAGTACAATTTCCGTATTTTAACGGAATTTATTTCTACAGCGTGGTGTTTATAAAATAAGTTTTTGAAATTGTATGTAACAATTTATGCTTCATTTATTCTACAAAAGTTGAATTTAATAATGCTAAATGTTAATGCAAGTTATTTTATTTACTTCTTTCCCCGCTGCTGTACTAAAATCTGTTCTGATGTCTTTACGCCAATAACGACCACTACAGCTAATATAAAGGTTAAATTAATACGCAATCCAATATCTCAACGTAACAATTTTAATAAAACAATAATATTTACATATGTAAACGGAAAATAATCTATACAGCTGTCTTCACTGGATTTTACACGCCACATTCCAGACTTATTCTTTTAAATCCCCATCAGAACGTTCTTATAACAATTAACAAAAGCATTCAGCTCACACCGAGCTGCAAGCGCACGACTTTCCTCGTCGCTTTTTCGCGCCGTCTATCTCTTCATTTCTTTTCTCTCCGTCGACATTCTATTGAAGAAAATAAGTACTGCTTAGCAGGACGATGTATTCGATTAAGTTGTTTTTCCCTCTCGACATTCGGTGAAAAAAAAAAGTACTTCAACTTTTCAACTTCGCCGGACGCTATTACAGCTCCTTCCCCCTAAAAAATTTTCATACGGTGCATACACCTATGAAAATATAGAGCTGAAACACGGCATTGAGCCCCTCATTCCCAACACACTAAATCTGAGAGGTCACAACACCTAAGCACATGAAAATCTAATACACTTTAAAATTTCTATGCAAGAGGTTCATACATCGCACGCATACTCAGTTTTAAAATACTTATCATCATCCTAGATTTTACTTTTAAATTCTAAATTTAAACAATGAAAACTAAATTCACTAAAAAAAGATGAGATATTCACATAAGCTCACAAATGGCACAGTGCGATCATTGAACAAGCAATACAAAAAAAAAAATTCTATACAATACTGAATGATACAAAATATATACAATTACAAAAAAAAAACAAAAAAACAAAAAAAAAAACACAATATACGTAAATAAGTGAAACCAATGACTGAAACTTAATATTTATAGAACACCACTACTCAGTTCTGCTCAACCCATCGGCATTCCCGTGAAGCCTTCCCGGTCTATGCTTGACCACAAAGTTGTAAGCTTGCAGATATAATGTTCACCTAGTTAATCTGGCATTTTCCCCCATGATTGTTTTAAGATAAGTCAACGGGTTGTGATCTGTGTGTATCACAAACCGCTGACCATCCAGATAATGATTCAGCTTTTTAAGGCCGTACACAATTGCTGCTAATTCACGCTCAATAGTACTATAGTTCTGTTCTGCCCGAGAAAACTTCTTGCTTAAATATAAAATGGGATGTTCTTCCCCATCTCGAATCTGCGACAGAACTATACCTGCACCATATAAACTAGCGTCGGTCTGAACAATAAACTCTTGGCTATAATCAGGGGCATAGAAATCCGGACTCTGGGTCAACTTCCCTTTTATTTTTTGAAAAGCCTTTTCACAATCTTCACTCCACTCTATCTTTTATCTTTTTACCTTCCCTTTCAAGATATTAGTTAGAGGGACCGCAATTACTGCATAATCTTTAATATAACGAGAATAGTAGCCTGTCATTCCCAGAAATGACTTTACTTGTGTCTTAGTTGAGGTCGTTCGGAATTCCTGAATAGCTTTTACTTTTACGTCACTGTGGGACCTCTTTCCCGAACCTACCACATGACCTAAAACTTAACACTATCTTGTGCAAATTTACATTTTGTAAGTTTCACTGTTAATCCGACCTCTAACAACGGCTTCCGAATCTCAGGAATATCTTTCATGCGACACTCCCATCTAAGTAAAAATAGCACAATATCATCAATGTATGGCCAGGCAATCAATTCCAGACCACTCAGAACTCTGCGCCTACCAATACGCTTTCGGATTTCATTAACAGTAAAATTAGCACTTGACATTCTCATTACCCGAACATCTTTGTCTTTAACTAAGACAGGTTTCACAAAACTATGTTCTCGCAAGCATTTTAATTTGAAACCTTCTACTTTCATCTTGTCATCAAAGCGCTCTTCAAAACGATCACAATTAAACTTTTCTTTACCCATAAACATTCTGCGTCCTTCAGTTTCTTTATCTGGCAAGCAATCCTCAGTATCATGCTTGCGCTCTTTAACTAGTTTCTTCCAACGTAAGATAAGATACCAGAAAGAAGTACCTCCGAAATCAATATGAAAAACTGTATAACCACTTTTACCACCCATGAAACAGTACTTTTGAACTTTAAGAAATTTCATTTCATTTAATGAATTTATCAATTCAATCTGACCATCTTTTAAAAGACGGGACCAGCCAAAATCTACCCATTCAGCTTTTCGAACCACAGTCGTACATTCAACAGGATTCTTCAGTCTAGTATGACTGAATTCAAAACCCATGACATTAAGAAAACTATCTCTGTTTGGATTTTCAAAATATCGACTCCCGATTTTCATTGTCAATTCAGGATACTTTCGAGTATTGACATCCACAATATTAATAATGGATGTGGAAATCATGTTTTCCACCAAAATATCACCAGGGAGCTAGAAGCTATGCAAATGGAAGCAATAAAGTATTTTTTTCTTTTTACTGCTAATTTGGACGGGACCGATCGCATCCAGATTTATCATGGAAAACCATCCCGAAATTGTGGGTATCAAACTTTGAGGGACCTTAAACCTATGCCAATTACTATCTACATTCTGATTATCGAAAGTTTGAACATGCTTTTCAATATGGTGATAATCATTTGGCGAAGAGTAACACCTAAGGACTGTCTCCTTTGACTTTGTTGCACCTAATTGTCCAGACACCTGCTCATGACATAATGGTAACACTTCTCTACAATAATTTTCCGGCATACATAACTGAACATTCTCATCCCCTCTCCTTGACTTCGACACCCGCACAAGCTTACCTTCTCTAACACAAAATTCGTTATCATTAGAGTTTTTGGATTTCTCCCACAACTGCTTAAGTGAAGGGCAATTTTTCTGCTCTTCCTTAAATTTCTCCGCAGATACCTTTACCAAACCTGACTCCATCTCCAACCTTTCCGGTATAACTATCCCTTCCTCTTCCTCCTGATCTCCAGCCTCCGGACCAATTTCCCTCTTAACTTGAACCGCGGATATGTCCCTTTCACGTTCCCGCTTCTGACTGCGCATCATTACAGCATTCACCGATACAGGCTTATCTTTTTATTTCTCAATAAGTTCAGCAGTTTTATTTCCCAACAAATAATAGCCTTGTTCTAACTCAATAGGTATCACAGCAGCCTTGGTAACAAGCCTTCCAAAATCTCCCTTAATTTTAACTCTCGTCAATGGCAAACATTTACATTCATTATCCAGGGGTTGTTTTATCCACGCTACATCACCAATTAAATCCTCATTATCAATCCAACTACGGTCGCAAAGGTCAATCCCAGATCTTGTATCCCGTAAATAATTTCGCTCCATCCCATTAATTTCTGCCTTTTTGAAATACAGTGCAAAACACTCTCCTAAACTTACATCTACATCCAAGTGACTAACTATATCTCCAGAACCCTTTCGTTTTAAATCCGGACAATCTGGTCGGATGTGCCCTGCTCGATTGCACTGGAAACATATAATAGGTCTTTTTCTATCACATTTATCCTTATTCCAAGAATTTCTACGCACATAATCATTTTTATAATCCCCACCTGAAATAACTGCCTGTTCACCTTTACTTCTAGCACTATCCTGCCCGTTCCTGTCTCTAAAATATGGTTTATTATTCCAGATTTTGTTATCCGATTTCCTAACATTCCCTCTCACACTTTCGTATTTATCACATTTTTCTGCTAAATACGACGCTTTCTTAATCTCGTCCCATTCATCTAGGAATTTATCCTTAATTTCAAAAGGTATTCTACGTTTCACCTGCTCTGTAAGAATAAATTCTTTGAGCGATTCGAAATCGTTTACTTCAACATTCTCTAACCAGTATTCTAAATACCCTCTCAACTCATAAACAAGCCAAAGTGCACCCGCCTTTCTTTGGTGAGTTTCAAATTTTGTTCTCAGGGCTCCTAATCTAAACCTTTTCAACAAAACGCTCTTGATATGCTGATAATCATCCCTTTTCTCTAGGGGTTCTTTTACAATAATCTCAGCTACATCTACAGGTAACAAAGGTATAAGTTGAGACACATATTTTGATTCTTTTAAATTCTCTTTTGAGGCCTAACTCTCAAAAATCATAAAAAACAAGGTAATATCAATCGATTTAGGGTCAAATTTTGGGACTAAATCCTTTAAACTCACTTTTTTATTTTTAGCCGTCACAGACACAGTGGAAGCTAGAGAGCTAGTATCTACACTGTACTGTAATCTCACCTTCTCTAATTCCAATTGTCTATCTTTCTCCCTTTCTAAACTTTCCTGCTCTTCGCGCTTTAATCTATCTAATCATTCCTGTTCCGCTATTTTGTCTAATTTTTCCTGTTCTGCTAATTTTTTCCTCTCCTCTATAATTCTTTCTAACATACCTTTTGCCATTTACTCATCATAATCAGAAGCATTCAAAATTGCCGTAATTATTGCCACTTTTTTATCGTCAGCGGATACTTCTGTATCAAACTCTACCGCGAGCAAAAGCAATATATTTTTATTTTGCCTATTCAAGAGAGTAGCCATATTTGAACTCAGAAAATATCTCACTACAAATAATACAAATACAAAATATAACCGTAATTTTCCCGAGCACAATTAGCACTTAAATTACAAAGAAAATCAAGGATGCGATTTTTTTTTTTCAAAACTGAGTAACTCCCTTCACAAAGCCCAATAAATAATAAAAGGCGCAACCTAAGTACTCATAAAAATAATGCACAATAGAATAATAATAATAATAATAAATCCCGTACATTAATTTACTTTACTGAGCCACCTTGCTTTAATGCCCTACGAAAATTCAAATAAAATTCCTTACTACAAGGAACATCAATTATAAATAAAAATTCAAAGAAATAATTTCAGTAAATTCAATTTTCTAATTCAATAAACTTTACACTGTAACTTATACAATATCTTGCATTACCGCACTACACGGGCAATGAAAATTAATGTACTCTTTATAAAAATCACTAAAAAATTACACATAAAATACCTAATACTCCACTTTTAGAATTCTACACTTAATATTTACTTGAGAACAAAATAGCAAACCAATTACCAGAGAATATATAAAAATATAACAAATAGATAACCCTTATGCATGAACCTTGCAAAAACAAAAAACCCTATTTTAATTTTTCTAGCAAAAACATTGTGACCTCCCAAAATCTAGTATGCAACAGAAATATAGGGACTCACCGTTCGATGCTTGGAATCCACAGGGCTTATCATCACATTCTCCCAAGACATATTTTTATAATCACTGGCACACATCCAAGAGTTCTCAGTCCGAACCACTTATTAATTCATAATAATAGCTAGACTGCTTTTCTCCAAATATTTATAGAAGTGTCTGTGAGTTCGCGGAACTAATTCATTTAGTTCCTATATCCAACCGCAAGCCACCAAAAATATAATAGCTGTGATGTCTTTACGCCAATAACGACCACTACAGCTAATATAAAGGTTGAATTGATACGCAATCCAATATCTCAACGTAACAATTTTAATAAAACAATAATATTTACATATGTAAATGGAAAATAATCTATACAGCCCTCTTCACTGGATTTTACACGCCACATTCCAGACTTATTCTTTTAAATCCCCATCAGAACGTTCTTATAACAATTAACAAAAGCATTCAGCTCACACCGAACTCCAAGAGCACGACTTTCCGCGTCGCTTTTTCGCGCCGTCTATCTCTTCATTTCTTTTCTCTCCGTCGACATTCGATTGAAGAAAATAACTGCTACCTCGCAGGACGATGCATTCGATTAAGTTGTTTTTCCCTCTCGACATTCGATGAAAAAAAAAAAAAGTACTTCAACTTTTCAACTTCGCCGGACGCTATTACACTGTATATTCAAATGAAAATCAAAAGGTAGATACACTGTAAAAAAAAAAATACGGCCAGTTTCCCTGTAAGAATCGGAAAAATAGTTGCCTTCATCGTACCGGAAAACTTTCCGACCAGCTCGGAATAAAATCCGTAAAAAAAAAGGAAATAGTCAATAAAACGGCATTTTACGGATTTTATTCCGAGCTGGGTGGGAAAATTTTCCGGTACGATAAGGGCAAATATTTTTCCGGTTCCTACAGGAAAACTGGTAGTATTTTTTTATTACAGTGTACAGCAATAGAAGACAATAAAATTATTTTATCTAAAATTGTTACCTATTATTTCAAGTATCAATCTCATGTATGAATTCCTCTATTCTCAAATTTTTATTGTCAGTTGATGGCTAATTTGATCCATGATTGGTTGTAACGCACTGTAAAAAAAAAATACTGTCAGTTTAAAAATAGTTGCCCTTATTTTACTGGAATAATTTCCGAACCGCCTCGGAATAAAAACCGTAAAAATAAGGAAATAGTCAGTAAAACGGTATTTTACGGATTTTATTCCGATTTTACGGATTTTATTCCGAGCTGGGTTGGAAATTATTCCGGTACGATAAAGGCAACTATTTTTCCGATTCCTACCGGAAAACTGGCATTATTTTTTTACAGTGCGGAGATAGCAGATAGTGGATTACAGACTGCTTTTTTTTACACATATAAGGCATCATCTTTAAATTAAGAAGTTAGTTTAAAGCCAATGACATTTTAACTGTGCATCAAAATTACTATAAATAAAATAAGCAACTTACTGAAATATTAATAAATAATATAAATAAAATGAACAACTTTTCGTATTTATTAATAATTAATATAAATAAATAATTACATAATAAAATAATAAAATAAAAAAAGGTAAATGTAAAAGGAAATTAAGGTGGAAATATCAGCGATACCTATTTGATCTTCCTTCATTAGAGATTATTTTAAGCAAGATTTATAATTTTATGTAATGAAATCGTGACTCGTACTTGGATTGCATATGTTCTGCATTAATAAACATATGTTCTACATTCGCATGACTGTAACCGACTTATCAGTTTTAAATCTTCAGATTTAATTTAAGTCTTCTAACCGCAATTGATTTTTTTTAATTTTGAATAAAATCTGTGACTATTTTTATTCGTTATTTATAACAGTTATAAGGATTGTATTAATGAAATGTAAAATGAAAAAAAAATAGTAAAAATTGCGAGTTCATTCACATATGGCTTATATCATGCGAGAAACGTAAATATAGCATTCCGTATAGAAAACAGATAAAGAAATAACTAATAGTTTTTCTTCCTGTGGTATATCATAGAGCAAAAATTCACACGCAAACCCACATTGCAACCGTCAGAAATAATTCTTTATTGTTATGTTTTTTATTTTCCGATTGTATAAGAGTTTACGACCAGGCAATTGTGGTAATGTTTAACTACTTTACAGTTATATTTCCAACTGGGCGATATCATATTAGATGTAAATTTCCAACTGGGCGAAAAATATAATATGATTTGTTTACCAATTAGAGTAATTGTGTTAATATTAATCTAGTACTTTACAGTTATATGCAGCGCGATAATGGCGCAACGTGCCTTGTAAAAAGGTTAAATATTTCTGAATATCTTATCTTTCTTAAGATTTATTAAATATAATATAATCTCTTCACTGTTACCAACGTTTCCGAAGCGTGTTCTTTTATCTTCAGAAGCACCATAAAACAAGAGATTTGTAAAAGCACTTCTGAAGCAAATGTTTGTTGTGTCCCTTTTAATTTTCGAAAACGTTTCCGAGTAATTTTATAGTGAAGTTAGATTTCACAACTTGAAATATAAATTTTTGGATGCTATCGGTTCTCAAGTAAGCATTTTCATGTTTAAAAAACATTACAAATAAGCAGCATTTACATAAATATTAAAACTAATATCATTAACATTAACATTTAAACTAACATTATTTTGCTACTTTTGCATATATAAAATCTGTTACTCAAATGCAAATGTTCACGTGAGGATTGATATCACCGCTAATCCGATTTGAGAAAACTGATTAATACACTACAAAAACTACTCGAAAACATTTCCAAAAATGGATGGCAGCAAAAGGAACTTTTGTTAAATAAATGCTTCTCTTTTTAAATCTTGTGAATTTGATGGTTTCATGTGCTTCTAAAGATAAAAGAATGCTTTTTGGAATCTCGGGTAACTCACAAAACGATATATATTATATTTCCGTAAACTTTAAATACGATAAGAGCTACATTAAGACCCTTTTATCTTTATTCATAGTGTGTATTTAATAAAAGAAAGCGTACCACGGTTCACTTATTCGTTAACTTCGGTAATCCCGCCGTTGGCAGTTAAAGAATTCTTGAAAAAAGAAAAAAAAGCAATAAGCAGCAATTTTGCTTTTTTCCGAATTTAGTGTCATCCTCGATGAGAAAAAATAACAATTATTATTATTATTATTACAAGGAGGTACCCGTCAAATCTAGTCTTAAACAACATCTATAGAAAAGAATGCATACGATATCGCTATCGCGGCACAGTACACAAACCCAGGAAAAAGTGAAGCCATAAACTGGACAAAAAAATTCGGCTATCCAATGATTTGTATGCCTTCATTTCTTTCAACATTAATATGTCTACTTAAAATTAAATATAGTTTATAATTTTTCCATATTTTATCAGAAATCATTCATTTATACTTTTCCAAACTAGCACGTATTTTAATTGCAATTATTGTTTTCAGTTGTTATGAGACAATGGCAACAGAAAGATATAATGAGCTACAATTGTCCGCCTTTACTTTCTACAGAAATGGAGTACTTTAGCTGCCACCATTACAGAAATGAAATTAAAAACTAGAAAAAATTAATATATCAAAAATAAATTGAGATGTAGTTTTCAAACAAATTGCAGTGAAAACTACTTTTTTCTTTATACGAAGGTGTAAAAATTGAAAATGTGCGATGCTTAGAAATTTTAAAAAATGCAGTAGAGATTATCCCGTAGAATGATACATCTGTTTTGTTTTACGGCTGGCTTATACAACGGAATGTTATTTTTTAGGGACAACACTTTAATTGCTGTTTAAAAGAAATAGTATATCGAAGTGTAACATGCAGGAATTTTTCAAACTGTGAAGCCCTCTTTTTCATGATGAACTCCAAATGTTCTTAAAAAATCAATCCATAAAAGTATACTATTTGAAAATGGATTTACGTAATACTTTCTCTATTAAAATCGCATTATTTTTGTCGAAATCGAAATAATTTTCCAAGTACAGCTCTTAATTGTTCTTCATTGTCTTCCTTTTTCTTCACAAATAGCATAAAAGCGTTCGTTTTTCGTAGCTTTCTGGTGAAACGCATTTTTATTTTAATGTAATGATTTTTAAAAATACGAAAAATCCACACGCTCATCTAGTCATTACGCCGAGAGAAAATTTAATCTCTTAATGCAATTTTCATTCGCATCGATTAAACGAAGTGAAAATATACTTGAATCTAAGTCAATGACACTAATTTCACAGAATGCTTGCTTTTTTTTTCTTCGTGAGATATAAAAAGCACTTAAGTTATTGAATAAGTCCCCATATTTAAAGAGATTTTTCAAAGCAGCTTTTAAATATAGCTTTATGTTTTCCCATCCTTAGATGTTTATATTTTCATTACTTTTTACGTGCCCGATATGTATTTATTATTATTATTATTATTATTATTATTATTTTTACAGATTATCTAATTTGTGTTTCAATGGAAAATAAAATAAATATCTTGGATTTGGTAGTTTAACATTTATTCACTTTTCAAATTTTTAATTAATGGCCTTAAAACTTTCAAATTTGAATGCGAAAATGCTCATGCAGAATTTTAGCTTAGTTGTTATGACTGACAAAAATAACTTTCAGAACTTTCACCAGGTTCTTGTTTTTAGGTTCTTTATTTTCAGATTGTTACATAATTTATATTCAAACATTTATGACATTTATAAAATAACTTTAAAATGTTAAGCAACGCTATCATAGAGCACTCTGCGGAATTGTATTGAATAAGTGAAAAGCAATATATGGTACGTTGACCATGCCGGGAATTTGCTTTGAAAAAAAATACTCATTTTTATACTGTCAAACATTCCTTTCTTATGATATTCAAACACATATATCAAAATGTACTTTCAGAGTATGCAACTGTTGCATACTCTGCGTATGCATACGGTTTATAAATGGATATACAGTCGGACCTCTATTTAACGAAGTCGCTAAATCCCGAAAAAATGTTCGTTATATGGAAAATTCGTTAAATAGAGAGTCACTTTTTAGAACACTTTAAACTCGATAAAACATGTCCATAAACACTAAATATAATTAAAAAAAGTAATTAACCACCCTTTTTTTATAAATTATATTTATTTGTTTTATTTATTTTACCTATCCAAAAGAAATCTGCAAGGGAAATAAGAATGAAACAAAACATTGTCTTGAAATACATTGTATTTTCAGTTTAAAAAATGATATTACATTAAAATCACGATTTTTCATTATGGTTGATAAGCTGTTTGGACGAATACCAAATTTTAAAGCAATATCCTTTTTCTTCACTCCTTTACCCACCTGATCAAGAATTAATTTTTTTTCTTTGATACTCAAACATTTTCGCTTTGACATTTTCGAGCTACAAGAACCGAAATTACCAACACGACTGATCATGATCAACAATCAAGAAAACGGGAAACTCTAAAGACAAGCGTCAGCTCCATTGAGGGTTAAAAGAGGATATTGAAAGTTTGCACTTCTTTGGATGAAAAGCAAAGAATCACAGCGATTTTACTATTCTCGGTGAGTTAGGTGCCTGGTAAGACCTGGTCTTGGTCATTGATCATCATAAAATGTGTTAAAAGAAAGAATAGGTTTGAAATGTCTAGTAATATTTTGCGAAATAGTGAGGAAAAAAATTTAGATCCCATGAAAAAGTTCGTTAAATAGAGAATGCACTTCGCTATTTGGAGGTTATTTTACGAAGAAATTTGCAAAATGTTCTTCGTTCCAAGTAAAAGTTCACAAAATAGAGGTTCGTTAAATAGAGGTCCGACTGTATGTTATATTTTCATTATTTAAACGCATTAATGTACCGCAAACAAAGTAATTTAAAAAGTACAGTGATTATTAGTATTTTCTTTAATTCCCGAAAGAAAACTTTATCACATAGGGTCACACCTAGTCATTAATTGCGATAAACCGATTTTAGAGGCTGAAGGGAATTTCTTTTTGGTGTTGAAATAGATTATTTTTTGTTAGTTAAAAAAAAAAAATAATATGTATCACACTATAATTATGGGGCCGTTCAAATATTACGTAAGCACCTAGAGGGGGGAGGGGTTAACGATTTGCTTATTTTTGCTGACAAGGGGGAGGAGGGGGTTTGAATGATGCTTACGTAAGACATTTTCAAAATATCTTAACTTGTAAAAAAAAAAAAAAAATTAAAAATTTCAAATTGAAAAAAAGAAATAGCAAAAGAATATTAAACTTGAAGTTCTGATGTCAGCTATTTTGACCGCACAAGGAAAACACAAACGATCTCTTTTATCTAGAGGTGACTATTCATGTTTGATGCATGAGGGCTTATTACCTCTGAGAACTTACTACTATTTCCAATTGTGAGAATAGAATAGAAATAGAATTGAATGGACAGATGCGATATATTGTATTCTGACTATGAGTTTTCTGGGAAATTTTCCAAAACATAAGTTAAATTCTATCTTCTTTGCTCCAACCCCTCCTCTGCCAAGTGGTTGAACCACATAACCATAGTGACCAACTGCTCTATTGTCTGGTGTCTCGTGAGTTTTGAAAATCTCTCAGTACTGTAGTGTAGTGGTGTTTAAAATAAATGAAATCGGAAATATGTCTTCATTTTGAGAAATCTTGTATAAAAATCTTTTTGAAAGTTTCAAAAAGTCTGCATCAGATAAACCTTTGAATGATTTCCAATCTAAAACTAATGATGTATGGTGGCAGTACAAAAAGTGTTCTAAAACTGACAAAGAGTTAGATGTATTGGTGCTAAAAAGAGCGGAGGACAAACTGCGTAAGGCAAACAAAAAGAAATCAGTCTTTCTTGATTATTTTATAAAGGTAATTATAATCAATTTATTCTTAAAATTTTAAATATATTTTATCATAACTTTAAGTTTACATAATTACTTGTAAAAACTGGAAAAATATAGATAAGATAAAATGACCGTGTAGCCTTGACGAAACATGGTCAGTATGGCAATAAATAAAGACCAAGGAAATGTAAAAAAAAATGAGTTATTACTCTTTAATAAATATGGCGTAGCCAAGCTAAACCTTATTTTTTCTTTTCAAATAACTCAAAAATTAATGCGTCCATGGGGGAAAAATTGTAAGTTTTGTAGCAGATAATCTTCTAACTGTTTTCAAATTTTTTACCTTACTAAAATTGAAATGTAATCCAATTGGGTTGAAAACAACGTGTCTTATACTTCTACTACCACCTTAAACATTGACGGGTATCCTGTTACTGCCGCATATTTTGATTCAGGCAAACCATACTCTCTTGTTTATGACTTGGATTGGTATTCGAAGCACGTACAAGAAACTATTATTTTAACTCAAACTGATTGGTAAAGTTATCATACGAATTGAATTCGTACGTACAAGAAAGTCAATACTTGTTGCAAATTGTAAAATGCGAAGAAAAGAATTGTTGCTCTCCTGCTCGCAGTGGATTGTTTTGTATATTAAAAGGCCGATTCATTCCTTCTCCAATTAAAACGATACAATTGTCAAATGACATCATTATTAAATTACAAGTGAAGAAGGGGAATTTATAGATTTAAGTCTCCGTCTGGCCTTAAATCTGAATATTACAGCAAAGGGATTTTTAAAGATGCCGTATGACTATTTTTGCCCTTGCATAAAGTCGCAATTATCCGCAAGAACTTGTGGAAGTTGTGGTCAATGTCATGCATCTCAGAAGTCAGCAAACAGACACAAAAACAATTCAACACAGTGAAAAAAGCGAGAAGGCCTGCCTTATACGACTATTGAGAATTGCTGCTCGTCGAGCAAATGAACTTATGTGTGTCGTAAAATTCGTGGAAGATACGGAAGATGTTGAGTGGATCAATGAAGATGTAGTTATCAAGGTTGCATCCGAAAAGAAAGCAATGAAGATAATAAAGTAAAACTGGAAACCAATATCATAACAGATATGGAAAAATGGCTTGAGCAACCGTGGTCAGCATCGGAATAGATATGGGCATGTTCAAATTTAAATTTCACAAATGGCTAAGTTCTTCAAGAAATTTTCTTAAATAGAATTTTAAGGAAATAAAACAAGCATTTTTTTTATTATTTTTTTTTAAGTCGAGTAGAGTTTTTTTTAAATTTGAATTACCGTATTTTATGGAAGAAATGCCGCACCGTTTACGAGTTTAAAAGTTAATTTTTTTTTCCAAGTGTGGCGTTTACGATTTTTTTAAAATACAAACTGAGTTTCTTTAATTTAAAAATTCATAAAAATATTTAAAATCGGATTTAAATATTTTAAATAAAACTTCAGACATCTTAAGATATTAAAAACAAGGCATCCTACACTGCTCAGAAAACTTTGATTAAAGTTAGGTCAATGTGACGCTCTTGACAAAAGTGGTGTTCCGACGGATGCGACGTTTACAATGGGTGCGGCGTTTACGATATTTTTAAGCTTATTCAGACCAATTTGGGGAGTGTGGCATTTCTTCCCTAAAATACGGTAAGTCCTAATTTTTTAATATTAAATTATTACTGTTAAAAAAGGTCGTGAGGGGGGGGGGTTGCAATTTTCTTACGTAATTATTAAGGGGGGGTTTGCAATTTGCTTATTTTTGCTGACAAGGGGGAGGGGGGGTCAAAAATTGCCAAAAACATGCTTACGTAATATTTGAACAGACCCTATAACACAAAACTCTAAACTCGTTTATCTCAAAAGTGCAATTTCTAAATTCATGACCACGATTATTCTAAAACTACTCAATCAATTTACTTCTAATTTGCAATTTCTTTTCTTATATAATAATGCAGTGCCTGAAAGGAGAAAATTTGTTTTCATTTTTCCTTTTTAATAATAAAATAGTCTGGTTTATTTAATATTTTTCCTTCACACAAAGACCATACTGAAAAAAAAATTATATATTTCTTCTTTCAGGCTATGGAATAAATTTTATTTTATTTAAAATCTCTAACATAATTGTTTTAATTTTAGATAAACCAAATTTAAGCAACAATGATCAACGTAAGGCACCTAAAGAAAAGACCTATCAGAAGAGCGACTATAACTTCAAATATATCCTCATTTTTAGGAGCATTCGTAATTATATATTAATACGTAGCACCTATTGTCGTCGTGTGGTCCATCTGTCTGCATATAACAGCACAAAAACTACCCAACCGAAAGTTTTTTAAATTTAATGTTGCAGAATTTTGTGGACTCATTTCAAATTTTATGAAAATCGAATCAAAACTTAAAAAGATATTAAGGAAAGTTTTCTTCTTTCGATTAAGTCCTAGCATACATAATTAATTCCATGACAGGTAATGATTCTAGGTTGGCTTGGCGGTGATTGCGTCTTATTTAAGTTAGAGTCATATTATTTCCGTATTACTGAATTTGATATATATAATCATAATAAATTTTGTATTCATGTATTTTTGCACGAGAGTGCAAAAACTATTGCACCAAGATCTGAATGTTTATCAAACTAGTTATAGTACGAACGCACCTAATTTGCCACGTCTGGCATACATTTTCCGACTTTTTTTTTTTTTTTTTTGCTTACTAATAATGTAAGAACGCAATTTGAATTTAAAATACAGATTAAAAAAAATCCAAATGTTCATTTCATCGAAAGGAAATTTTATCTCTTAAGGGCTTCCAACAAGTCATTAATGGCGAAAAAACGATTTTAGAGGCTTTATCAAACGGAAGGGGAATTCTTTTTGATAATGGAATAGAATATTCTACATAAATTAATGAAAAAATAACAATTACACTATAATTATATGGCAAAAGTTTAAACTCGATTTTCTCGAAAGTGCAATTTTCAAATTCATGAACAGGATTACTTTAAAACTATTCAATCAATTTACTTTTAATTTTGTGAACTCTTTTCTTATACAAGGTGTCCCCTATCAACGGTGTCCAATAGCTAATTTCTAAACCGTTAGTCATAGACATATAGTTCCAATTGCAAAAATGTTTTATATGAGGTAAAGAAGTACTTTTAAAGCGATTTGGGTCAAGAAAATTATTTATCAGAAAATTACGAAATTTATATTTTTGTACGGTGCCCCGGTCCTATAAGTGATATTTAGTAAAAAATATCCTATTGCACTAACAAGTAAGACAAAAAAGTCCCTTTCCGCTGCGATTAAAACTATCCGAGTAATAGATGTTTAAAGTTTGAGTATCTTTTTTGCTGCAAAATAGGGGTCCGTCACAAATTTACCAGAAATAAAAATAATCGTAAGATATGAAATTTAACATTAAACATTGAAAGTAAAATTAACATAACAATCATATTTTGAGATTTTTGTTCATTCTGACATATATACAAAATATACAACTTGTACTAAAAATATAAGTAAAAAAAAATATATAATAACAGAAATTTTTTTACATCTCAAGTCTCCCTCCTTCCCGCCCCAAGCACACAAGAAAGCTTAATTTGTAAGTATTTTTTTTTTTTTGTACCATCTGAATGTTTTTTTTTTTTTTTTTTTTTTTTTTGTATGTGTATATTTTTATAAATAACTTTTGAATGGCTACTCTGAATATGTTAACGAAATTAATATCTCCCTTTTTGAAAATGATCCTCGTATCACTTTTATGTTCTTTTACAATAAACATCAGTTATTTGAATTATATGATGCTTCAATGATCTAAATAAACATAACAAAATTGTTACAATATTTTAATATTTTTTTCTAATAGAGCACAGATTTATCCATTAAAGGTCGGGCATCTTATAACCGCCCACATTCTCTCTTTTTAATAAACTTGTATTTTTTTAAGATAGTGTTCCATTTGTCATTTTATAGTAATGATAAAAAAAATAATAATTATTATTATTACATTACCTCTTCTGAAAATTCCACTGTCTCTCCCCTCAGCAAATATTCATTAAAGGAGTTTTAAAAAAAATTATTAAATATTTAAATCTTTAAAAATATTAATAATTTTAAATTGTTTGACATTATTAAATTATTTTGAAATTAAAAATAAAGAAAAAACATATTATTAAATCAAAACATATATTAAATTATTAAATTTTAACATTTAACATTTAGGAGTTTATAATTTTTTTTTTTGCCGTACTTCTCGCTAATTCTCTTGCTAAGCATGTTTCAAAAGCTTATAAATCACTTTTGCCATCAAAACACTTGCGTCTGATGGTTTGCGCCAAGCACGAATACCGCCCAGATGAGTCACTTTGACGCCGAAACCTATGGCCAATCAAATTACTTATTGGCAAAACATGGTTGGGAAAGAAATATGCGTTTTAAACCTGAGAAAGTATTTCTATGTGCATGATTTGAGGCCGCAAGTGTTTTGGCACATCTATTGTGCAAATAAAGTTGTTTACCTCATTTTCTTTGTCCAACAGAAAAAATTTTCACACCATTTAATATTTATTTTTTGTTTAGCAAGTAGAAATTGTATTTTGAATTTGGTCTCTAAAATATTTTTTTCAAACAAGTTTTTATATTTGCTTTGAAGAACTAAACAGTTGAATTTGAAAAAAAAACATAATATCATTAAAATGTATTTTAACACTAGAACGCCCGGAAGGAGTCGATCCGACACCGACCATATGATTATATGTCCACTGGAACCAGAAATTCTTTCATAAAATAAGTTAAATTTAAACCATGCAAATTTACGTTAAATAAATCAATCAAATAATTTTAAATAAAAATGTTGGTGTCAAATATTTTTATGAAACTTGAGTAAAATTTCCGGACGTTCTAGTGTTAAGCAATCTCTGCTCATACATCGTAATCTGACTTCTTTTAGGAGGCACTGTATAACAAATATAAACACAACGCACTTTCATTTGGAAAAATGATATTATGCATCTCAATGCCTTACATAAATGTTACTGATTTTGATTTTAAAGTTTTTGTTTGTAGGCACTAATGTATACGAATATTTTTAGTGTGTTCCTCTAAAATAAATATAAATGGTACGCACCTAAAATCATATTAATATTACATTGTCGTTAGATTTACATAATTATGCAAAATTTAACCTCGATCGGTTATTTGAGAGTGAATTAAAACTGAAATACAAATTTTGAACTAGGAAGACATACATACGAACGTTGTAAGTTAAATAAAAGCTTATAAAAATAATACAACTTTTTAAAATAAAATCATCAAAAGAAACACACTCATTTCCTTACAAAAAGAAAAAAAAAAATGTCAAAATACAATTGAGGACATCAGTTTCGAAACTCGCCTTATACGAAATTTTAAAAATAGTGTTTCTCTATCAATCTATTCTATTGGTAAATCTGTACCAATCAAACACTACAATCTCCAAATTTTCAATGAAAACCAATGGACGCATTTAAAGGTTTTACGCGATTTCCCAAAATTTGATTTTCTCGATAAGGTGAGTTTTGAAACTCACGTCTTCAATTATTTTAATCAATCTGAAAGTTAATTACTAAAAATTAACACTACCGTAATACTTATAGGGGAGCCAGCACCTTCAGTTAAATTGCTTTAAAAATACTTCTTTACATTACTAAAACATTTTTGTAATTGGAACTATATGTCTGTGACTAACGGTTTAGGAATTAACCACTGGACATCGTTTGGAGTGGACGCCTTTTATAATACTTTAAGCACTTCGTGTACGAACCCTCAAATCTTGGTCCAACTCATCTGTTTTCAGTTACAGAAAAGTGGTTTAAGTCATGAAATTGAAAGTTTCATAACTCGGTCAATTTTAGTGTTAGTGGAATGGGACATTTTTTGTCTTACTTGTTAGAGAATTAGGAAAAGTTTACTAAATATCACTTATAAGAACAGGGGACCGTATAAAAATTTAAATTTCGTAATTTTTTTATAAATGATTTTCTTGACCTAAATCACATTAAAAATACTTCTTTCCCTCATTTAAAACATTTTTGTAATTGGAACTATATGTCTATGACTAACGGTTCAGAAATTAGCGATTGGACACCGTTGAGAGGGGACACCCTGTATAATAATGCAGTCCTTGAAAGAAGAATATTTGTTTTTAACGTGCGTTCGTAATTATATAATTCCGTAGAACATATAGTCGTCGTCTGTTTGGTCCGTCTGTCTGCATATAACAGAGCAAAAACTAGACAACCGAATGGTTTAAAATTAATAATCGTCGTAGAATTTTGACGAGTCATTTCAATTTTTTGAAAATCGAATCAAAATTTAAAAATATATTTATAGAAAAAAAAATTCATTCTAATAAATCCAATCATACGTAATAATTTCAATAATATCCCACTAATGATGATGGTAATGATTCTAGATGCCATGGTGATTACGTCTTATTTAAGATGGTGTCAAGATATTTCCGTATTACTCAATTTAATATATATAATCGTAATAAGTTTTGTATTTATGCATTTTTGCATAAGAGTGCAACTGCTATTGTACCAAGATCTGAATATTTGGAAAACTAGTTATCGTACAAACGCACCTCATTTGCCAATGCTAACGTACAATTTCCAACTTGTTATTAATAAAAATAATCTGTTTTTTACCTAATTTCTTTCTTCAAAAAAAGATCATTTAAAAAAATATATATATATATATATATATATAAATTTCTTTAATCAGCCTGTAGAATAAATCGTATTTTATATAAAAGCTCTAATATAATTGATTTAATCTACCCTATCTATATTATAAAGGACAAACATATCTGTGCGTAACGCATACGTCATTTTGCGAATGGCAACACTTTGAAATTTGAAATGAAATTTTGGTTTAGCAATTTTCTATAACAAATTTTTAAATTTCTAAACATCGCACATTTTAAATTTTTACACCTTCGTACACAGAAAAAAATGTACTTTTAAATGCAATTTGTTTGAAAGCTATATCTCAATTTATTTTTGAGATATTAATTTTTTTGTAGTTTTTAATACAAATTTTGTAATCGTGGCAACTGCAGTACTCCATTTATATAGAAAGTAAAGGGAAAATAGTCATGGTTTATTATTTTTATTGATTATATCCTTATTGATGCCATTTTCACAATACAAATAAAAGTAACTTATTTATAATTTTTGAACAGAAAATGACGTCAGACATTAAAAACAAAACAAAACAAAAACACGCATTCTTCTTCACAAATCAGTTACATTTCAAAATTTTTACATTACGCTGATACCGAGTTTGAGATAGTAGGCAAAATGATTCAGTAAGTAAAATTGATGTCATATTACAAAGCGATCATTTTTTTTTTTTAAACTAAATATTTGACCAATAGTAAATGGCCAATACTATGACAACTAAAGGCAAATTTCTGAATTTTTTTTTCGCGGGTACTGAGATTAGAACTTAAAGTTTGTGCGAATGTTCACACGAAAAGTTGTATCGGACACGTGACTTTAAGTTTGGAAATACATTCATTAATAATCTATTGCGCATTAAAATACTTTCAAATTGTGAATTTGAGAGGTGCGTATGTAAATTATGAGAATGTGAAAATAACGCACAGTTTAGATTTTATGGGGGAAAATTTTATGATGTGGCAAAGCGAAATCCTTTTTACTGATTTTTCATTCCGTAAAAACAAACATAAGAGCCTCAATCGATGACTTCATCATTATTACTCATCTTGATTACGTATTCTAATATGGTTTTATTTTTTAATAATTTAAGAAGTTGAAGTTTGTGGAAATAATATTTTGGTAATTTTAGATTAAAATATTTGTTTTAAGAGTTAGACAACCAATGTCAGATGAGTTTTTTATTGTAATTATTTTTGTAGGTTTATTATAAATTCGATCTGACAGTTCCTTTATAACATTTTAGTTCGTCGAATTTCGACGGGTTCTAACTCGTATATATAAAATCCTAATGAATCTATATTGTAAAGGACAAACATATCTGTGCGTAACGCATTCGTCACTCTGCGAATGGCAACACTTTGAAATTTGAAATGAAATTTCGCTTTTGCAATTTTCGCTACTGCAAATTTTTAAACTTCTAAACATCCCACATTTTAAATGTTTACACCATCGTATGCAGAAAAAAATGCACTTTTAAATGCAATTTGTTTGAAAGCTGTATCTCAATTTATTTTTGAGATATTAATTTTTTTTATAGTTTTTAATACCAATTTTCTAATCGTGGCAACTGAAGTACTTCATTTCTATAAAAAGTGGATTAGTTATCTTTATTGATTACTAGCAAACCCCGCGGCTTTGCTCGCGTAATATTTGAAATATGCCAAGGGATATTTATATGTCTAATTTTTATTAAAAGGTACTAACTAAATTTTTATTTTATTAAAAGGTAATATTTTATTTTATTAAAAGTTTTTTCTGTTAAAAGGTATTTATTACTTTTAGGAATAATTCAAAAATTACTATTTAAAACACAGTTTGATTAAACATCATTATTACACTGCATTAGGCAGAAATGAGACTTAAATTAATAAAATGAAATAAAACTAAATAAATGATAATTTAGAAAATATTTTGAAACTTTTATGCTCAATTAATACGCTCATTTCAGTATTCATTTGAAGTTTTGAATTTTTTAGAAACTATCTTCTTACATCTTAAAATTAACCATCATGTCAAATTCCAAGTCCTACCACCTCTCTCAACATAAAGGGCTATGTTGAAACAGGAACTGTCACCATTAATTTGCCAACATTAATTTTGAAATCGGTTTGTTATTTCCTAATATTCCACAGAAACGTAATTTAAAAAGCTTTTAAAGCCCTTTTTCTGAACGTTTGAACCCCAAGTGGTAGAATCACCGGCATAAAATATAGACTGCGTAGGATCAGAGACTGTTACCATTGATTCGCAACTATTATTTTTACAATCGGTTTATATTCCCTGAAATTGCATAGAATCGTAATTTAGAACTTTTTTAGAATGCTTTTCGCACCTCCCTTTCGCTTCACCCCTTTTTAATTCGAATTTATTTTTCGACGTTAGTTCGAGGGCATTTATATTTTATAAGTAACTACCATGTCATATTTAAAGTTTCTAGCCTTTTCAGTATCACAGAAATCGCAATTTAGAAAGTTTTTAGCTCCTTCAACCCTCTGGTGGTAGTGGAACAGACATAAAATATAGCTTATGTTTGAGCAGGTTCTATCACCAAAATTTGTCATCATTATTTTTTAATCGGTTTGGTAATTTATAAGTTTGCTTAAAAATTTTAATTTATAACGCTTTTCACTCACTTCATATTTTTAATATTTGGAATTTTCTTTCGACTGTTCTTAGAAAGCAGTTGCACCTTGTAAGTATTTACCATGCCATACTTCAAAATGTTAGACCCTTCAGTTGTGCAAAAAATGCAAATTAGAACATGTTTTGCTTTTGCAACCCTCAGATGGTAGTGACAGCAACATAAAATATAACTTATGTTATAGCAGGGACTGTCACCATTGATTTGCAACCATTACTTTTGAAATAGCTTTGGTATTTCTTTATATTGAGTAGAAATCGCAATTTGGAACTTTTTTAGGACGCTTTTCGCGCATTTTCACCCCTTTTTAAATTTCCAATTTTTTCCAAACAGTTCTTAAAGATCATTTATAGCTAATAAATATGTACCTTGCCTAATTTTAAGTTGCTAGCCCCTACCGATCACAAAAATCGAAATTTAGAGCGCTTTTTTTGCTCCTGCAACGTCTTGGTGATAGTGATACCGACATAAAATAGCGTCTATGTTAGAGCAGCGGCTCTCAGCATCAATTTCCTACCATTACGTTTGAAATCAGATTCATTCTTCCTGAGATATTGCCGACAAATCGGCATCTAGAACGTTTTTAGAACGCTTTTCGCGCATTTTGCTCCTGCATCTTCTCTGGGGTAGTGGAAACAGATATAAAATATAGCCTATCTTGGAGCAAGATCTGTCACCATCATTTTTACACCATTATATTTAAATCGGTTCAGTACTTCCTGAAATTGCATAGAAATCGCAATGTAGAAAGTTCTTTATAACGCTTTTTGCGCATTTTGACCCCCTTTTAAATTTCGATTTTTTTAGGAAATGTTCTTAATTGATATCTTATATCTAACTACCATTCCAAATTTCAGGATTCTAGGACCTTCCGTAACGCAAAAGCCGCAATTTAGAACGTTTTTTTCCTGCACCCGCTTTGGGGTAGTGGCACCGACATAAAACATCGCCTATGTTGGAGCAAGGGTTGTCACCATCATTTTGACGCCATTATTGTTTAGATCGGTTTGGTATTTCCTGAGATTGTGTAGAAGCCACCATTTAGAACGTTTTTTAGAATGATTTTCGCGCATTTTCACCCGCTTCAAATTTCGAATTGTTTAAGAACTGTTCTTAGAAATCCTTTATATCTAATAAGTAGCAAACATTTCAAATTTCATATTTCTAGGCCCTTCAGTAACACATAAATCGCATTTTTAGAAGGTTTTTTGCTCCTACACCCCCTTTGGGGTAGTGACACCGACATAAAACATAGCCTATCTTGGAGCAAGCGTTGTCACCATCATTTTGACACCAATATTTTTTAAATCGGTTTGGTACTTCCTGAAATTGCGCAAAAATCGCCATTTAGAACGTTTTTCGCGCATTTTCACACTTTTTAATTTCGAATTGTTTAAGAACTGTCCTCAGACATAATTTATATCTTATAAGTAACTAATATTCAAAATTTTATATTTCTAGGCCCTTCAGTAACGCTAAAATCACATATTTAGAACGTTTTTTGCTCTTGCACACCCTTTGGGGTAGTGGCACCGACATAAAACACATCCTATCTTGCAGCAAGCGTTGTCACCATCATTATGACACCAATATTTTTTAAATCGGTTTGGTATTTCCTGAGATTGTGCAGAAACTACCATTTAGAAAGTTTTTTAGAACGCTTTTTCTACATTTTCACCCCTTTTAAATTTCGAATTGTTTAAGAACTGTTCTTAGACATTATTTATATCTTATAAGTAACTAATATTCAAAATTTTATATTTCTAGGCCCTTCAGTAATGCTAAAATCGTATTTTTAGAACGTTTTTTGCTCCTACACCCCCTTTGGGGTAGTGACACCGACATAAAACATAGCCTATCTTGGAGCAAGCGTTGTCACCATCATTATGACACCAATATTTTTTAAATCGGTTTGGTATTTCCTGAGATTTTGTAGAAACTACCATTTAGAACGTTTTTTAGAACGCTTTTTGGGCATTTTCACCCCTTTTAAATTTTGAATTTTTTTAAGAACTGTTCTTAGACATCATTTATATCTTATAAGTAAGTAATATTCAAAATTTTATATTTCTAGGCCCTTCAGTAACGCTAAAATATTTTTAGAATGTTTTTTGCTCCTGCACACCCTTTGGGGTAGTGGCACTGACATAAAACACATCCTATCTTGAAGCAAGCGTTGTCACCATCATTATGACACCAATATCTTTTAAATCGGTTTGGTATTTTCTGAGATTGTGTAGAAACTACCATTTAGAACGCTTTTTGGGCATTTTCACCCCTTTTAAATTTTGAATTGTTTAAGAACTGTTCTTAGACATCATTTATATCTTATAAGTAAGTAATATTCAAAATTTTATATTTCTAGGCCCTTCAGTAACGCTAAAATATTTTTAGAATGTTTTTTGCTCCTGCACACCCTTTGGGGTAGTGGCACAGACATAAAACACATCCTATCTTGAAGCAAGCGTTGTCACCATCATTATGACACCAATATCTTTTAAATCGGTTTGGTATTTTCTGAGATTGTGTAGAAACTACCATTTAGAACGTTTTTTAGAACGCTTTTTGTGCATTTTCATCCCTTTTAAATTTCGAATTGTTTAAGAACTATTCTTAGACATTATTTATATCTTATAAGTAATTAATATTCAAAATTTTATATTTCTAGGCCCTTCAGTAACGCTAAAATCGCATTTTTAGAACGTTTTTTGCTCCTACACCCCCTTTGGGGTAGTGACACCGACATAAAACATAGCCTATTTTGGGGCAAGCGTTGTCACCATCATTATGACACCAATATTTTTTAAATCGGTTGGTATTTCCTGAGATTGTGTAGAAACTACCATTTAGAACGTTTTTTAGAACGCATTTTGTGCATTTTCACCCCTTTTAAATTTCGAATTGTTTAAGAACTGTTCTTAGACATTATTTATATCTTATAAATAACTAATATTCAAAATTTTATATTTCTAGGCCCTTCAGTAATGCAAAAATCGCATTTTTAGAACGTTTTTTGCTCCTACACCCTTTTTGGGGTAGTGACACCGATATAAAACACAGCCTATCTTGGAGCAAGCGTTGTCACCATCATTATGACACCAATATTTTTTAAATCGGTTTGGTATTTCCTGAGATTGTGTAGAAACTACCATTTAGAACGTTTCTTAGAACGCTTTTTGGGCATTTTCACCCCTTTTAAATTTCGAATTGTTTAAGAACTGTTCTTAGCATCATTTATATCTTATAAGTAAGTAATATTCAAAATTTCGTATTTCTAGGCCCTTCAGTAACGCTAAAATCGCATTTTTAGAACGTTTTTTGCTCTTACACCCCCTTTGGGGTAGTGACACCGACATAAGATGTAGCCTATGTTCTAAGTTGGAATAACACCATCATTTTGATACCATTACTTTTGGAATCGGTTCGGTAGTTCCAGAGCTTACCTAATACAAATAAACAATTTTTTCCTCTTGATAATAGGAGTATAGATAATCTTTCTGATGCCATTTTCTCATTAGAATTAAAAATATCTTTTTTAAAAATTTGAACAGAAAATGACGTTATGCTTTAAAAAAGACAATTTCCCTGATGATGCTGTTATATTTCACTATTTTTTCATTTCGCTGATATTGAGTTTGAGACAATAGGCAAAATATTTCAGCGACTGAAAATGACGTCATATTTAAAAGTAAATGATAATTTTATTTGATAAAACGAGATATTTCCCCATGAATACGTCTAAAAGTTATAAATTTCTGGAAATTTTACGCGCAGGTACTGATAGTATACTAAGACCTCAAATCACGAGGGGGAATTTTAACATGGAAAGTTGTAATAGTTGACAAACGTGACTTCATGATTGAAAATATATTTATTATAACCTACTGCGCGTTAAAATGTTTTTAAATGGTTAATATGGATGTGAAACATGGAAAATGATTTGATTCGGTTTAGATGTAAAGGTAGAAAATTCTATGATTATGTCAAGGTTAAATCATTTTTGCGGATTTTTCATTCCGTAATGCCAAGCATCAATTAATAACTTAATCAAAATTACTTATCTTCATTATATGTTATTGATTACGTATATGAATAAAATGTAATTTTTCAATAATTTTAACAGTTGAAGTTTATGAAAAAAGTATTTTGTTAATCTTAGGTTAAAATGTCTTTGGAGAGTAAATTAACAAGTGTAAGATGGATTTTTTATTCTAACTAGGGGGCACGGCCCCCTACGAGCTACGCTCGCCAACCCCCGTCCAGACACCGCAGACTCTAAATGCACGCTAATTTGATCGGCTTTAAAAAGATTTCGAAAGATTGAATTATAATTTAAAAAACAGTGGCGATCTCCCTATAATCGAATTCATTTCTCTTTGATTGGGGAATTTTAGCGCCAAATCCGCTGCGGCACTACTTGATTATCCTGTCGACCAATTTCGCCAAATTATATAAATCGCCAAACCACTCGCCAAATTAAACAAATTGATATAATTTTTATTTTAAATAACGAAAGAACAAATAAATTCGTACAACATTAATAAAAACACAAATAAAACGTCGAAATAAAAATAACTTTATGACGTATACACGTGTAACAACATTTCAAAATAAGCTCATATAAAAGGAATTAAGTAAAGAGAGTCTTTGTCTCCTGGTATTTTTTAACAAAGCGAAAAGAAAGTTCTTTTAAATGAGACATTTTAAATTAATTCTGAAAATATCAAATAAATATCTAACGCAATTTCTAAATTTAAACTTTTTTGCAATATTATTTTGTGTTCATTTTATGTAATAACTATAATGTGACGTAAATATGACGTAATTTATCCTAAGACTTCTAACGCATGTTAATGAATTTATTATTTTACAATATCCTTTCTCTTTTAAAATTCACGTTATACTTTTTATGACGTAATTTTTAATAAGTTCCTGCTTTTTATACGTAATTATTTAATTCTAATTTGAAAGTTTTTTTCCTGTTTATAATAGTCACGTGTAAATAAATTTTTAATTTGAAGCAAACATTATTGCTTGCGCTTTTTATGCAGTTGGCAACAGTTTAAATTAGCACAATTTTCTGAAATCTGTAAAAAATATCTCTAGAAATGCTGAAAATTTGAATTTAAAATAGAAATAAAACCTGAAAAAATGAGCCAAAATAAAAAAATTAATGCAATCTGCACTCCGGCAAATTCTAACGCATAAAATGATCTAAAAATGATTACACTGCCATGTCTAGTTTTTGCTGCTATAAAACTTTTTTAGTGGAACGATTTTGTCCAACTTTAGCATTAAATAACTCTTAAAATAATTCTTCGATTCGAAAACTGTCTGCATCAGCGTATTTATCAAACATTTCTGTATAAAACCACCGATTTTCATATTTTTGTATGCATTATTTTTGTTAATATTATCGAAGAAATGCCTCCGGTCACAAAAAAATCAAAACCGGCGGCGGCGGCGGCGGTGACAGCGGTAGTTACTTTTTTTTAGAATAGAGAGATTATTTTTTCTCGATGTATTATAAATTTGATGCAACAGTTCCTTTGTAAACATTTTCTTTCGTCGAAATTCGACGGGTTTCACCTTGTTTTATTTAAAGCTCTAATATAATTGATTTAATCTACCCTATATATATAAAATCCTAATGAATCGAATTGAAACGAATTTATGTTACGATTCTATGAAACGTCTGATTAAACAACTGATTACGTTTCACGGCGATTTCTTCTAAAATATGGAATACTTTGCGATTAAATTAACACAAAAAATCAGTATTGATCCACGGATCTCAAAACTGGTATCAGAATTTTAAAATTAGAATTAGTTTTCGAAATATTAATTTTTTTCTAATTTTATATAATTTTTTTTCTAATGATGGCAGCTTAAATTTTAATCATAACAGATATATTTTTTTTCATATTTTAGAAAAGGTTATTTTAATTTAATTTGGCGACGAGTTTGGCCTCCCTTAAATGTATGCTAAGAAATGCATCATGTTACTTTTATTCAGAATTCAATTTGTATTTCATTATCATTTTATTTAATACAAAATTTTCATTTAAAATTGAAACCTTTAAAATAAATGGCTTTTATTTCATTCTTTTTTTTTAAACGAAACGAAAAGAAAAATATTAGACACACATGTCATATACGCAACGGGGTACCTAATTGGCGCCAAAATGGCTTTATTTTGCCTGACATGATAACCCGGCTATTGTTGCTCATTTATTAATAAATGTTTATTTGAATTTATTTTCTTTTTATTTACAAAAAATGTTATAAATTGTTTTATTCTATAGTTATTAATTATTATTAATTATTATTTATTGTTATTTCATTTTAAAAATAACAGAAAATAATTTAAAAATACATATGTAACAGGTATTTGAAAACGAGGTTTTCGCCAAATTGTCGTTAAAAAAAAATCACTCCAAACCCGGTGCGTATTTGACACTGCAACAAATCATGAGATTTAATTTCCACTTCAAAGCAACGTTTTAATGTTATTACTACTCTCGTCGACCAATTTCGCCAAATTATATAAATAACCAAATTGACATATTTTTTTTTATTTTAAATAACAAAAGAACAAATAAATTAGTATAACATTAATAAAAATACAAATGAAACGTCGAAATAAAAATCACTTGATGGCTTGAACATGTGTAACTTCCTTAAAGTCAAGTGAATGTGACATTTACGATCAACCATTATTGGCATTTAATCTTATAGTTTGGCGACAGATTTTTGGTCGATGGGATAACCAAGTAGCACCGTTTTAATTTACCACTCGAAAAATAAAAAAATGCTAACTGGCGAGTTAAAAAAAAGCTATTGATGATTTTTACCCGGCTAACATAAAAGTACTAGGAATTCTTTGTGATCATGGCAACTTTTATGTAGTTTTATTCGAAAAAATAATTTTGATTCTTTAATCAAAATGAAACATTTCTTATGAAAGCGAAGGAATCAGCCCGTTGTTTATGGCAGTTACATGACTTGGACTATTATAATATAAACGAAATAATGGGGATAGAATAATATTCGGCGACTTATCACACCTGTGACTGGCTAACATTAAAGTACCAAAATGGCAGCCTGGAATATAAAAAGCGAAGGGATCCGCCTGGAGCTGTTGATGATAGTCACATGACTTAGGCTATTATTATAGAGATTGTTTTCAATTTTAAAAACAGTGCAAAGAATAATATTTCCTAACGATTAAAATTTATTTTCACGTGACTATTAAAAAGAGAAAAAAAAATTAAAATTACTATTAAATGAGTACGTGTTGAAGACAGGAAAATATTGAAAATTATGTCTTGAAAATTGTATTTACACGTGAATATTAAAAGGGAAAGGAAACTTTAAAATAATAAATACATTAATATGCGTTTAACCCTTTCACGGACAAGGCACTTCTATTCGTAAAATCTTGAAATCAGTGAATGGCACCAGAATTTACAAACAAATTTCGAAATACAAAAATGCTTTTGTTCACTTACTTAATAAAAGGGAAATTTTCATCCCAATATTCTGATGCTAATGTGGCATTTAAGAATTAAAATTAAGTGGTCCAAAAATGAACCAACGCCCTTGGAGGGGTTAAAGCAGCAAAATTTAGTAATTGTATTATGTCAATCGTTTTATAACGCTGTTAAAAAATACCGAGAAACAAAGACTCTGTTTAATTAATTCATTTTATTTTAGCTTCTTTTCAAATGTTTAACTGATCTTCTTTAACCAAACACGAAAACAACCATTGGATGTCTTAACAGCAACTGATTCTACCTTAAATTTTTGCAATCAAAGGGAATTGAATGGAAATCCGTTTACAGGGAGATCGCTAGAGGTTTTTTTCAGTATAATTCAATCATCTCTAATCTTTTTAAAACCGATCAGATTAGCGTGCTTAGATTCTACAGTGTCTGAACGGGGGTTGGGAACGTAGCTTGCAGGGGGCAGAGCCTCCTAGTATGATATAAAAAAGTGGGGGAACTAGATAGAAAAGTAAAGCTCTATCTAAAAAAGTTACAGTAAAAAATTGTCAAATAGTTTCAGTTTAAAAAAGTAAATAGTGCGTAGAAAAGTAATGGAATCAGATTATCTGTAAAGCTCATTAAATTACCCAATTATTTTTTTATAGCTGAAAATGTGGACTGAGCTTTACTGGTGCCTTAAAATCAATCAGGGAAGTAAAGGCATTTTTAACTCATTTTGAATTCCAATCATTCATAACCAGTTTAAAAATTTGGGCTCATAAGAATAGGTTAGAGGTTGATTTGGAAGTGAGCGAGAACATGAGATGTATCGAGAACATGAGAGATCGTTCAGTAAGAAGAATGGACCAAATTCCATTCCAATTGTCACTGATAAGCCTGGAAGATCAAAGTCCAAAATAAGCCCAAAACCCTAAGAATGTACGATTCAACCATATGCTAAATACTTGTCTGGCTTAAGTCCATTGACATAAGGCTCCCTTTTCACAGTAATTACACGAAATAAAAATTATTACGTTGCATGTATTATGTCAGAAATGTTCATAACAACAACTTGACAATATTAATGTTATACTTAAAATATTACTTCATAGTTTACATTCTTTCAGCTTTGTCGAGTTTAGCTTAACTTGATGCAATCATGTCCACAATTCTGGGCCTGACAGAAATTTTTTTGCACATAACTACACATTCTGTTTACTATACCCAGTACTCATTTTGAGTGGATAATATGATTTTGAATATAAGGCACCGGTAAAACTCTGTCTATATTTTCATCTATCAACAAAAATTTGGGTAATTTCATGAGCTTTGCAGATAATCTGATTCCATTACTTTTCTACGCACTACTTACTTTTTTAAACTGAAACTATTTG
Organism: Maratus speciosus; assembly: GCA_963932465.1. NCBI lineage: Eukaryota > Metazoa > Arthropoda > Arachnida > Araneae > Salticidae > Maratus > Maratus speciosus. The sequence goes on along the minus strand of OZ010786.1, from coordinate 53,901,591 downwards.
ACAATTTTTAACTGTAACTTTTTTAGATAGAGCTTTACTTTTCTCTCTGGTTCCACCAGTTTTTTATATCTTTTCACATCTTTTTCAGATACTTTCAGGAACTTAATCAATCAACTTCAACTAATCAATAAACCGCCCCAATTAACCAGCCAATGATCCCAATTAACCGGCACAACTAATTGTCCCAATCAAAAACTAACAGAAACATTGGTTCATCAGTGTATTTTAAGAGCTCTGATGACCCCATACTTATTGCTAAACCCCATATTGGGATATTGACCTATACTTTACTCAGGACTGACCGCCAGACTAGTCCTTAGACTAAGTTTTATACATAGTGTGATCTCTTGAATTTTTTTGCTATGCGCAGTCGTGGAAAAAAAAGTAAACACCCCCTACTCAACAAATTATCTTAGACGAAAGTTACTGGTACCGAACGATTGGAAATAAAGTGTTCTTTCAAATGATGTATATAAAATTTTCTTCGGGGCCATTTACATATTAAAACGAATCCAAACTTCATGTTTTTCAATGGCAATACCCAATTTTAACGAGATATTTCAAATCTTCGGTTCAAACTATGCCTAGACACTAAATTTCAAGTCATTTGAACGATAAGTTTTTGAATTATAAGCATTCAAAATTTAGTGCTTGTAATGTTAAATTACATTTTCATATTTTTATTTATAGCTCCTGAAATTATGCTCCTAATGTGCTAATTTTTTTGTAGAAATAATACTAATATACACAAACATAAATACGCTAAATTTGCAATTTTTATAATTTTAGGATATTAATTACGAATTATAAAATTAATATTCGAAAAAATTATGAATTGTAACCTACAACTCTTTTCATGGATTTAGATTTATTAAGTCATGCTTTATCGAAATCCAAAATTTCACATTTTTCTTCCAAGTAGTTTTCAAATTATGCTTAAAAAACGGCAAAATGATGGTTTAAGGGGCCATCTATGATAGAAGTGAGTAGATATTTTGAAATTTATTTTGCTGTCCTGTAATCTAACAGGCATCACTGACTCCTTGAGTAGCGCTTCAAGGTCCCTTGATTAAGAATTCATCAAAACCCTCAAAAAAATCATCAAAACCCTCTCTGGGTTAACAATCAAGTACAGAACTTCAATTTGGATACAGTCCTTAAAATGCGCTCGTTTTAAAATAAATAATTTCTCGGAAACTTATGGTACGAATTGCATAAAAATTTGTTTTTAGGCTAATTGAAGGGTGTAGAGTTCATTTATGCTGTCAAAATTGTGTATTTATATTGAAAAAAAAACAAAGTTATGGTTCGTTTTACTATGTAGATGACCCCATAAGCAAATTTTTTACATCATTTAAAAGTAGACTTTATTTCCAGACTTTCGGTACCAGTAACTTTCTTCTTCGATAATTTGTTGAGGAGTTAGTAGGGGGTGTTTACTTTTTTTTTCCACGACTGTATCTACGCCCCTCTGGTTTAAGGGTCTATGCAGTATCCTAGGTCAATTCCTCAAACACACAAAAAACTAGGGTAAGAAACAGTCATAAAAAATGAATTAAAACTGCGAAAAAACTATAAAAAGGGAAATTTTCTGTCTTTGGAACTTAATGGAAATTTAAAATTAAAAAAAGTCTGAAAACGACTGAATGCAGAAAAATGATCAAAAGTGACTGAAAATATTATACAATACACCTGTAAATAATATCAGAAATATTACTATTATTGGATATTTATAATAATATTTCGGAGGTCAAACTAAAATACCACGATAATGACTAACGTGTTTACATCTAACTGTAACCATTGATTAAAAAATCAGGAAAATTGGAAAGTAGGTGTCCTTTGTAAAGTATGCATTAATTAAGGAGATAAATTACGTAAACGAGTCAATTGAAAATTGGTGTATTTGGTACGGATAAATTATATAATTGAGCCTACAGACAATTGGCGCATGTTACCGGGCGTCGTTTAGGGCATAATTAACTGAACGTTAGCGCATGCACCTATTTTTGTAACGTTAACACACGCGTGGGGTAAATCTCACCTCATTTTGTCTCCCATTATATTTTTGGCTAACTGCGCTTTTAAAAAAAAGTCTACTACTCTATATTGTAAAATGCATCAATACTACTTCTTTTTAAGGAAAAATAGAGCGTTTCATATTTATTTTTCGATTTTATAACAGTTTCTGTAAAAATGACTATCTTTTCCTTAGAAAATATGCAACGATTTGTTTTACCTCTTAAAACATGAATTATTTTATAAAATTTAGAGTAATTATATTTAATACACTTTCATCAACATATAAAAGCAGCTTTTATTTCAATCTTTCAATAAAATTATTTTAGTGTGTGTTATCGCGTAACGAATGAACGTATCGAAGTGTATCGTTTGTACACGTGTGGGATTATTTAATCCCAAAAGCCATATTTCTACTTTTCTAGCCAACAAACTAAAGACATTCCTTCATACAACCTTTCTCAACCTTGGCCTTCAAAGGTACAAGGAAGGTCAGACGTGTTTCATGACGTAATTTTGAAGTTTTTTCACCTGCATAACCCCTTCTCCCGTAGGTAAACGCAACGTCTCCCGTCAGCCAGACAGTCCACATACATACTACACCATAAAATGGAAGAGCATATCGAAAAATGAGTTTTGCTAAAATGACGAATATTTGAATTTTTTTCATCTGCATAACCCCTTCTCCCGCAGGTAAGCGTAACGTCTGCCGCCAGCCAGACCGTTCTCATACATACTACACCATAAAACGGGAGAGCATATAGAAAAATGAGCCTTGCTAAAATCAAGTGACGAAAACGTTGCTAGCTCTTAGACCAGGAATGGCGAACCTTTTCACGTCCACGTGCCAAATTTTCCCAAAACTATACTTTACGTGTTCATGACGTGCCAACAATGAAAAAATTTAATGGATCAAATAATAATGAATCAAAACTACTTAAAATTTTGTTTTTAGCATTAAAAAAATACAGGTGATATTTTATGTTATACTGTAGAAATTTATTTTAAAAATATTATTTCTGTTGTCAAATAATTTATATCCGCTTTGTACTTAGTTATTTTCGGTAGAACATAAGTTTAATTGCACTCACTTGATAAGACGTTTTTAGTTCATTTTTTTATTTTTTTTTTCTTTACGAAAAGAATGTCTTGCAGAAAAAATTGTCAAAATAGCAAGCGCCAGAAACTATAGCTTTTAGTGTCTGGAAATGAATTCCAAGTTGTTATAATTTTAAAATCAGCATTTTTGCTTATTACACTTTTAATTTTTGTTTAGCGATAATCTTCTAATTCTCAAAATTTTCTGAGCCAATATTGAGCTAGATTCGAATAAATTAAGTTATATTTCAATTTCTTCAATCTGTGTAACAATCACAACCAACCGAACTAATCGGATTCAAGTGACACAGACAACATCTATATTAATTAATGCATTTTGTGAAATTCTACTATATTTTGATGTAAAACTTAAATCTATGTCGTGCCAAAAATAATCTGCTGCGTACCACTGACGGCACGCGTGCCATAGTTTCGCCGTCCGTGCCTTAGATTATTACTTTCGGTTCAACAATATTATTTTTTTTTTAATTGAATTTCATTTGGCGTTATAATGAAGTAATTATACTAAAGTATTTCAGCTTTTAAAATTAAAATGCATGTTCTCTTTGGCGCGTGCAATAGGAGTATACGATTTCCTTGACAATACGCAGGGAAATACAATAAATACAACCAAATGAACTAGCATTTACCGAAAATTTCTTTCGTATGTCTTAAAAATAAATCTTTCGTTTTATGGATGCTAATAATAAGGATTAATTTCAGAATATCAGGAGTCTCTTTTCAGAATAAAACATCATTACACAGTTATGTCAGTTAAACAGAAATTGACGTCATACCTAGCAATCGATTTTTTTTTTTATTATTATCTTTTCCTAAATTATTTTTTTAATTAAAACTCCTGTATTAAAATAGATTTTTAAACATTATAAACATTCAAATGAAGTTACTGCGTCATTTTAACACGTGTTTAGTTAAAGTTTTTACAAATGTATATAGGAAATATTTTCATTTTCTGATTAGAATGACGTCGATTTAAAAAATGCAAAAAATATAGCGAGAAAATCTTAATTTTATTTAAAACAATATACGCATGTTATCACTTCTTTTAAATTATTGTGCCGCTTTTTAGGATGTGGCAACAGGAAAGAAAGATTGAAAGATATATTTTTATATTGTTAAATTATGGAACGCTATGTAAAGTTTAAATGGGTGCCATTCCCTTAATATTGGATATTTTTTGACCCGATCTTCGAAAGGTACATCGCTAAATTAAGACCTTTCCAAAAAGTCATTATTCATCACTGATGTTTTCTGGTTTGGATTGTAATAGATTTGCTGTCTTTTCATCATGTTTCAAAACGTAAAAGATGCGGCTGAGCTCTACTATACAGCACGATCGTGCTGTATGATAACACAAACTAAATTTAACAAAAAATGGTCAACGTAAATCACCAAAATAAAAGAAGCATCAGAATAGCGATAATTTCAAATATATACGCATTTTTTGACATAAAATATATAAAAATTGATTTTTGCCATTGTATTATAAAATAAAAATACAGTTAAAACAAGAAAGAAAAATCATGCGTACAGCATAGATTATGAAACACTTTCCAACACTCCATGAAAGCTTTAACAAAACTTCGTTATTTAGGGAAATGAGGTAAATAAGATAACTAAGTAAACGTTTAAAAAATTGATTTCAGCAGTTACCGTCCATAGCCAAATGTGTATCCCAATTCTTTTGAACAGCCCTGTATTTGATCTGTATGTTGATATATATATATATATATACTATATAATGGGAAAAAAATAGTTTAGCAAGAAAACGCATAATAGGTTGAAATTTCTCTTTCAGAAGTTTTTACTAATAGATGGAAACATACTTGAATACTTTTGTACAGCCCTGTAGTTTACCTAGTATCTTTATTACACGCCACTATTTAGCTAACATTTAATTCAAACTAAAACACTCTTAAAACAACTGAAATCATATTTTCAGAAATTATCATCCATAGACGACATGTATCCAATTCTTTGCGTGACCCTGTATATCATATTCTACAAATATTTCTTAGTAAACTAAAAGTAGTTCAGCGTAAAAATGCATAGCTTTAAAAACAACCTTTAAGCAATTTGCGATCCTACCCAGTAACCCTAACGAATTCTTTTGTGTAGCACTGTAGGTAAAGTATAGAATTTATACATACCATATAGTTTGCATAAATATAGTGAAGCATAAAAGCGCATATCATAATTTCCAGCAATCACCGTTAATCTACAGTTTTTCTGATACAATATATTATCTGAAATCTTTTGTGCGTCCCTGTAAATGCTCTGCATTTCGTATTATACATGAAATAACTTATAGTAAACCTCATAGACGTATATCAATTTCATTATATAGTATGCAATAGTTTAACATAATTAAAATACGCCGCAAACAATCCCCCTCCCCATATATCGGTATGCAACGGAATTCTTTTGTGTGGGCCTGTAAATGAATAATAACTATTATTTGCACCGCATATTCTACAGAATGCATATTTTAGTGGCCTTCATAAATGCATATAAATTTTTTAATGTTTGGATACGTGTAACATCATTAAAAATCATTTGAAATGGATTTCCCATTGGCCGTAACGTTACGGGAAACTTTTGATTGTCCATGTAGATGAACTAAACATGCTACAAACTTCATTTGAAATAGGCTTCGTGCTATGGTAAACGTCAATAACATCCAAAAATTTCAAAGCAATCCGAGTATATTTAAGATAGTTAGAGCGCGTACAGACGGACAGACGGCCAAACTAGAAGTCTGCACGGGCCGACATTTCCAGGCCCGGGCCCAGCCCGACTCAAAGAAAAAAAATCGGCCCGGCCCGTACAAAAAATATTGGCCCGGCCCGGTAAAAAAGTTAAAAGTTCGGCCCGAGCCCTTCCCGGCCCGAAAAAAAAGTTATAATATCGGCCCGAACGAATTTCTACAAAACATTGACTTTTACGTCGATTTGGTTAAAAGTTTGTCTCGTACGAGGAGTTCAAGCCAAAAATATTTATCTTAACTTTTCTTTTCATATTTATAATCTTCATTTTTATAGAAGTGCCGCAGGGTGCGATATTTATTTTTTTAATGAATCTCTATTTCTTGTATGTAATTGTTTCAGTTATCATTAATATTGCTAATCCATATTCCATGTATTGAATTGTTAAATATCTGAAAAATGCTATACAGTAAAATCTAAGACTGAATTGCATAGAAAAGAAAAAAAAATGCGTTACAGACAATTTTCCTTCTTAGCAAGTGTAAATGTATTATATATTATATTCTTACATAGTAGTATATTAATTTTGCATGAATCAACACGTTTTTCAGTTTAAAACAAGATTCCGTCATAGACAGGTTCTTTTTCACACGTTTTACTATATTTTAATTTAACTATATCTTAATAAGTGTAGAAATCTACTACTCTTTAAAAAGAATGAATTTGAATGTTTAATTGTAGAATAATGGCAATTTTAAAATGTATGCATTTTTTGACAAAAAATTTGTGCCAAGCCTAATTTTACTGACCTTTGAACGGACTAGGCCACGCCGAGACAATGATTTTCATACGGGCTGGGTGAAAACCAGGAATGAAAATTTTGGGTCATGAAAATTACGAATGAAACCAGTACCCGGATGTGTGGAGAAAAAATAAGTTAGGCCCGGCCCGGCCCGAACCTCAGGAAAAAAGTAAGGCCCGAGCCCGGCCCGTAAAGAGTAGTGACTAGGGCCGGCCCGACCCGAGATTTCAGAAAACAGTAAGGCCCGGCCCGAGTGCCGTGAAAGAAAATAGGCCCGAGGCCGGTCCGCGGGCCGGCCCGTGCAGATCTCTAGGCCAGACAGCCAGGAAAACCGAAGTCATTAACACTTTCCAACTTTGTTGGAAAGTGTTGAAAACTAATTGCTTAACGAAAAGAAAGTTATGAAAAAGGCCATTTTCTCTATCACATAACTCTATGCAACATCCTTTAATGCAAATTCCGCATCATTTTAACGAAGTAAAATTTATCCTAATCTAAATCCATCATGCTATTTTTACATAGCGCTTGCTTTTTTCCATTATTTTTCTAAAAAAGCACTTAAGTTATTAAATAAGAACATCTATTTGAGGAGAAGCTTTTGAAAGCAGCTTTTAAATTAAAATAAGAGAATAGCTCTAAGTTTTCCCGTCACCTTGATGGGTTTTTTTTTTTTTTTTCATTAGATTTTAAGCGCACAATATAAATTATACATATATGTGGATTGTAAATATTCTCAACAGTGCAACTTGACTAACTCAAGGCTTTATTTAATGAATGCGCAGTATTGTAGAAAATAAACAGCTTAACTCGAGGAACCGGAAAAAAGCGCAAGATATGTAGCAACGGAGGTTAGAAGAATGGAATAAGGTCAAAAGATGTTTATGTTTAGAAGTTCCATAGTTTCAATATTAACTGAATATTTTAAAGAGCTGTCCATAGCCGAATAAAAGGATTGAATGAGGAATCTAGATGATTTCCTATATTTATATTTGCCAATCTGAAAAATTGTATACTATATCATTAATGTTAACTGGATTTCCATAACCTATATTGGTTCGTCTAAGTAATAAATTAAGTAAATGCCTGAACCACTGATTGATGATTTTACTTGTAGCTATAAGTTAATTGAATATTTAGATAGGTAATACATTAAATCCTATATATATATATATATATTAGGGACTAATCTAAAATGGTGGTATTTTAACGTTTACTTAGAATTCTGAAAATTTGATATTTTATTTAAACAATAAGAGTTAAATTTTAAAGAATTTCATTTAAGTTGTTATAATTAATTGATTTTCTCTTTCTAATTAAACTATATGGAATTAAAAAAAGAATTCAAACTAGATAAAAGAGCAATATGTAACGCAAAAAAGATAAAAAAATATTTTCAACGCACAGATTTTGTTTTTACTACTAATCTTTTAAAGTTTAATTAGCTTATGCAGCACATTGTGATTATCTTGAATTATGTTTCACAATGCATATAGTATATATAATTATAATTATACGGTGGTTGAACGTAGAATATTATCAGAATCTTTAATGAAATATTTAAAAGAAAACGCTCATTTAAAAATAACGAATTTATTAAATCATGTTAGTTAAAAAAATAATTCTTTACATTTTAATGAATATATTGATACAAACACTTAGAATATTCGAATAAAAAGAACACAATCAAAGTTAATAATTTCACTAGCCTGCAAAATTTGAGTTCTATCATGATTTTTAGCTTTTGATAATTGATTTATCATGCACTTTGCAGCCCTGAATCCGAAAATGACCTTTAATTTTAAACATCACGTAACGGGTTTTCGTAAATCATAAATTTCAAAGTTAGAAAGTAAAAAAAATAGCGAAAATCCGTAATATAAATGTGATTGTTCCTTTTCTAACTTTTGATAATTGATTTTTATGTATTTTGTAGCTCTGAATCTGAAAATGACCTTCATGTTTTACCATCAAGTGAGGATCGCAAATCGCAAATTTTTAAATTTTTAAAAAGTCGAATTATTGTGAAAATCTGGCACTATAAAATAGACGTAAAACTTTTTTTTTTTTTTTTTGTAATAAGTTTTTCATCTTTTAGCATATAATTTGCATTTTTACAGCTAGGCATGTAGAATATTGTGTATTTAAAATCCTTATAATTTTATTCCGTGTGTGGAAGTTTCTTGGAAAAGCTGATACTTTGCTCGCGCTTTTCCTTGTACATTATCTATGGGGTTCATCTTTTGTTAGTGTTATCTTTTATTTCGGATGAAGATAAGGCCGGAAATTTCTCGCAGATGTATTTAAAATATTTGCCTTCTTTTGTTAACGCTTTAACGAATTTCTTTGACAGATTTTCGCTACTTTTTGAATTTTTAACTTTGAAATTTACTATTTACAAAAAATCTGACGTGATGGCTAAAAACGAAGATCCGTTTCGAATTCAGTTCTAAAAAATACATAAAAATCAATTATCAAAAGTTAAAATCATGATCATAACTTCTATTTTATAGATTTTTTTTTTTTACTTTTATCTCTCACATGTACTATTTACGAAAAGTCATGACGTGATGGTTAAAAATGAAGATCATTATTGGATTCAGCGCTTAAAAATATATAGAAATCAATTATCAAAAGTTACAAAACACAGCCCTCGCAGGCTTGTGTTTCCCATGTGGCATTTTCAAGGTGGATTTAGTGATTTTTGTTTTGAAATGATACACCAGAAACCTGTTTTAAGATTCTCTGTATCTGCCAAAGTCGAACGTCGAAATTAGCATTTATGAATCGCTTCATATTCAACCACCCTCTGGTCCTACTCAGTCCAGTGGGTAGCATGCTGGTCACAAAATAATGAGTTTAAACCGATGTTCGATGCCAGATATTTCTGGCTCAGTGACTATGAAAGGTTTTCGGGGTTTTAATTTAAGGTAATTCGGGTTCCCTTAAGACATTCCTTCTATAGCATTATGATCAAAACTAATAAATGCTTAAATAAATCTCTCCCCCGCCCCCCCTCCTTCCTATACAACTGTCTATTTGCTCCCTCTATGGAGTCAAATCAACTGACATTTTTGAAAAAAATTCAGCTAGATTTTGTTTTAAATCTAAGTACTGAAGATTAACATGCTAGAAAAAAAAATTTCTGCATTAAATTTCTTGTGCATATGGATTGACGTCAATTTATACAATTTCGATTAATTATTTTGGACTTTTTTAGCAAATCGTGTCACAGCTAGAAGCTAATAATTTTCGATCCTCTTTGTAATATATTTTGCATTTTTGTAAAATATAAAATAACTGCTAATGTACAGTAGTGAAAAAAAAGTAAACATCCATACTGCCACTGGAATAAACTATTGAAGTAGAAAGTTGCGGGTACCCAACGATAGAAAATAATGGCTACTTTTAAGAGATGTATATAAAATTCGCTTAGGGGGCTACTACATATCAAAGCTAACCCAAAGATTTTTTTATAGCAATAACCATGTTTGATAAAATAAATATACGTCCTTCAATTATCCTAAAAACAAATTTTCATGAAATTACGATTTGTTTCAGAGAAATCAATTACATTACTATTAACATATTTTAGAAGCTGTATCCAAGTTAAAGTTCAGAACGCGATAGTTGAAATGCTATTAGACCGGGAGCCGACAGCACAGACAATCACCTCATCGAGTTCACGGATAAAATTCTAGGATTAGTTAAATCTTGATTCGCATATTAAAACGCAATCGGTCTGCCAAGTCACATCATGGTGGAAAACACCTGAAATCCCGATTTTAGCGGCTGACTCGTAGGTTTACCATTGGGTTTTCCTCCACAAAAAGATATGAAATCATGGAGGACTGGGAGCAGGAAAACACAATGGTAAACCTACGAGTCAGCCGCTAAAATCGGGTTTTCAGGTGTTTTCCACCAAGTTATGACTTGGCAGACCGATTACGTTTTAATATGCGAATCGATTTTTAACTAATCCTAGAATTTCATCCGTAAAGTCGATGAGGTGATTGTCTGTGCTGCCGGCTCCCGGTCTATATGGAATGATTATGTCAATTCTATTAATGTATTATTTCTTGCCAATATAACCATTTTACTCGCTTAATATGTTTCGACTACTGCCAGACCAAATGTTTCTACAAAAGGAGTAATATATATATATCAAATTATGCTTTTCTGCACGTCACAGACGGCTTAAACCATCACTTTGACGTTTTTTAATCATAATTCCAAAACTACTTCGAAGAAAAATTTGAAAATGTGAATTCGCATCAAGCAGGACATGATAAAAGTAAATCTATCAAAAAAAATTGTAGGTTGCAATTCATATTTTTTTTTCGATTTTATAATTCATAATTCACGTTTCAAATTTTCTAAAATTATAAATTCAATGTATTTATGTTTTTTTTTTTTTTTTTTTTTGTTATTATTATAACCACAGAAAAAGTTATCACATCAGAATTAGAATTTCTGGAGATATTAATAAAAATCTGAAAATGTAATTTAACAGTAGACGCTCTAAATTTTGAATGTTTATAATTCAAAAACTTATCATCTAACTGACTTGAAATTTCGTTTCTAGGCATAGTTTGAAACGAAAATTAAAAATATATTGTAAAAATTGGGTGCTGGTATTGCACAAAACAAAGTTTGTTTTTGATTATTAGATGGCTACCTAAGAAAATTTTGTACACATCACTTAACAGTAGATTTCGAATATTTTGGTACCAGTAGCTTTCTTCTATTATAATTAGTAGCAGAGTTAGTAGGTGTGTTTACTTTTTTCTACGACTGTACATAATAGTTAAAGCGGCAAATTTGAGAAAACAAGGCATAAATATCAATAGTACTGATAATTAAAATTTTCAGTATAACATACATTATAAAAAGCAATTAGGCAATCAAACTGTACAGTCGTGGAAAAAAAAAAAAAGGAAACACCACCTACTAACACCTGAGCAAATTATCGTAGAAGAAACTTACTGGTACCGAACGATTGGAAATAAAGTCTGCCTTTAAAAGATGTATATAAAATTTGCTTAGGGGGCCAGCTACATATTAAAACGAGCCATAACTTTTTTTTTTTTTTTTTCAATAGCAGTACACAATTCTGACAGCATAAATGAACTCTACACCTTTCAATTAGTCCAAAAACAAATTATTATGCAATTCGTACCATAAGTTTCCAAGAAATTAATTATCTTAAAACGAGCGTATTTTAAGGGCTGTATTCAAAATGAATTTCAATACTCGATTATTAACCGAGAGAGCTCCCTTCTTGATCAAGGAAACTTAAACAGTCAATTAAGCCTGTTAGAATACAGGACAGCATAAGAAATTTCAAAATATTTAGTCACTTCTATCATAGACGGAATGACCGTGACTTAAACCATCATTTTGCCGTCTTTTAAGCATAATTTGAAAACTACTTGGACGAAAAATGTGAAATTTTGGATTTCCATAAAGGACTTAATAAATTTAAATCCATCAAAAAAAAAAAAAAATTAGATTGCAATTCATAATTTTTTGAATATTAATTTCATAATTTATAATCCATGTCAGAAAATTATAAAAATTACAAATTCAACGTATTTATGTTTCGGTTTATTAGTATTATTTCTACACAAAAAATTAAAACATTAGTATCATAATTTCAGAAGTTATAAATAAAAATATGAAAATGTAATTTAACATTAGAAGCACTAAATTTTGAATGTTTATAATTCAAAAACTTATCATTCAAATGACTTGAAATTTCATGTCTAGGCATAGTTTGAACCAAAGATTTGAAATATCTCATTAAAATTGGGTATTGCCATTGAAAAAAATAAAGTTTGGATTAGTTTTAATATGTAGATGGTTCCCTAAGCAAATTTTATATACGTCATTTAAAAGTAGACTTTATTTCCATTCGTTTGGTATGGGTAACTTTCGTTTACGATAATTTGTTGAGGAGTTAGTAGGGGGTGTTTACTTTTTTCTTTCTACGACTGTACATTGGAAAGATGCTATTGTCGACAGGTAGTCGAAAACCCCTCCATGTTCCTTGATGCGTGCGTGGGTCGACAGTCCGTCAAAATGGCTATTTTTATTTTTAAATCAATCCCTACTCATACAGCATATCTGAAGCTCATTGCGCTGAATCATGCGCATAGTAGAAGTGTTTAAGAAAGTGTGTTTGCCACCGACTCGGAATTAGTTATTTTTTTTTTTTTTTTGTTCGAATATTTGGACTAAAACTGAAACAATTTCGTTTTAGTTTATTTTATTATTCGACTAATTAATAATAGCGTTAAAAAATTACCAAAAGGACAGGAAAATTGAAGAAATACCTCACAAAATAAACAAATTATGTGAAAAAAGAAAATTATTTAAAAAAAATGAATCGTGTTTCTTAAAAAATACGATTTAGCACATATCATTGATACAGATGTAAGGAAACCCCAGTCAACGAGATGTTTCTGGTCACATATAAGTTACATTGTAATGAATACCAGCATACACGTTACAATTAAAGTAAACATTTTTTTTTTTTTTTTTTAATCTGAAATTCAAATTCAGTTATGTTGTTTTCATTTTTATTGTTACGCACATTAAATAAAATAAGATATATTATGTAACAATAAAAGTATATTTTAAAAACATACACACAAATATATGTTTAATCGTAAGAGAAATAGTTTCGCGTGCAATATATAGTTTAAAAAAGCATTAGTTCATTTTTATACAAATTCATTTCAGTGTTTTTACAGGTGCCTGTGAAGTGTGGCTTACACTTACGAGTTTTACGACTCTTTTGTTTCAGTTTTTTTTTAAATTTAGAAATATAAATTCAAATTTAATTACAAATTTAATGTAAAAATTTAAGTATAATATAAACTTACCTTAATACGATAAATTATTAAGAAAAAGAAACAACGTATAAAGGCACAAATAAAATGTGTTTAAAAGCATACAGCTGTTTCAAAACCTCTAAGGTTTCCTCATCAGTGCTTAAAATAAAAGTTAAATTAAAACTAAAACATTGTGTGAAAAGGGGGGGGGGGGGAGAAGTGGACAGAGAGTCTGAAAAGCGTACCTTTCTCTACAGCCAACGGTGAAATGCGACATACGGCTGACAAACAGCTACGGAGTTGATCTCACGCGCATATTCAGGGAGACCAATCAAAATCACCCAATTGCTCTGGAAGAGTCCAAACTTAGAAGGAGAAAAAGGGGGGGGGTGGAGAGAATTATAGAAAATTAAACCATATCTTTGAAAAATTGGGCGTACTGGATAAATCATTAACTAAACTGTTTGAATTTTTCCATATGTGGTAAGCCTCCCAGAAGTCCAGATCATAGATTGAAGTACATTTCTGTATTATGGAGGCTTCGGAAAAATTAAAATTATGGTTGTTGGACCAGCAGATGTTGGCAATAGCGGAATGTTCAATATCACAATTTTTAACGCAAGTTTTATGCTCCCCCAAACGGATCTTAAAGGCACGCTTCGTTTGACCAATGTACATTTTGTTGCATTCGCAAGATTTCCTGTAAATACCCCAATTTGAAAAACTATCAATTGGATGTTTCAGATTTGTGAATTGAATTTTATTAAAAGGAGTATAAACTACTTTAAAATCAAATTTTGACAAGATTTTAGAAATTTTATGGCTTATTTTCGGAAAATATGGGAGTATAATTAAATTTTCCTTACCGACAGTATTAGCCCTCGATTTTGTACGTTTACTTACTTTGTTATGAATAGAATCGACGATTTCAGCTGTAAAACCTCGATCAATGACAATAGATTTAATATAGTCTAATTCTGTTTTTAGTAAACTGTCGGAAGAACAAATATTTAAAGCCCTGTAAACATAACTGTTAAATGTAGCCAACTTTTGATTAGGTGGATGGGATGAAAGGCGATGTGGGGGTAAGGATACTGCAAATGGTTTACGGTAAACAGTAGTGTGAAACAAATTATTTTAGCGGAAAACCATAACATCAAGAAAGCGCAAACGACTGTTATTTTCGAGTTCGAAAGTGAACTGAATATGTTCATCTATATAATTCATAATATCGAGAATATTAGTAAGATTAAGATCATCAGAGTTCAATAATGCAAAGCAGTCATCGACATAGCGGATGTAAAATTGAAAGGATAATATCTTGAAAAGGTTTGATTCGTAATAGTGCATGTAAATATCACTGAGAATGGGGCTGAGGGGGGAGCCCATGGACAAACCATCAGTCATGCAATAAAAATTACCATTAAAAATGAATGTGTTTTGCGATAAACAAATGCTAGTAACATGTATAAGCTCATCAATTTCGTAATACGAATAATGAAATTCTTGTAGGCGTAATTTAAGACAATTTAAAGCACTTTACCGTTGATTAACCAGAATGCCGTTGTCAATCTTTCAAGTGCTAACCTTACTCAGGATGACATCCATTATCTTAAATTAAATAATAATTTTGCACTTACTACTAAACCGTCTTTTCCTCATGTGATTGCCCCCATCGAAAGAGCGTTCAAGTTCAGTGCCTTAAACCCTCCTCAGAAGGATTCAATTAGACATTTAATCACCAATAATGTGAACTTCAATAATAACCTTCCTAAAGATATGAGCAATCCTTATATCAGCAAAGCTGCATCAAGTTGCATAAAAAATCTAAAATCTAATACTGACATAGTTATCAGCAAGGCTGATAAGGGTGGCCAGATTATTGTTATGGACAAGTCTGATTACCTATCCAAAACACAAGACTTGATAGACGAGGGTCCTTATAAAAAGATTAAATCTGATCCTTCTCAAAAAGAATTGAAAGCTATAAAATCGGCTATCGAGCACTCTCCTCTCATTTCCAACAACGTTAAATTATCCCTCATTCCTTCAGTGTCACACTGCGCAAGATTTTATACGCTCCCAAAAGTCCATAACAAGGCATTCCTTTCAGACCAATAGTTTCGAACATTAGTACCTCTACCTATAAATTGGCGAAATATCTGACCTCTATTTTCTCCCCCCTGCTCTCTAACAATATCTACACTTGCAGGAACTCTTATGAGTTTGTTAATAAGCTTCGTAGCTTCAGTGGTATTCAAAACAATAGTATGGTTTCATTCGACGTTAAATCACTATTTACTAACGTACCGGTTCAAGGTGCTTTAAATTGTCTTAAATTACGCCTACAAGAATTTCATTATTCATATTACGAAATTGATGAGCTTATACATCTTACTAACATTTGTTTATCGCAAAACACATTAATTTTTAACGGTAATTTTTATTGCATGACTGATGGTTTGTCCATGGGCTCCCCCCTCAGCCCCATCCTCAGTGATATTTACATGCACTATTACGAATCAAACCTTTTCAAGATATTATCTTTTCCATTTTACATCCGCTATGTCGATGACTGCTTTGCATTATTGAACTCTGATGATCTTAATATTACTAATGTTCTCGATATTATGAATTTTATAGATGGACATATTCAGTTCACTTTCGAACTCGAAAATAACAGTCGTTTGCCCTTTCTTGATGTTATGGTTTTCCGCGAAAATAATTTGTTTCACACTACTGTTTACCGTAAACCATTCGCAGTATCCTTACCCCCACATCGCCTTTCATCCCATCCACCTAATCAAAAGTTGGCTGCCTTTAACAGTTATGTTTACAGGGCTTTAAATGTTTGTTCTTCCGACAGTTTATTAAAAACAGAATTAGACTACATTAAATCTATTGCCATTGATCGAGGTTTTACAACTGAAATCGTTGATTCCATTCATAACAAACTCAGTAAACGTACAAAATCAAGGGCTAATACTGTCGGTAAGGAAAATTTAATTATACTCCCATATTTTCCGAAAATAAACCATAAAATTTCTAAAATCTTGTCAAAATTTGATTTTAAAGTAGTTTATACTCCTTTTAATAAAATTCAATTCGCAAATCTGAAACATCCAATTGATAGTTTTTCAAATTGGGGTATTTACAGGAAATCTTGCGAATGCAACAAAATGTACATTGGTCAAACGAGGCGTGCCTTTAAGGTCCGTTTGTGAGAGCATAAAACTTGCGTTAAAAATTGTGATATTAAACGTTCCGCTATTGCCAACCACTGCTGGTCCAACAACCATAATTTTAATTTTTCCGAAGCCTCTATAATACAGAAATGTACTTCAATCTATGATCTGGACTTCTGGGAGGCTTACCACATATGGAAAAATTCAAACAGTTTAGTTAATGATTTATCCAGTACGCCCAATTTTTCAAAGATATGGTTTAATTTTCTATAATTCTCTCCACTCCCCCCCCCCTTTTCTCCTTCTAAGTTTGGACTCTTCCAGAGCAATTCGGTGATTTTGATTGGTCTCCCTGAATATGCGCGTGAGATCAACTCCGTAGCTGTTTGTCAGCCGTATGTCGCATTTCACCGTTGGCAGTAGATCTGAAAGGTACGCTTTTCTGACTCTCTGTCCACCTCTCCCCCCCCCCCTTTTTTTACACAATGTTTTAGTTTTAATTTAACTTTTATTTTAAGCACTGATGAGGAAACCTTAGAGGTTTTGAAACAGCTATATGCTTTTAAACACATTTTATTTGTGCCTTTATACGTTGTTTCTTTTTCTTAATATATTGGCACAAAGTACAATCCTTCCCCCCTTTTTACAATAAATTATACCGGCATGATAAATTTAAATTTAGGCATTATACACTTTGAGGGATCTGGGAGATATTTTCCTTTGCAAAACATTTTTTATTCATAAAAAATACAGTTGAAATACACAGAAATACATTTCAGAAAACTTTAAAAAGTGAAGTGATATATTTTTACCATTCTGTTTCTCGAGGATATTTTTCTTCAGAAAACATTTTTTTAAGCATAAAAGATGCATTTGAAATCCACATAAACATTTCAAAGAAAATAAAAAAGAACAGCAAATAAAGAATTGGCATATCCTTTCGCAATTTTTTCCCAAGAATTTTTTCTTCAGGTAAAAGTTTTCTTCAAAAAAGATTCATTTGAAACATACAGAAGCATTTCGGAGGAAATTGAAAATGGTAATGATAATAAATTAAGTCTGGATAACAATTAGGATGCCATTGATATAACCATAACGGTAAAAAAAAAGATAATTTTAATGGTAAATATAATTAGTTACGGGAGATAAGACAACAGGTTTGTTACAACCAAATCCTTGAAATTTTCAAAATTCCATTATACCATCTAGTGTTTGGAGTCAACTTTATTAAAACGCTTCTAAGTCATTACTAAAAAGAAATGTGATATTTTTATTAAATCACAAACCAAATTATGTTATTTAAGCCTTAAATGAAACTCCTCAAGCGTAACTGTAATCTAGATTTTGATGGAGAAAAATATGAATCCCAAGTCCTAATATCAATGCAAGCAATTGTACATACGCAGTGTACATATTATCTCCGTTTATTTTAAAACTAAATAAGAAGTTTGAGGCCATATTATTGTAAATTCTATACATATGAAATGGCTTCTAATGTCCCAAGCACATAAGGTGGGGGAAAAAAAAAAACAGAAAAAAATAAACATGTCGCATAGAATACATGTTCTATTATCCAGTCATGACCCATGTGCTCAAAGCATAACATTTAAAGTCCTCAAAATTGAGTTTTTTCTAAGTTACTCTTTCATTTAGGTAATTAGACAACATGGCAGGTAACACATATTTTAAATAGAATTTTCAAGACATAATTTCCCTATTTTCTTTTCTGAAAAATGTCAATTAATGTTTCTATTGAACGTTGAGTAGATGCACCTGACTTTATTTTAAGTGCATTAAAAAAATAGCGGCATTGGAAAATAGCAGTTTTTCCACGTAAGTAACATTTTTAATACTAGCACTGCTAGTCTTTACATAATTTTAAATTATGGAATAACAAAAAAAGATTTAGAAGTCGTAAATCTTCCTGCACAGAAAATTATACGTATTTTGGCTATTCCCGGCAAGGAACTTACAAAACAAATATTCAGATAATAGGTATTTTTAATAATAATTCATTTCATTCTTCATATTATCCTAAACTATATTCGATTTCTTGTTCTTCTAAACTGATTGTGAGAATGTTGCATGTAATTTTACAATCTTTGTAATTTTATAATCTAAGAAAAAGAAACGTAAAGTCTTTGTTCCTTATCCACAGATTTAATTCGTGTGTTAACGTGTATTTCAAAGTTTTGAAACACTGGCACGTCGAACGTCTTAATACTTACTTTGTGTGAGAGTGTATCAATAGGTATTTGCCTTCACATAGAAATAAATCAGTGAAATTTATAAAATTTCTACATTATATTAGTCCTTTTCTATATAGTCACCGTGCACTGTAACACATTTCTGCAAAGGGTTTTTCAAAGAAAGGGGGGTGTATTACAGAAGGCGCGATAGTAGATCCGAAAGGAGGCATTTTTCTAAATTTACCGATCCCCACATGTGACATATTGTTGGAAAGGTCTGTGACTACTTATTCATGTTATGCACCCCCCGAGCCTTTCCCCCCCAAATTTTCCCTCCGGGGGGCACTTTTCTAAATTTTGCGGACATCATTCATGCCTCCGGGGGAAATTTTTGGGGGGAGGGGGTGTATAACATAAATAAGTGGTCACAGATCTTTCCAACAATCTGTCAGATGTGGAGGTCGGCAAAAGTTAGAAAAATGTCCCCCTTTAGGCCTACTATCACGGCTTCTGGAACACGTCCTCCCCCCTCTCTTTGAAATACCGTTTGCAGAAATGTGTTACTATGCACGGTGACTATATAGAAAAGGGCTAATATTATGCAGCAATTTCAAAAATTTCAATTAATTATTTCTATGTAAGGGCAAAAACTTATTGATACGCCCTCGTACTTGTCAATTATATTAATGATTCATTAAATAACAATACAAAAAATGAAAGGACTATCTTTTACATATTATTTTGTAACGGAAATTGAAAAAATAAATTATGCTGCATTCTCAGCAGTTGATCTACTTAATGTGCTACGGATGTCCCGTGATAAATGGAGAATTATATACAGCTGTTTATTATCTAGAAAAACTACAGAAAATAAAACAAGAAACTATCAATATCTAAGGCGCATCTATCGCAGGCAGTTCATACTTTTGGAAGAAATATTGTTTTTCATGTTAAAACTACACAAAATTTTCAAACACTCAATAAAATCAAATACATATCATTGTATTATTTTTTGTTATTATTTATTATATTATTATTTTTTTATACGTTGACGAGTACTGGTCAAAATATTTGAACTTTTGCTCTTTCCCAAAACCGAAATTAGTTGTTTCTTATGATGTTGTATGTGCTTATTCTTAATCTAGTTTTAGATTTACTTCAGCAGGTCTTATTTTTTAGAAATTTGCTTATTTCGATTTATGCAAATTTTGTAAATTTTGTACAATTATATGACAATTTAAGGCATAAAGCATTATTGGACTGGAATGTCTTTTATATGTTATGGTTACTGACTAGTCTACTTTATATAAACTTTGTTTCTGCGAATATACTGGATGTCACCGTGAAATATTGTGCCTAATTTGCATATTTTTCATGTTTTTTGTAATAATATTCCTTGTCGTCCAAATATTTGTGCCACACGAGTGCGCTAATATGTTTATAAACCAGTTGTTTAAGCTTATTTTGAATATTGTATCTGTTTTTTTCTATCATCTCGAGTTTTTGAAAAAAGTTAATTTTTTACATTTTGGCCAAAAAAGTCATAAGACATTTGTATGCTATTTTGTGGTGTGTTTCAGCTAGTCAGGATACATTCTACTACTTTTCTTAGATTTTTACGATTATACCCATAATGGATTATGTCCCTGATAGGAATCCGACACTGTTCGTAGATTTGACAATGTGGTACACACACCTAAAAAGCATTTTAGGTTAAACTTGTGCCAACACCGCACAAAGAAATTCCGTAGAAATTCATTTTCTTCAAAAACTAGACGTAATATAAGAAAACCTATTGCAGATTTGAAATTTGCATAAAAATCTAGACTAGAAAAACGTTACGTTAATTCTGTGGCAACTACTTTAAAGTTGATGTAAACATTACACCATTGAAAAACATTCAAATTAAGCTTAATAGTTGACAGATAAAAGTTAAGAATATACAAATCGTGACATTTATCTGAAGCAAATTCTCCACAAGTCATTATCTAGGAAAAGTTACTCAATGTGACATTCACTGTAGCTAAAATTTTGCTTAAAATAGTACAAAAAAGCTTAAATTTGCAAAAACAGACAAGTTTCTGAAAAACTGTACAGCCTACATAAAAACGAAAGCATATTCAGAATCAGCACACAAAACTGATATAGAATCAACGAATTTCAGTTCTGTAAAAAAACCATTGTTGTCCAGAGTAATTAATGTCTCTACTTATTATATATCCGAGCACTTGCATTTTTTTTTAAATCGAAGTAACACATATATTCTAATCTTTTCACTAGTTGATTTAACTTACTACTCTTATGAAAATTATTTGATGCTATCGCCTTCAATCTTCTTTCCCACTTGAAAAATATCTTCATTAATTAAATTTTTTAAATAATTAACCCAATTCGAAAAAGTTCTAAATAATTTTCCTTATTTAAGATTAAAAGCTACTTACTGAATGGGTTTATTTCGTTTTAATTTTTTATCTATACAAAGGACTTTTAAGATGCTCATTGAGTAAATTAACTTTGTAATATTCAGCTCATCTGCTTCTAAAAACCAATTCATTTCATAGAAAAAGTATATATCATTCATTAAAAGCGCGTCAAAAACCTCACAAGAAATTGTCTATATCTCTAATTGCTCTCCAAAGGCCTCTTAATGTTGAATCGGTATATCATATTAGATGTTCGATAATATTAAATTTTAGGAATATTTTCTTTTAAATTTAATCAAAGTGTCATCATGAAAATTTATATTAAATTATAGCACATTAAACATCAGGCTAAGCATTTTTTTCTTTCATTGGAATAAATTTATTCTTTCTATTTATATTTTCGCTTTGATTTTGGCAGGCATTTTATAAAACATTTTACTGGGGAATTGAAATTACAAGCCATTTTTTCTGATCTCGGTCGATAGATATAGAAACCATTCAAAGTTATTTCCTTCGTAGGAAAATTTTAATGTATTTATCGTAGTAGACCTGTATGACGTAGTAGTTCAATCACGATATTTATCGTAATAAAACTAAACTTTCAAATCATCTTTTTGCAACATACTATTTGGATTTTTCTATTAAAAATCATCAACGACTCATAGAATACAGGGTGGCTTAAAAGATCGTGTCTAAACGGCATGTAGGAATGTGTCAGGTCATGAAGAGTAAGAATTACATAGGAACTGTGGGTCGGAAACGCGATCGTGACAGTGCAATTGCATCGTAACCATGATGCAAAGAAAAAGTAACAAACGGCGTAAAAAGACCTTTATTTTACAAAAAACTTAATCGAAGTACAAAATACAAACGAAATATGTTACAACTCATAACATGTACTCAAAATGTGCCCCATTAACCGTGATACATGCTTCACATCGACGCCGCGTGGAATCACGAACACGTTCCAATTGGTCAGGGGTCTACATGACACCTGCCGTCACTTCCGCGATCCATGCCATGAGGTGCACGGTGGATTTAACGGGTGTTTCGTACACCAGAGGCTTAATATTTCCCCCTAGATAGAAATTCACGGGGCTTAAGTCAAAGGATCGTCGTGGTCACGGTACAGGGCCGATTGGAACGAGTTCGCGATTCCATGCAACTCCGATGTGAAGCGCGCATCACGACTAATGGGGCATATTTTGAGCAGTTATTATAAGTTGTAACATTTTTCATTTGTATTTTGTACTTCGATTAATGTTTTTGTAAAATAAAATTCTTTTTTACATCATTTGTCATCTTTTCTTCACGTCAAGCTCATGATACAATTACACCGTCACGACCGCGTTTCCGACCCCCAGTTCCTATGTAATTCTTGCTCCTCATGACCTGACAAACCCACACGTACGGTTTGGGCGTGACCTTTTGAAGAACCCAGTATACATGCCGATCTCTTAGTGCAATTTTATTGCTTCTTATCCCGGAAAGTTCTTTTAAGACCGACCTAAGGACACAAATAATGAAAACTCAGTTAAACTAATTCAAAATTACTATTCGGTACAAATAAAAAATATCAGATGTCAAATGATGTATTTTTTTATGTAGTAATGATTTTTTTTTATTTTTTTTTTAATATATCTTTGTTTTATTTTTTTTTATCTTACTTTGTAGGAAAGTATTTTATTTTAATTCTTGTATGAAAGAAAATAAATTTAGACTTATAAATGACCCTTAATTAAAAGAGATAATATATACAGAAAAAAATGTATTACATTACTAATTGTTCTTGACGTTTCATGATTGGAAGAATAATTGAATCATGGAACATTCTTTGTTTATTTTTTGTCAGTATCTATTAAGTTAAAGTGAAATGGAAATCCTATTTAAAGAATATCATTTCTAAAGAATACTTGATATATTTTTCATAAAGTAAATTCAAACATATCCACATATTTTTAAATAATAAGAATATTTTTTAAAACAGAATGAATAAAAAATATTTTTTTAAGAACAAATACTTCTGGCTTACGCATTTTGTTCTTTCGAATTTTTTTTTTTTTTTTTTTTTTTTTTTCATTTTTGGTATGGGAAGCACTTTTTTGCATATTTTTTTTTAAACCATCGAAATGAATTCAATGCAAAAAATTTATAATTTTCAATGATTCATTTTCAACTCATTTCAAATTAACATTTTATAACATCAAATTGTGATAGTAGCCTACACTGAAAAAAAGGACAATTGTTTCTGAATGTACGAAAACATGAAATAATGACGTACGAAAGTTTACGATAACCTTCTCCATGCTACCCACGATTGCGAAAGCGTTGTTTCTCTTTAGAAACCTCGGATACTAATATATTCTTTATATTTAAAAGTATATTCATAAAAGCAAAGTTTCTTTTAATGCCACTGATTTTCGGAAACGTTTGATTAAATATTTTCATCTGCGTAATTGAATTTACACATGAGGAAGTAGCAAAATGATGTTAATTTTAATGATAATGTTATTGCTGTTAATTTATCATGCTTGTTTTTGAAACATGTTTTCTGAACATTGAAACATTTATTTGAGAATAAATAGCATACGAAAAACCGATATATCAAGAATTGATTGAGAAAATGGTTAATACACTATAAAAACTGCGCGAAAACCTTCCCGAAAATCAGGGCAGCAAAATAAACTTCGTTCTTATAAATGCTCCTTTAAATATTGAAAACATATTAGTTTTTGAGATTTCTAAAGATAAAAAGTGTTTTTCGAAATCGCGAATAATTCTGAAGAGATTATTTTATATTTTCACATGTGGTTACATTACATGAAGAAATATTGGTCTTTTTTTTTTTACAAATGTACACTTTATAAAGTATATAATAGTCAATTCCATATTCCACATCCAAGCACAGTTACTTTTAGAATTCTAAATATTTTCCTTGAAGTCAAAAAACATTCTTGATCCTTTGAATTATTGGAAAAAAAGTAAAAGAAATCTCCTCTAGCACATAAAGAAGAGCAGGTCCGTCATATGCTTGTTCTCTTATTAGAGAAAAAGTTCAAAAATAATACAGAATAATTTAGATTCTTACTAAGAAATTCAGATATATATTAAGATCAATCCTCTAAAAAAATGAAACGAAAGGAAAGAAAAAAAAATTAATAATCCTGATACTTTATTCTATAACCACGAAAAGAAAATTTTGGATTCTGGAAAAATTTTGGATCCAGTTTTTTGATAAATTTGAATATTATGGATATCCTCAATAAGATTTGACCTGTTTTTTTAAGTTCTGTGTATTTGTTTGACTGCCTCGTGTCTCCTCTATCTACGTCTTTATGTTCCACAAATTTTGTAAGTTTTTGAATCGTGCTTACGATTTAATATAAAACTGAATTTGGAAATTGGGGTTTTAAGGAAAATATTCGAGTGCTTTTATTTCTATTTGTTTTATTTTACAGACAGGATTTAATGTATATTTTAGAAATTATCTACATATTTTTAAGGTATTTAGCTTTTCATTCAGTATATGTGTTGTAAAATATTTCAGCAGCCCTAAATTATGACTATAATAACAGGATATCAAAATTATTAAGTTTTACATAACTTTATATTTTATTTAAAAAAACACTTTATATCCATTTCAGAAAATATGTTTATGTACACGTAGAGTATCGCATTAATCTAAGCATCTGTTTTATGTCACATAGAACATTTCAGCAGTCCCTAGATGAGTACTATAAAATAATTTCTAATTTAGCTAAATATAAAATAAATTATTAGTTTTTTATGCGTATTACTTGAAAACATAACACGCTAAAATACTTTTTAAAAAAATGCTTATCCAAAATGTAATTATTCCGTCCTAAATTCAGTTTTGTTTTTAGCTGAATACCTCTGAAAGAATTCTTTTAAATTAAAATTGCCTTGAATATTAAGTTTCACATTTGAGATCTCAAAGAATCTATGTAAAAAAGATTTTCTGTGTTATTTAAATAAATATTAATTACATTTCGCAACTTATCCGAAAACTCTTTTCAGGAAAAAAGAAGAAATAACTCATTAACTTTATAACCACGAAATTCTTTGCATGTAAAATATCAAATTAATTCAAAAAGATTAAAATTTAAAAGCTTTTTTTTTTATTCAAAAGAAATGATCAGTGTAGATATTTACACCAAGTATTTATTTAGATAGGATAATAATGAATGTAGTTTAAAATATTTATGAAATAATAAGAGGAAAAATATTCTAAGGCGATGTATTCCTTTCTATCTGTAATTCGTTTGTATGGAAATTGTTCAATCCCTTAAATGTTACTTATTTATTGTTAATATAATTTTGTTCATCATAATCTTTGTTTTCTAAACGCAGTACTGGAAATAAAGCAATAACTTTATAAAAATGACTGTATTTGCATATTAAATGTAAAATTATTTGAAAATATATACATTTCTTCGCACTTTTTATTTTTATTGAAAAGAAAAAAAAAAAACAGTTTAGATATTTGCACAAAGAATTTCATTTGAATAAGTTAATAATGAATATGTTTTGAAAAATTTCTAAAATTAAAATGCAATTCTAATGCGATTTTGCAATTATGTGACTGCAGGAGTTCATTTCTCCGCATATTGTCCCATGATTTAAATGTTATTTACTGAATCTTAATATTTTTTTCATTTCTCTATTTTTCTAAATGAGAAGCATTTTAAAACGTAGATTGCTATATGTATTTTCGTCACTTTAGCAAAGGAAACAAAAATATAAAATTATATCGTAACATTCGATCCGTAACTAAATAAAATTTTCAACAAGAAAGAAAAGTCATGCATTACACATAAAATATGAAACACTTCCAACACTTCCAGAATACAGCAACAGAACCTCGCTATATATTAAGATAAAAGACAAGATATTTAAATAATCAATTTAGAAAACATATAACGCAGTTGAACATTCAATTTCAGCAACAAGAGCCAATAAGTCGATAAGATATTCGAATTCTTTTGAAACGCTCTTTATATGATCCATAGATTTGTATACACACCACATGTTTAGCTAAAATTTAATTTAGCTGTATGCTGTAATGCACAATACAAAACTTTGAAAACTTATTTTCAGCGTTTAGAACCCATAAAAGGTAGCCTGACATTTGCGTGCTACCCTGTATATTATCTACAGAATTTTATATACAGCACAAATTAAGCTAAATTGTAATTCAGCTAGGAAATGCATAACACAACTAAAATCCCATATCCAGAAGAAATTACCATCCATATTGCTAGACAAGTGATTCCCAACGTGGAGCGTATGCCCTACCAAGGGGCAATTTGAAACTTTGGAGGGGAGGGCAGTTCCAACTTTGTTACTCACTAGCTTGCTATCAGGTTTTTGTTGTTTTTTTAAGTAAAGTTAAAGATGGGATAAATGGAATACGAATAAAAATTAAAACATTAGTTCTCTTATTGAACTTAAAAATCTTTCCAGCCAAAAATTTTAAATAAAACTAAAACCAGAAGAATTATACGGATAATACTTTCAAGAATTTTGATGCAGTTTTTATGATATTGGAAACCTCTATAACGTTTGTAGTTATTATTATACATTACATTTTTTACACAGAAATTCCCTAATCCTTACATAAAATGTCAAATGTGCTGTCAAAATTCGACTCTCTTATTGAAACTGAGAGTTTTGTACAATTTTATTATAAAGGCCACACCATGAGCTTATCTTTTTAAACATAATTTGAAAGAAGTCATGATTTCACGTCGAAAGGCTATTTCAGTTTCCTTTGTGGGAAAATCTGGTAGGTAAAATGAATGAGGTGTTTTATTTTTTCATTTTACCGAATCACAATAGGGAAAGTAGCCGGATTCGGACCACTTCACCTATATTCAGGTGTAACTCATTTCATTTTTCGAATATCTGAAAAATATCACTACAATCAATCATCTATCATCTACAATCTATCATTTACTAAAAAGATGTAAAAAAATTTATTTACTACTCCATTAGAAATGACTTCTTAAAAACTTAAAACCATTAATGCAAAAAACATATGCATAGAAAGATGTTGCATCAACCCCGAAATCTTTCGATCCCCAACGTTATCATTTTCAAGGGAATAGCTTTAGAGGAATGTCGCTTTCACTGTCCTATTTATAAAGCTGTTTGGGAAAAGGGGTTAGTCTATTATTTGTTGGGGGTGTATTGAAATTGGTACGTTCCAATGTTGAACTGTTTTATATATTGAAAATATTGAACCAAATCTGAGTTAACTCATAGGATGATAAAACATCATTGCATCACATTTTATATACATTAAAAATTAGAGAATCATTGTATATATTGAGTAAAGGAAATAGTGTATTCAATGATATTTTATCTTATGGCAGACTTCGTTCAATATTTTTAAAATATCAAACACTTCAACATCGGGACGTACCAATTTCATATTACGCCCCCAACGAATAATAGACTGACCCTATGATTTTAATATCAATTGTTTTTAGATTTTAAGACTAGTTCATTTGTAATGGAACAAACAAAAAAAGAACAAAAAAAAAAAAAAAAACAAGAAAAAATTAAGCACCTTTTCGGTAAATTGATAATTATTTTAGTTTTGTTTTGATGTTTTAATAAGATCAAACAAAAAAATATTTATCTGACTTTTAAAATAAATATCTTCAATATTGAATAATTTGACGTTTTTCTAGCTACAACTAAGAAAGTAATATACTGGTTAACCGTTTTAAAATAATGATATATTACATATTTCAATTTTAATATATTTGTAATCAAAATCTCTTTAAAGTGAAAATAAATAATTTTCAAATGTGAATTAAATTAATGGAAGTTTATTTCTAGCAGACAAATCATTTATAATACATGATGATTTCGGTTTTAGCAGCGTCTATTTATAATTTTGAAAGTAATATTAGAATGCAAGGGGATTTTTATCCTAGTTTTAGATTTGAATTATGTATTAGAACCAAATTAAGATGATTAGTTAATCTCTGAGTGAATTCAAAGTTCTTAATTTACTTTTAAAACAAACAATTCATTAAAAAATGTATTGTTTTTTACTCAGTATTTATTCAAGGAATAAATTGATAACAACGCTAAATCCTAAGATCAGTAATTTAAAATATATATATTAATGTAATTCTTAATTATTAGTCAGTGAGCAATTTAGTCATTTAGAATGTATTTTGAAATATTCATGTAATGCACCTACATTCTTACCAGGTGTCCCAAAAATTGACCGATGATTTTAAAACTCAATAACTTGCAAACGGTGACATATATTTAAAAAAATTATTGCAGGAGTGTTATGTAAGATGTCAGGAGTTCGTATGCTGCGATTCTGAGTTTTAATTACAAATATCAACGATGGATGGCGCTGCAAGCAATAACCACTAAATGCAGTCTCGATTTTCCGGCCTCTCTTATTAAATGTATTGAATGGATCCCGAAGTACCAAAATCGGGTCTTGACTGGGCACCTACTGATTTCAGTGCCATCTATTGTTTGAAATTCGAACTGAAATAAAGAATCACAGTAAAAAAAAAATCCTGACATCATAAATAACTCTCCTGCAAGATTTTTTTTTAATATCTGTCACCGTTTGCAAGTTAATGAATTTCAAAATCATCGGTCATTTCTGGGACCCCCGGTATCTACTGATTAAACAGATATATTCGAGAAGTGCTAAGTCCGATTACTCTGGGCAACAAATTTTTTCGTTTGCTCTGCTACCGAACTGAAATTAGTTGTTCCTTATTCAGTTTTTTGCTCTGATTCCGAATTGTAATCTTAAATTTTTTCCATCACGTCAAGTTTTTTTAGATATTTCCATATTTCGATTTATGCAAATTTTGAAATTTTTGTACAATTGTATGCATATTTAAGGGATAAAGCGATATCAGAGTGCCTTATTTATTTTATGTTATAATTGCATATATAATATGTAATAATGTTTTGTTCGGGATTATACTGGCATGTAACATTGAAACAGTGTGATACATCTGTATATTTTTATAATAACGTTTCTTGACGTACAAATATTTTTGCCACATAAGTGCACTAATATATTCATAAACCAATATTTTTCGTTGATTTCAAATCTGATATCAGTTTTCTTCTATCACTCTAGTGTTTGTGAAAATGCGAAATTTTATTTTTGATTAAAAAAGCCAGAAAATGCTTTTTATGTTATTTTTTATGTACTTTGGCTAGTTAGGGTACATACTACTACTTTTTATATTTATTTTTTATTATACCTTTTAATGATTATGTACCTTATATGAATCTGACATTGTCGCACTTTTGATAATGAGGTACACACCATTTTATATCAAACTTGTGCCACTAACATAGGAAAGTAGAAATTCATTTTACTCACAAACCAGATGTGATACAAGGAAACGGATTGAAGATTTGAAATCAGCATGAAAATCGAGTCTAGAAAAACATTATGTTAATTTTGTGGCAACTGCATTAAAGTTGGCAATAATGTAAACATTATACAATTGAAAAATATGCAAGTTAGGCTTAATGACAGACTGATAAATGTTAAGAATGTGTAGACTAGGACATTTATCTGAAGCGACTGAGCCAGTAGTCACAACATAAAACAAAAAATCCTGTCTGACATATATTGTACCTAAAACTTGCATAAAATGGCGCAAAAAGCTTATATGTGCATAAATCGAAATATGTAAAAATCTCAAAAACTAGACGCCTGATGAAAATCTAAAATTGGATTCGGAATTAGCGCAAAAATCCGAATAGGACGCAACTAATTTTAGTGCAATAGCAGAACCATCTTGGTATAGGACTATCTATTAATGCATGAATGTTTAAAATGGTTGATAATCAATGGCGCCAACATATATGGGCCCATGGGACTCGAGACCCACCCAATAATTTTCTCTCCCAGCCCACCCAATTTCTATTATTATATTTCATTATTTATTTTACTTTATTTTTTATTTTTCTCAAACAAAATTTCTTTCTGTTGACATTCAATGAAAAAACAATAAGGATAGCAGAAACAGACATGTAAGAACAATAAACGTCTCTTTAGCGTACATGTAGGAAATTTCTCTCTCTTTTTTAATTTCTCTTTCTGACATTAAATTTCTCTCGAAAGAGAAATTTCTTGAATACTGTTAATTTACCAGTTAATACAGGTCAATGACCATCTATTTAAATGCCGTGGCATCCATATGGCACGTAGGTGACCTATAGTTTTTGCTTGATGGGTTGTTTTTATTTTGGATACATGTGGGCTGTTCAAAATACTCCATTGTATTTCTTAACACTTTTCTTTTTCTGAAGAGTAGACTTATCTGCAATGCAGATTCTGCATAATAATGCATGTGCTAAATTTAACCGCTCCCCCTCCTACCTCCTCTTAATTCGACAAAAAGTAATACAAATGCAATTTATTCAAAATTATGTGATCAAATATCAGAGATGAAAAAGCAGGATACGTTCTCATATTAAATCAGTCGCCTAGAGACATAAAAGTAGACTAGCCGAAGACTAGCACTGGCCAGCCAAAACCTACACTTTATTGTCTGTAGGAGTTTTTTTTTTTAAATACTATTTAAAGTCGCTTAAGGATTTTGCGAATTCATTTCCTAAATGGAACTGCAGAAAAGAAGTTTTTAAAAGACAGTTTAAGTCAGTGTTGCAATGGGACACTTTCCCAAGGATTTATCGTCCCTCAGGTATGTGGAGCGTAATTAGACCTCCTAAAAGTTAGCCTTCAATGGCAGAAAATAAGAAAATGACATATGCATTTCATTTGATCATCTTATGATCAGCTTTGATCAATAATTTTAATCATCTGATCAACTTTAATTAATGAGTTGTAATTATAAATAACCAGTGTGTGTATGTGCGTGTGGAGGGGAGGGGGTAACTTTTAGGATATTTAAGAATGCGCAAACTAAAAATAAAACTAGAGATCCGTATCAGAAATCGTTAGATCAGAATTTGACTAACCGTTTCCAGCGTTTGATCAAGCCCGGAAGTGCCCGAAAAATCATTGTTTCTAACCGCAGACACATTTGAAAGGTATTTCCTCTCATCGAATTTCACGGGTATTTGAGACAAAATTATGCCATTGGACATAACATCGCTTTTGATCAAACATTTTGCAGTGTTTGATCGAACCCGGAAGTGCCTATTTAATGTGGTACCAAAAAAAGACTTCTACATTACTCATGCAAATGTAATTTAATGAAATCACAAATGTACACTCTCAAAAATAATTTACTTAAAAATGAGAACTTCCATGTACTCGTATTTTTTTAAGTACAATTGTTTCAAAAAGAAGTGCATTGTTAAAAATAATCTACTTAAACATGAGCATTTCTATGTACTCATATTTCTTAAATACAATTGCTGCAGAAAGGAGCATTAATCTACTTTAAAATGAAAATTTCTTTGTACTCGATTTTTTTAAGTACAATTAATTCAGAAACGAGTACATGATATTTTGAAGTTGTGTATACTTATACTTGATTTATATATGTATGCAGAAATGAATACATATATTTTGTATTTTAAAGTCTTAATATCCATGTTTAAATCCTATGTGGTCAAAAATATGAGTTTTCTGATAAACATTTTTCTTATACCGAATTGACAGTAGGGATTTCCAAGCTTTTATTTAAAGATGTGTCTATCTTTAATATAATTTTTAATTTATAATACACACTTTTCAAATTTATTTACAATTTCATTAGAAATGTTAAAGAAGAAAATTTAGTTTAAAAATTGTTTTATTAGAAATTAGAAGATTTAAGAAAGGGAAAATTCATCTCTGCTGTTACCGATCTTCCGTCGCTGATTCATAAAATGTGTCATTTGGAAACAGCTGTCAACTGCTTTTATAGCACAGTCAGTACAGTACTGATCTCCCACTTAGAGGACTCGGGTTCAAATCACGGGGCGGCTCATGCACAAAATTTCAAGAATTAAAATAGTAAATTCGTTGGGTTTGCTCCAAAAATTGTAGTTCTTCGCAATTAAAAGTGGTGATTTGTCGGTTCTCTGTAATTTCGCTTTTTTTTCTTATAGTGTATGTGTGTTTCTATACATACTTATTTTCGAGTTCCTGTATGTACTCAAAAAAATGAGTACATGCGTTTTTCAAATTTAAGAGTTAAGTACTCGGAGCTATTTTAAGATCGGGAAGTGCTCAATAATTAGAACAATTTACTTATTTTGAAGAATAGTGTTTTAACAGTGTATACTTTAAAAATTCATCATTTGAACCATTTACCCGAAAAATGTTTCAGACCACCAAATATTTTTCAATAGTTGGCGCTACTGTTGATGATTATCTATTAGCTGAAGGTTACATGTATTTCTATCTTACTATCTTACCAAAATATTCACTCCCTGGATATTCAATAACAGATTAATCAGTTTATTTTGATGATTTCATACGTAAGATTTTTATTAATATAAAAGATCATGTTCTATATGAGGGAACAAGAGAAAAAATTAGATGCATAGGCATAATACGAGTTCTAAAAGTTGCAGAATAAAGCTGCATTGACTGCATTGGACCTTAGGTCCAACAGCAACTCTTTCCGTATAATTTTGTATACTCTAGTGATTTTTAAATTTATATAATGGAAATTATGATATAAACTATACATTGGTAATTTAATATACTCAAAATCAGTTTAGTCCCTAAATTGTATTCCTGTATTTCAATTAAGGGACCATACATCTTAAAATCTTTTCATTTACTATCTAATATTTTTTTTTATCTCATCTAAAAGGCTCCCTATTCAAATAATTGTAAATACATCTTTTTAAAATTGACTGTTATTGATGATGAAGATGTAATCATAATAATATATTTATTTCCTGTCTAAAATAAAACTTTATTTTAGCTAAAACACTTTCGCTAGTAATTTAACTGCGCCTCGCATATTTTTCTAATATTTATATAATTTCTAAGATATAGTAAATTAAACATCTGTCGCGTCGGTTAGATAAAAACAAAATAATAATGTGTTGACATATTATAGATGAAATTACCATCTGGCACAACTTTGAGTAAATATTTTGAAGGATATATGGCTCATTTCATTTACTCATTCTGAATCATTTAATTCATTATCAATCATCAAAATTGACGTCGTTATACAAGGTGGCGATAATTAAACTGGCAGTATTCAGAGTGTTCTGTAGCGTGATCTAATTGACAGAATGACGCCAAATTTTGTAAGAAAATTAAACAAGACGGGGGACGAAGAATTAAAAATAAATAAATAAATAAATAAATAAATAAATAAAAGTCCCAATATCACCGCTAGGAGAATATGTGGCGCTATGTAACAGAAAAGAGAGTTTTAAAAAATGCAGAATCAATACTGAAATAAAATTACATTTTATTTAGCACATTTAAGATATTAACATTGATTCTGCATTTTTTAAAACTCTCTTTTCTGTTACACAGCGCCACATACTCCCCTAGCGGTGACTTTTGTAACTAAATTTTTTCGCGCAATCTTTCGTCGCCCGGTCTTGGGGTCATTTTCTCAATTAGATCGCTCTACAGAACACTCAGAGTACTATCAGTTTAATTGTGGCCACCTTATATTTCTGAATTTTATTCGTAGCAAGGCTAACGGTTTTTGTTTAGTGAAGTGGGTAGCTTGATACGTTATATTTCGTACTGACTTGGCAACCAGATTTACATGCGTAAGGTCGTAATCGTTTGCTTGTGTAAGGGATCAGTTCACGATTTATTGTCTGAAAAATATTTTATGGATTTAATAGTTCTCTTAACTTATGTTGTTATGTATCGTTTAGAAACCTGCTAGTGTCGACTTTATAAAATGCCGTTCCCGTACGTACGGCCACAAAAGGTTTTGAATTTGACAATCGAACAGATTAATTCAACAATAATTAATTACGCCAAAGAAATATACGTATTTATTTGTACACGAACTTTGAAATTTATACTGCTATATTTATTTATTTCAATCGATCGCATCGATCAATTCAATTCAATACAATTTTTATTACTATATCTCTAAGCATGTGTTCGAAGTATATGGCAAAAGTGAAAAATATATTTAGAAGTTTCGTGATAATGCCGCTAAAACCGTTAGAATAAATAAAATACAGTTACTTACTACGGTTTCGGTTAGTGCGATTTTCAGTTAGTGCGATAAACATTTTTCATATGACCCCTTGATTAGTTCGGGCAAAATTTCGATCAGTATGATAAGCACGAAATGGGTGTTGCTTTTTGCCAGTAAAAGTTTGTCGAGTTTTAAAAATAATTTGCAGAGAATGTCGAATAAAGAAATAACAGTAAAAAATTATAAGAAGCTTTTCAAAACTTAGAATTCCTCAAACAGAATTTCATAAATATAGAATCAGAAATCAGTGGAATGATGTAAGCGCATGTAGGGGTAGAAAATAAAAGTTTGTGTTACAGCAAGATGGATTTTAAAGAAAATTCCGTAATTAGCAATTGATAAATTTTCTGTTAAATAAATTAAAATGCAAGTAAGTTTAAATCAAATTTTATACGCTATAAATTTAATTATGTAATTTTACCTATTTGAAAAACCTAAAGATTTGTAATAAAGGAAATTAAAATTAACTTTGCAATGTTTTCTCAATTGTGACTGGTTATATTAAGTCTCGTGTTTATTTTAATGGAAATTCACGAGAATTAGATAAACTTTTACTAGAGTTTAATCAAGCTATTTTCTAACAATAATATATCAAGAACAAAAGTATATTATTACAGTGTCTATATATATATATATATATATAGACTGAGTTTTTAATAAAGGTGGATGTGGATGTATTGCAATTTTTCATTCAATGTATCTTTCGGTATGTACGGTAATGTCAAAAGATAATTAATCGCAGTAATCAGGGAAATTTTAGAACAATGTATTTAGCAAAAAAATAAAAAAAAGGAGAGAAAATATATGTCCACTTTTAAACTAAAGTATAACCTCTTAATGTGGCCGAATTTACATATTTTCTTATAACTTGAAAACTAATGATCAGAAAAGAACGAATAGATATTCTCAAGTATTCTTGACCATGTGGATGCTAATGGTGGGAGAAAAAAAGATTTGCTTCTGTTTTTGATATTTTTAAAAATTGCACTATTAATTGCAAGGCTCTTAACCATAGTAGACCAAGTCCATTTTGAAAAAAAAATTAGATAGTGCATCCAGAAGGTGAATGAAATCTGTTTTATGCACTCCCTTAGTAAATCAAGTCTGTGAACAGATGACATATATGAGAACGTACATATGTGAAAACACCGTGGAAGTGGATAAAACAGATTTTATGTACCTTCTGGATGAGTTATCTCAGTTTGTTTTCAAAATGGACCTGGTCTACTATGGTTAGGAGCCCCTCAATTAAGAGTTGTAACATATCACACTAAACTCATTGTTTAAATCTCTAAGTTTTATTGATAGTTTTACGTATACCGGATGGTAACAGCTTTAAGTTTATGCTCTGTGATAAAAAAGATTTAATTTTATTTAAAGCCAAAGTGAATCTGTGTTCGTTTAAACCGTATTTAACCTCGCTGTTTTCATTGAGGTCGTGTTAATTTGTGTACGGTAGCTGGGTATTTAACAATTTGCAGAGTTTGTATGAATAACAGAATTTCGGGATCTAATAATTAAGTGTATTTTGCCATGACAAAGGTGGGTTAATTAGTTAATATTTCTAAAATATTTTATTCCACTATATCTATGAGCATTACTATTGGAATTTTATAAAGTACCATATCAAACTATAAGTGATGAAATATATAAATTATTGTCCAAATTATGTCGATAAAACAGTCGTTATTTTCTTTAACATTGGATCATTTTTCAATAATTTATCTCTCACTAACTTAACACCCATGTCGTGTTCATCAGTCTAACCGTAAGGTGTTTAACGTCGTCAAGTGCAAATACATATTAGGTTCCCTTATTAAAATGCCTTGGAGGTCCATACCCGCCTCGTACAATAACCATCGTACAGATCATCGGAGCAACAAACTCTAACCAAACAAGTCTCTAACTTGCCATTGAAAGTTGATGAAAAGTTGCATTTCCACTTCTTTATCATGTGAAGATTAAATATGTAATAAAATTTAGGTATTTGTAATAAATCATATTACGAAGATCTTTGAACGAATTTAATAGCCATCCTTCCGATTGTCCCCCCCCCCCCATATTGATAATAAGTATATCAAGGAGCACACCCGGTGCATCAAATAATGTATAATCTTTTATAAAATCTTGCTAATCATAACATATCATTCTGTATATGCAAAACCGCATAATTTAAAATGCATAAAAAAGTATAGCATAGTATTTTTATATTGGGGATATTTCTATCAAGTTCCTTACTTTTTTATCTCTTTATTTATGAGCTTTTATCATGTTTGAAAAATTCAATCCTATCTGCTTCAGAAAATGCTATCTTGAGTTAAGATCTAACGAATAACCTTTTCAAAACACTTTAACGTTCAACAGAAATAAATTTACTTTATCTTTTGCTGTAAAATACATTCTGGAATATTTACTATAAAAATGTTTGCTGCTAATATCATTCGATTTAAAACAACGATTTCTAACATTTTAGATGCCGGACAGACTTTGGATTTAATTAGCAATATTTCACATTTTTCAGTATTTATTAGAAGACAAAAGGTTTACTAATGAAAACATAAGAATTTTTTTAAATAACAGAATTATATTTCGTTATTTACAAAATTCAGATTAGGTTAAATTTCGACGAATGAAATTGATATTTCTTAAATAAAAAAGTCTATTTATTTAATTAATGAATGGTGGATAAAATCTAAGCAGCAGGCAATCTATATTGTGCAAAAATATAAATACGGACAATTTCATAACAATTTAAATTTATTATGAAACTAGTAATCATTAAAAGAAATATATAAAATGGTTTCAAAATTTCTTCCTTTTACCTAAATTCATGAGTTTCAACCATTTAGAAAATAATTTATAGTACGTCGATGCGAAGTCAAACAGACGTAGATTTGAAGACTTTCTGACCATTTTTGAGTTCTGCGAAGTCATAATGTAAACTTTTGTGGAGTCACAATGTGGCCAGTTTGTGGGCAGTGTGACATGTGTAACAAATCTGCATCGGATAAAAGTTAGCCGCTTAGGCTGACAAGATTTTACCCAAACTTGACAAAACCATACTGGGTTGCCTTTTTTTCAGCTGTCAGATTTGGATTTGAATCCTAGAGTGGATAGAGATCGAGTAACTAGATTTTACCAGAACCTGACAAGATCCTGTTGATTGATTGTAATTATTGTTTGAATTTAGTCCTAATTCGAATGTAATTGAAAAAAAAATGATA
Organism: Maratus speciosus; assembly: GCA_963932465.1. Classification (NCBI taxonomy): domain Eukaryota; kingdom Metazoa; phylum Arthropoda; class Arachnida; order Araneae; family Salticidae; genus Maratus; species Maratus speciosus. The sequence continues at coordinate 53,863,911 of OZ010786.1, read as the reverse complement.
TAAAATGAATAATGTGAACATTAAAATGTTCCACTATTTTACTTAAAAGGCAATTAATGTAATAAAACAGATGTTACAAGTTTAAAATATACATTTTATTTAAAACTTCTTAGTACTTTCAAGCCTTCCAGGCTCATCATCAGAGAATATCTTAATAACTAAATGTTGTTTATTTATACAAATGCGTCACTTTGTTTTGAAAATGAGAGAGCCAATAATTACTAGAGTTGAAAGTAGAAGTAGCAAGCCTTTAAATAAAATGTATAATTTAAACTTAAAACATCTTTTCCATTACATTAGTCGCCTTTTAAGTAAGATTGTGGACCTTTTTAATGTTCACATTATACATTTTATGTTGAATCAAGGTGAAAAATTGCGTTTCGTCTTATGATAATTATTCGGAAAAAAAAAAAAAAAAAATTTTTTTTTTTCATCTGATGCTGGTTTTCGAGTCCGGTTCGGATATACCAGATTTTTTAAAAAGAAGATCTATAACATAGAGGTTGCAACAACAATAGCATTTTACTGTTAAAACACATTTTCTTTAATTAAAAAACTATTATTTCAGTCTTTTCGGACTTTTTTTTGTAAAATCTAAACATCTATATTTTAATAATCTATGAATTTAGATAATATATATAAATATTTGTAACTGACAAAAAATGTAGATAATAAGAATGGATACAGACAAATTGATTAAAAAAATATTTTATTTCAGTGTTTGTTCAAATAATGGTTAAACATGTGGGAACAAATTTCTAATCCTACATAAACTTTTTATACGTTTTATATATAGCTGTATGTGGGTGTGCATTAACTCATACTTACTGAAACGGGGAAATCCGTCATGTACCATATGCAGTTAATCTAATAGAAAGGAGTTATAGATTATCGTAAAGAATAAAGAATGGTTTTGGAAAAATTGGATAATATTTTATCCAAAACATAAAGCCTAAATAAATAATGGAAAACTGAAACTCTTTTATAAATGTTGAATTACTTGATAACAATTTCCTTTCTTGAATTTTAGCTTGTAGAACAAAATGAATCTGCAGATACTGTATGACAGACAATGATAGAATAATTAAACAAATTACAAACTGTAAAATTTCTAAAATCCTCCATTATATTTCAGATTTATTTTCATTGCATAAAGTTAAATTCCTTGAAAAATTACTGTTTTTTTTATCAGTCCTGGGAAAGATATTAAAATCTCTCGGAATTTTTTACACAAAATTTGTAAAAGTATAAGACATTACCTTTCCAATGAATCTAAATAATTTAAAATTTTTTTTTAATGATTTCTTCAAAACACTCTTGCTCACCTAGACATCGTACTAATCTCCTAATTCAATTTAGAAATCGAGTGTTTAAAATCGGTTTTAGACTAAAATGTATCTTGACTGACTGAACATTAAGTCTTCATATATGATATAAATTATTTTCTCCCCACATTCTAGAACAGAATTTAAAATATAAAAGTTGAAAGATTATTTTTTTTTAATAATATGTGAACGATCGGAAAAATTCGAATATTCAAAAGTTTAGGCTATTCTTTCCAATAAAGAATAAATTTCTATTTTGAAATGCAATGCACAATAACAGTAAGTAAAAAACAAGAATAAAGTAGTATGTTGTGGCCATCACAAAACTTTCTTCTATCTCACAAATGTCAATACTTCAAAATTCGCTATCACATTGCCAAATTAAATGGCAATCTGTTCTCATCATGAGAATTCTAAAAAGATGAAATTCCGTGCATCAGTTCTCGAAGTAAGACTGTCGCTGAAATCGTGTAAATCCAGCAAAATGCAGCATTGCAGCGCCACTTGTGTTATTTACACCCGAACCTAATTATCATCAACTTATGGCAACGTCTAACTGAATATGAAGTTTGATGAAAATTCGTGCATTAGTTCTTGAGATAGAGCGATTGAGGAAATAGTGCAAAATGCAGCACAGCAGCGCCCCCTATTGGGCGATTTGCACCAACACGTAGTCAGCATCATTTCATATCAAAGAGTAACTGAATCTGAAGTTTGATGAAACTGTGTCCATTAGTTCTTGAGATAGAGCTATTGCAGAAATCGCGTAAATCCTGCAAAATGCAGCATAGCAGCACCACCTTTTGGGAGATTTACACTAAAACTTAAACAGCATCTATTCATGTCAAGGACTAACGGAACCTAAAGTTTTATGAAAATCCGTGCATTAGCTCTTGAGATACAGCTATGACGGAAATCGGGAAAAATGCAGCATAGAAGCGCCACCTGTTGAGAGATTTACACCAAAATCAAATCAGCACCAATTTATATCAGTGACTAACTGAATATAAATTTTTATTAAATTCCGTGCATTAGTTCTTGAGATAGAGCGCCCACAAAATTTGTGTCACACAAAGACAGACTCACAGACAGACTCACAGACTCACAGACAGACTCACAGACTCACAGACAGACATTTTGTAAAAACATGTTTTTCGGATTCTCTGACCCCTAAAATGTGTAAATCCGTCGAAAACCGGAATTTGAAAATTTTCATGAATCCAATACTTTCTTGTTGTAAAGATAAAAGAAAGTAAAAAGAATGTATCTGGGAGCACGGCAGTGCGTCCGCCAAGTTCGCACAAGCCGTAAGCTACCTTTCCCTGAACCATTTCGGCACACTTTTCACCCCCTCATAACGTCGTTTTAGGGAGAGATATAGAAATTTTTCTTTTATACACATGTTCGTATGGTCAAACTGAACTAAGATTCCACGATTTCATCTTTCTATATTTAGTAGTTTTCGAAATATTAAATTCCGAAAAAGCGCTTTTTTGTTACTGACTCACTTCGCATCGTGAAATAACTAAGGTACTTCTAAAAGTCTTAGAATCATGAAATTTCACAGGTAAGTCGGGTTTGTAGCACAATTAACCATAAAAATCTGAAAACACAGAATTTCCGCCTCTAAACCCTTCAAACAGGGGGTGTTCATTTGGCCGTAAACATCTCCTTAACACATTCAATTGTGCCAATGTTGGTCGCCAGAACTCGATTACAGAGTTTTGAAGGGAGTCACGTGATTTCAAGCAGAATAACATTTTATATATATGCTTTTCCAAAGATGTTTGTTAAATATAAAAAATGAATATACCTAAAATTTTTAATCAGTATAGGTTATGATATAGTTACGATATTAAAACAATAAAACATTTAGCAAAATATAACCGCAATTCGGTACGTTTCCGATATAGTAGCCTTAGCGAAATACAGAAAATAGCCTTGACGCGAAAAGAAATTTGATAATAACGTATTTTCTGGCAACTTATTTACTGTGTCACGTACACAAGCAGTTTTTTCAATATGTATACAATTTATTTAATGTAAGAAACCCGTTTATTTATTTTTATATACCAACATAAATAATTTGTATATAAAAAATAATATTTTATACATGTATAAATAAAATGTTTATATGTATATAAAAACATATATAAATAACATAAGACTTCATCAGGTTTGTTTTCATAGTTGTTTATATCATTTGGCAACATATCTCAGTTTCTGAAGTCCGAATTGCGCCAAGATTTAAAAAAAATGCCAAGGCCTCTATAGTGGAAAAATATCCTAATTCCATATGAAAGTTTAAAGATCTCCTTTTAATTAAATGAAATGTGTAACTAATAAGGCTGTCTTTAACGATGTGCGACAGATGCGGCGTCCGAAGTCCGCTGCTAATATTATTATATTGTATTATTAGCCTACTTACTGTTAATTTATTGTTAATTTTATATCTGTAAAAGAAAGATTATAGCTATAGATAAGATATGTTGGTCACCAAAACCTGATTACAGAAAATTAGCCTGAGTTATAGAGGTGTTACATGATTTCAGGCTGGATGAATTTTTATATGCTTTTACAAAAATCTTAATAAGGCAAATATTTCAGTTTATCAGTCCATCATTCTATCTTTCACTTCCTTAAAACAAATTTTATTAAAGATCGGGAGGCGGCACAGATGTCATATTCGCCCCAAATTGGCGCGATTTTTTTCTGAAGCCAATGTCATATACGTAATGTATACTTAACCTGCGCCAAAGTGTCGTTATTTTGCTTGATATGGTAACCCGGATGTTGTTGTTTATGCTGTTGATGTTTTCGCGAAATCGGCGTCGGAAAAAATCGCTCCAATATGGGCGAATATGACATATGTGCCCGGGAGGCGTCTGCACAGATCATCACCTCATCGAGTTGACGGCTGAAATTTTAGGATTAGTTAAATATCGATTAGCGTATTGAAATTTAACTGGTCTGCCAAGTCATATCTTTGTGGAAACCACCTACAGACCCGATTTTACGGGTTAATTGGTATTTTTTCCATTGTGTTTTCCTGCTCCCATTCCTCCATGTTTCCAAACATTTGGATGCAGGAAAATACCTATATACAGTAAACCAATCAGTTAACCACTAAAATTAGGTCTTCAGGTGGTTTCTACAAAGACATGACTTAACAGACTAGTTGCATTTAAATATGCTAATCTAGTTTTAACTAATCCTAAAATTTCAGCTGTAAACTCGGTGAGGTGATGGTGTGTGCAGACGCCTCCCGGTCTATTATAAATGTCGGAATTCTAATCTCAATAGCACTCTGGTCAATCTGGCAATTATCCCTACTATTTATGGAACACTATTCTTTTAAGTGCGTTTTAGTGATGTTAATGAACTTATGCATATGTATCATACATATTATACATATGCATATAATACGTAATACATTTGCATCATACATATTATAGGTATGTGTATAATACATAATACATATGCATCATTATGACGTCAGAATAAACAAAACATTTTTTGTCGCCAAATTTGAGAATTGACATGATATATTACCAAATTTGCGAAACTTTGCTAAATGTCGCCAAGCTTGGCGAATATTTGACGCTAGTGGCTATTTTTCAATGAGTTAATTATTAATGCGAGCCATCTATTTTTATTTATCCGCATATCATCTGAATAGTTAAATGATATAACGTACTAATATTTCCAAAGTGCTAATAGTTTCGTCACTCCTCTCCAAACCTCTGCTATTGTTATTATATTGTACTGTTATTATACTTACTGTGACTATGTTGTTAATCTTTACACCGCTAAAACTTCTGTATCATATAAAGGGAATTTACGGAAACTATTAAAGCATTGAAACTGCCAGTTCACCTTATATGATTATTATAATTCTATAATATGTAACCTGTTAATCGATATGTACGTTAGAATGAATGAATCTTCTATAACCCGGTTCCTCGCATTTTAGTTTTCAGGTTTTGAATAAAATTAGCTAAAATCTTAAAACCATGGCACATTGACTAATTCTTCAACACGATCAGATGAGAAGAATGAGAGATTTTCAAAAGGATCATGGCAGTGAGCCGGTAGATCTTCTATTCTTCCGTAATCGAGTCTATTGAAAAGGTTAACGTGAAACAAAAAGATATTAGCATCAATATGGTTTAATTTCAAATGCAGATATTGTCAAAGGATTTCATAAGAACCATTTCACTTGTACCCAGTCATATCAGTTAAAATACAACAATTGGCAGTGAGCCCAATTAGAAAAGATAACTTAATAGGTTTAAAAATTTCCGCATTAGAGAACGAATCGTAACTGCTATGTGAGTTAAGAAATATTTGTCACGAATGATGAAATACATAACAACACAAAATATATAAATGTGCTTCCATGATCGTAAAGAGTTCTTGATTTCTCTATCAAAAGCTTCCGACTTGGCGAAAGAATGGACAAGTAAATTAAATTATGAATAACAGTAACATGATGCAACGTTTAACATGGAATTAATACGGTAAATACTGCTTGCTAGAGGCGGCTAGTACTTTAATGTAAAAAGAAATAAAGTATAAATTTGTAAAGTTCAATGAAATATATTTAGGTATTTTTATGTTAGCCGGGCGCAAGTGGCAAATCGCCAAATACTGTTCCCAACTCCATTGTTCATATTGCATTCATTTCATTTAAAGATATATACTTTTCAGTCATCTCATTTAAAATAGATGCATTTCCCTCATTTTATTTAATAGAATATTTAACATAGAAATAAATAAATAAATAAGAAATAATAACATAAACCAAAATATTTTATTTGAAAACCAAAGCATTGTTTATAATTTACACATGTGAAAAATGAAAACTGCTATTGGCGAAAAAACAAAAGGCTAATGAGGAGATTTGCTCCCGGCTAACATAAAAGTACCGAAATTTAAGTTTTTTCATATTAATATAGTTTAGAATAACAAACTTGAAAAAACATACAAGAAGTAGTGATATCCCAACAAAAAGCTTTCGGTAAAAAAAAAAAGAGCCAAGTTCTCCTTAATGTTTCGCCCAAAAAAAGTAGTGATATCTGAAGTTCGCACAAGTTAAAAGCCAAACATCCCAAATCTTTCATTGAAAATGGCTTCCTGCGACTTGGCCGTTAATGCCTTCGAGAGAGTTTTTTAAATTTTAAAATATGTTCAAATGATTTACATGCCAACTACATTTTTTGATTATTTTAAGCATTTTGTGGCACAGAGAACAGAAATAAAATACACATTTGTAAAAAGCATTTAACCAACTTCAGTCTATTTAAATGCTTAGAAGTTTAAAATAACAAAATACTTGTATTCAGAAGATAATATCCCTAATTGCTAAAACATAATTAGTATCAGCTTTTAACAGTTTATTAATCGAATACCTCTTAATGTATGCAAACAAACTATAATAAATGTTCAAACGAAAAAAATCTCTTTCGTCATTACACAAGATTTCAATATTATACAATAAAATATAATGTCACATGTTGTGAGATTTGATTGAATTAAATTTTGTTCGGTTTTACGTTAATGACTTTAGCTTTAGACCGTACAAAATGGCAATTAAACCACAAGTGGACTAAATGATCTGTAATCAGAACTAATGTTTGTTGAAACTGAATGGTAGTTATCAGAAATCTTTTACTTATAATGTCTTTATGTGAATTTGCCTCTTTGCATTCTAATATTACTTTTAATATTTAAATAATTCATAAATGCGTAATTTCCAATCATTAATTTTGAAATGCTGTAGAAGGCATTAACGGCCAAGTCGCAGGAAGCCATTTTCAATGAAAGATTTGGGATGTTTGGCTTTTAACTTGTGCGAACTTCAGATATCACTAATTTTTTTGGGCGAAACATTAAGGAGAACTTGGCACCTTTTATTTTCCCGAAAACTTTTTGTTGAGATTAATATATATTTCAGAACTTGAGTTTGTAGTAGGTATTTGTGATTAAAATTTGTTCTACCAAAGTTTTCTTTCCTATATAAGGTGAGTTTTGAAACGCACGTCCTCATTTATATGCAATTAAAAGGAAGGGAAATCAGCATTTATTCATATAAGTAAACATAGGGGAGATGGGGGCACATCTGAACACGGGGCACATGTGAGCATCGCAGTTTTTCGATAGTTACTATAAGCTTTTTTATGTGAAAAAAATTACTAAAGATGATAGCATCTGTAGACATATGGCAAAAAATTTTTGAAGCTCTATGACATTTTGTTTTTCCTCTGTAGCCAAAACACTGTTTTTAGATCTCAAAAGTAAAATCATTGCTCCAAGTTCATAAGCGAATAATTTTATTTATTTATTAATTTATTTGAATTTGAGTGTTTTACCATATACTATGAATACTAATAAACATTTTTGATAAAATTCTTTTTCTTCTAAAATTGAGAAATGTTAATTATTCATCAATTTAACAGAAGCAGCAATGTGGGGCACTTGTGAACAGGCTAGTTGGGGCAGATATGAACAGTTCATAAGTCCCCCAATAATCATTCTGTGATTCTGTTTCTTTCAGTTAACTTAATGAGAGATAACGTCAGTTCCACTATCTACAATTTTCCTGAAATTGAAGATATTTTCCTCTCACAAAGTTGATTTTGTATTAAAACTTCCACAAACACATCTTTCAGCAAATACATATAGAACAACAAGCTCGTCTACGTTCAATTGTACTTTAAATAAATTTAATGTTTTCTAAAATGCAATAAGTGTTATATATTATTTTACTAAACGGTTTACAACAATATTTTTTATGCATTGTTAATACAAAAGTATTACTTTGAACAACTTTGCAAATTTTTCTTTTACATTTGTTCTAAACTTGCAATGATGGCTTACTTCCATCTCTAAAACATTTATGTATATGATGCTTTGAATGGAGATAGATACCAGTAATATTTTAAGAAAGTACAATTTTTAAACTGATAACTACCGTAAAATCCCGATTGTAACCCCCCCCCCCCTCTTTCAAAAGAAAAAGAAGTTGGGGGGGGGGTTTATAGTCGAGATTTTTTTTAATCATTAAAAAACCCTTCTTTATCTATAATTTTCAAGAAAATAAGGCAAATACAGGAGTGAGAATCTTTCGTATTTCGGCAGATTTCCGATAAATAGTATGTAAATGCCCCCTCCCTAAAATTTCCCCCAAACAAAAACCCTTAAACAAAATTTAAAAGTTTTAATTTCTTTTTTTAAATTGCTTCTTTTTTTTTATTGCAACAATACTTAATGAATCATCTAAGACTCTACCCACCAAATCTACTTATTTTCATTTTATAATCTTTTGCTTAAACATATCACGCAGAAACTAGAGAAATATACATATATATTTTTCTTTATGGAGAATTTAAAAGGTAATATAACTAATGATTACTATGACAAATGAATAAAGGGAATAAAAAGCACATTAAAGGATATTTTTTCCTTGTGTTCACATGCGCCCCACGTGTGTTCACAACTACCCCGCTGATGGGGCACATGTGAACAATTTTTTGATTTTATAAAACTATTAAAAAATGTTATAGAACTATACAGGTGATTTTGAAAAAAATACCATGTGCAAAAGAAAGTTCTGTTTACTATAGTAAGTAGTTTTTGTTTATCGAAATTAATCCAGTTATGAGAAAAAGCTATATTTATGCGAACTGTTCACATGTGCCCCCATCTCCCCTATATATATATATATATATATATATATATAGTCTAATAGTCTAAATATAGACGAAGTGATGTATACAATAAATCGAAACTGTAGATAAATAAACTTCATTTAAAAGTAGGCTATCAAAATGTTAAAAATAATCAATAAAACAATATTATACAGTCATATCCCAGATAGCATGAACATTAGCAGCAAATTTGATTTTTTCTGATATTATCTTGCTGTGACAAATTTGAATTGAGAAATCCGCAGCAAATCTCCCGCAAGGTATACCATCACTCTCTTGCATGAGTAGTTTGTTGGGAGACTGATGGCAAGGCTGTCCTTAATTCACGAAAATGTCGAAAGCAAAAAATCCCTCTGTTGAGAGAATAGACAATGAGCAGTTACGGAGAAATTGCAGAAATTTTATTTGGTTGGCACCGCTTTTTTTTAACGCTATACTTCTCAAATACCAAAAAGGCTCGAATAGAATAGCACAAATATTACCCTAACTTGTTTATGGTTGTAAAAACGATGCATGCACCTTAACGGTGCGTATGCATCAATAGACCTGATCAGGTCTGTGGACCCATTCGAAGGAGTTAAACTTATAATTAAACAGTTAATGTGGTATGGAAAGATTATTATTTTGCAGTAAGTTTGCAGTATTTTTGATTACTTGTTTGCCGTTAATTTGCAATAAATTTGGTACAGCATGAATTTAACTTGCACGACAAGTTAGCTGCAAGTTCAAAGTGTGGTGACTTCGACTTTTGGTTATCTTGTTGCAGTCATGTTATGAACCTTCAGCATTGTCATGCTGAGCTTGCTGCAAAGTTTTTTAAAGCAGTTTGCAGTTTTTTAAAGCAAGACTTCTGCAAACTAAAAATGCTATGTGCGATAACTTAATTTTTATATTTATAAGCGTTAAAGTACATTGTAATAAATCGATATCTAAGAAACAAATTTATTAAAAACCTTATATAAGGCTCAGTCTGATAGATTTCAATATATTAGGAGCGTTCAAAAAGTAACGAGCCGGAGGCGTAGGAACAGAAACTAGTACATGTATTTCAGAAGTATTGGCCCTGGTTGTTGAGGCACTTGTCCCACTGAGACACAAGGTGGTGAATGGCTGTCTCGTAAAATTCCTGGGGCTGCGATGTGAACCAGCTCCGCACGTGCTGCTTGACGTCGTCGTCCGAGGTGAATCATTTGCCCCTCAGAGCCTTTTTTAGGGGACCAAAAATGGCGTAATCGCAGGGTGAGAGGTGTGGATTGTATGGAGTGTGACCGAGAACATCCCACTTGAATTTCTGCACGAGTGACGTAATTGTGTTGGCCGAATGAGGCTTTGCATTGTCGTGAAGCAGAATGACCCCACCGGTGAGCTTGCCTGGTAGTTTTGATTTGATCACTTGGCGAAGGGTGATCAGGGTTTGCGAGTAATGCTGGGCATTCACTGTTGTCCCGTGCTGCAGGAAGTCTATCAGAAGGGGACCGTCTTGGTCAAAGAAGAACGTCAACATAACCTTTCCTGCACTTGTGTGGATGGCCTTGGATATTCTTGGTGGTGGTGACCCTCGATGTTTCCAATGGAGACTTTGTCGTTTCGATTCAGGTTCGAAGTGATAACACGAAGACTCTTCTCCAGTCGCTTACAACTCGAATTAGCGTTGGAAGACTGATGCATGCTTCTGCTAGCTTTGTGGTCACGTGACTTGTACTTGTGACACTCTAGCGGACTTCTGTTCTCTTGTCGAAAACCCTCTTTGTTACTGACGCAACAATGTTACCATTCTGTCACCGGTTTGCACACACCAGACTCCGGATCGTTTCTTTTTGAACGTCCCTTATAGTTCAAATAAGTTTTAATCATTTTCGATAGAAAACATAGAATCAAATTCCTACAAACTCACACTTTTCTTGTTGTCAATTTTATTATCCGTTGTTCCTGAAGTTCTTACATAGGGTATTGTCTGCGTTTACCTTGCTTCGAGTCTGAAACATCTAGGCAGAGGTTATCATATATTGGATATATAAACTTCCGCTCGCAGGAGCTGAGTCGGAGTGGAACACAGGGGTGCTGTCATTGTGAATTAGATAATCCATGAGAATTGGCAAACAGCAAATGCAGAATGTAGGTATGGGAAAGGTCGAATTAGAGCAATATATTTATTTCCTAAATTAAAATTCAGCGAAAACAATAACTCAAATACAATCTATACTCCTATTATAAAGAGGAAAAAATTGTTTATTTGTAGGAGGTAAGCTCAGGAACTACCGAACCGATTTCAAAAGTAATGTTATGAAAATGATGGTGATGGTCCAACTTAGAACATAGGCTATATTTTATGACGGTGCCACTATCCCAAAGGGGGTGCAGGAGCAAAAAACGTTCTAAAAATGCAATTTTTGCGTTAGTGAAGGGCCTAGAAATATGAAATTTGGAATATTAGTTACTTATAAGATATAAATGATGTCTAAGAACAGTTCTTAAACAATTCGAAATTTAAAAGGGATGAAAATGCACAAAAAGCGTTCTAAAAAACGTTCTAAATGGTAGTTTCTACATAATCTCAGGAAATACCAAACCGATTTCAAAAGTAATGGTATCAAAATGATGGTGTTAGTCCAACTTAGAACATAGGCTATATTTTATGTCGGTGCCACTACCCCAAAAGGGGTGCAGGAGCAAAAAACGTTCTGAAAATGCGATTTTTGCGTTACTGAAGGGCCTAGAAATATAAAATTTGGAATATTAGTTACTTATAAGATATAAATGATGTCTAAGAACAGTTTTTAAACAATTCGAAATTTAAAAGGGGTGAAAATGCACAAAAAGCGTTCTAAAAAACGTTCTAAATGGTAGTTTCTACATAATCTCAGGAAATACCAAACGATTTCAAAAGTAATGGTATCAAAATGATGGTATTAGTCCAACTTAGAACATAGGGTATATTTTATGTCGGTTCCACTACCCCAAAGGGGGTGCAGGAGCAAAAAACGTTCTAAAAATGCGATTTTTGCGTTACTGAAGGGCCTAGAAATATGAAATCTAGAATATTAGTTAATTATAAGATATAAATGATGTCTAAGAACAGTTCTTAAACAATTCGAAATTTAAAAGGGGTGAAAATGCACAAAAAGCGTTCTAAAAAACGTTCTAAATGGTAGTTTCTACATAATCTCAGGAAATACCAAACCGATTTCAATAGTAATGGTATCAAAATGATGGTATTAGTCCAACTTAGAACATAGGGTATATTTTATGTCGGTTCCACTACCCCAAAGGGGGTGCAGGAGCAAAAAACGTTCTAAAAATGCGATTTTTGCGTTACTGAAGGGCCTAGAAATATGAAATCTAGAATATTAGTTACTTATAAGATATAAATGATGTCTAAGAACAGTTCTTAAACAATTCGAAATTTAAAAGGGGTGAAAATGCACAAAAAGCGTTCTAAAAAACGTTCTAAATGGTAGTTTCTACATAATCTCAGGAAATACCAAACCGATTTAAAAAATATTGGTGTCAAAATGATAGTGGCAACGTTTGCTCCAAGTTAGGCTATGTTTTATGTATGTGCCACTATGCCAAAGGGGGTGTAGGAGCAAAAAACGTTCTAAAAATGCGATTTATGTATTACTGAAGGGCCTAGAAATATGAAATTTGAAGTATCAGCTACTTATTAGATATAAAGGATTTCTAAGAACAGTTCTTAAACAATTCGAAATTTAAAAGGGGTGAAAATGCGCGAAAAGCGTTCTAAAAAACGTTCTAAATGGTGATTTCTACACAATCTCAGGAAATACCAAACCGATTGTAAAAATAATGGCGTCAAAATGATGTTGAAAACCCTTGCTCCATCATAGGCTATGTTTTATGTTTGTGCCACTACCCCAAAGGGGGTGCAGGAGAAAAACGTTCTAAATTGCGGTTTTTGCGTGACGGAAGAGCCTTGAATCATGAAATTTAGAATGGTAGTTAGTAATAAGATATCAATGATCTCTAAAGACATTTCCTAAAAAAGTCGAAATTTAAAAGGGGGGGGGGTGGTTCAAAATGCGGAAAAAGTGTTGTAAAAAACGTTCTAAATTGCGATTTCTAGCAATCTCAGAAAATACTGAACCGATTTGAAATATAATGCTGTAAAAATGATGGGGACAGACCTTGCTCCAAGATAGGCTATATTTTATATCTGTTTCCACTACCCCAGAGGAGATGCAGGAGCAAAATGAGCGAAAAGCGTTCTAAAAACGTTCTAAATGCCGATTTGTCACCAATATCTCAGGAAGAATCAAACTGCTTTCAAAAGTAATGGTAAGAAATTGATGCTGACAGCCTCTGCTCTAACATAAAGGCTATTTTAAGTCGGTACCACTATCACCCAGACGTTGCAGGAGCAAAAAAGCGTTCCAAATTTCGAATTTTGTGATCGGTAGGGGCTAGCAACTTAAAATTAGGCAAGGTACATATTTATTACATATAAATGATCTTTAAGAATAGTTTCGAAAAAATTGAAATTTAAAAAGGGGTGAAAATGCGCGAAAAGCGTTCTAAAAACGTTCCAAATTGCGATTTCTACTCAATCTCAGGAAATTCCAAAGCTATTTCAAAAGTAATGGTTGCAAATCAATGGTGACAGTCCTTGCTATAACATAGGTTATATTTTATGTTGCTGTCACTACCATCTGAGGGTTGCAAAAGCAAAACATGTTCTAATTTGCGTTTTTTGCATAACTGAAGGGTCTAACACTTTGAAGTATGGCATGGTATTTACTTACAAGATGCAACTGCTTTCAAGAACTGTCGAAAGAAAATTTCAAATTTAAAAAGATGAAGTGAGCGAAAAGCGTTATAAATTACAATTTTTATTGTAATCTTATCAAATACCAAACCGATTAAAAAAATAATGATGACAAATTGTTGGTGATAGAACCTGCTCAAACATAAGCTATATTTTATGTCTGTGCCACTACCACCAGAGGGTTGCAGTAGCTAAAAACTTTCTAAATTGCGATTACTGCGATACTGAAAAGGCTAGAAACTTTAAATATGGCATGATAGTTACTTATAAAATATAAATGCCCTCGAAGGACTGCCGAAAATAAATTCGAATTAAAAAGGGGTGAAGTGAAGGGGAGGTGCGAAAAGCATTCTAAAAAAGTCCTAAATTACGATTTCTACACAATTTCAGGGAATATAAACCAAATATAAAAGTAATAGTTGCGAATCAATGGTAACACTCTCTGATCCTACACAGGCTATGTTTTATGCCGATGATTCTACCACCTGGGGTTCACAGGAACAACAAACGCTCTAAAAAAGGCCTTTAAGCTTTCTAAATTACGTTTCTGTGGAATACTAGGAAAGACCAAAGCAATTTCAAAATTAATGTTGGCAAATTAATGGTGACAGTTCCTATTTCAACATAGCCCTTTATGTTGAGAGAGGTGGTAGGACTTGGAATTTGACATGATGGTTAATTTTAAGATGTAAGAAGAAGGTTTCTAAAAAATTCAAAACTTCAAATGAATACTGAAATGAGCGTATTAATTGAGCATAAAAGTTTCAAAATATTTTCTAAATTATTATTTATTTAGTTTTATTTCGTTTTATTAATTTAAGTCTCATTTCTGCCTTATGCAGTGTAACAATGATGTTTAATCAAACTGTGTTTTAAATAGTAATTTTTTTAATTATTCCTAAAAGCAATAAGTACCTTTTAATAAAATAAAATATTGCCTTTTAATAAAATAAAAATTTAGTTAGTACCTTTTAATAAAAATTAGACATATAAATATCACTTGGCATATTTCAAATATTACGCGAGCAAAGCCACGGGGTTTGCTAGTAATACATAAAAATGCAGGCATACAAAGAACAATAAAGTAACATATCGTTTCGCTATCATACAATGGACAAAAATAGCTTAAAAGGAACTGTTATTGTTACATATAGACAGAAAAAAAATAACAACTGATACATTCCAAACACGTCTGTCGATTAAACTTCATATTTGTATTTTTAATGTATCACGCCACTTTTTGCATTTCTTTTAGTAAATTTTAAATAATTAAGAACAAGCACCCAATACTTGACAAATTGTATTGCACATAATAGTAGCGCAATCGTTTCAACATTCATCTACTGATTATTAGAAGACTTATCTGTAGACTTTTCACGGTTCTATCAGAAAAAAATATTTATATTATCTTCTTATCCATTTAGTTTTTCTGAATTTTTCCTAGATTCAATACGTGATATGTGTATTCTCATAATTGATGACAAACTATTCAAAAGTTTCCATATATTTTATTTTGTTCTATGACAAACATTAAAGCTTTTAACGAGCACATGCATACCTGGATAATGTACCTATATATTCTTGTTTTTGGTTTTTTGTATGCTCAACAACATTGTTAATGGCTCTTTAGTGTATTACTTTCCGGATCCGCCGTTTTGTAAGCTCACAAAACCTTGCTTTCGGTGTTGTTGTTTTATAAAGGTCAATTATCTGCACTTGGGATATGGACCCGAAGGGGGGGGGGGGGGGTCCCTCCATGGGGGTCTTTCTAAGGAAGCCTAATCCATATCTAGGCAAGGTAATCCAAGGATTGAAGAAAACCACGTAAAACTCTAAACGATTAGGCCGACGGGCACGATTAAATTTGAACCCAGCACCTTCCGTGTACCAGATTTGACAGCAGAACCTCTCAGCCGCTGGCGGGGCCCTTGCTTTCGGATAATGTGAAAAATATGTCCAAATGTGGTTAGTCAAAAACAATTTACATATTTCACAAGTCTCTGGAATTTGTTCTACTGTTCAAGTGAGATGAATTCTAAACTTGTAGTAACTTAGTTAATCCTATTATCATTTGTTAAATATACAAATTATTTTTATGAAAATTTCCCGGCAGGTGGTGCTGTGGCATTCAAATGAGGGTTCAGTAGGTTTATACATTTAAATGCACAAAATGCCTTCACATAAATGCTTAATATGTTAAAAATAAATGCACAGTATATCCGCTCCTTTGTTAACAACCTGCTGTATTGAAACAAGAAAGCAAAATCATGCTTCAGACATGTATTATTAAATACTTTCCGACATATTCAGAATAATGTAATAAAATGTTACCGAAAAATAAGGGGAAAGAGGAAGCCTCAATAAACTATTTGGAAAACGCATAGCACAATAGAAAAATCAATTTCAGCAGTCGCTATCTATAATCTTAAAATATATGTTCTTTTGTTTATATGATCTATAGATTTATATATATTATATATACATATATGCTAGATAGTACGCAAAAATTAAGTTCAGTTAGGAAACGTTTAGCGTAGTTTTAATTTCCCATCAACAGATTCCGTCAATAAGAGGAAGTGTACTGAGATTATTTTTTTATTATTATTTTAATAAAAGAAGTATTACCAAACAGACAGAACTGTAAAGATACTGAATTTATAACCACTTTCCAATATTCAATAAAAATGAACAGTAGTTTTAATATTTTTTTTTAGTTCTCCATATCGAAAAATAAGAATTATCTTATAAACAGCATTATAAATCGCATACATTAACGTCAAGTCATTTTGTATAATTTTCACGAAAGATGAAAAGAAATCTTTTATAATTCCTTTCTTACATTCTTTTTTGAACAAATATGGATTGCATAAAAAGTATGATTTCTTTAGAAAACTTTAGTGGCTTTACATTGTGCCAATAAAACCTAGAAAAAAGATTTTTCTATCAGAGGAAAATAATTTAATAACATTTTCGGGTGTTATTATTGCTGTAATATATTTTCTACTTATTTCCTTTGCCGCCACCATGGATGACAAATTTCATGATTTTTTATGAGTTGTTCATTTAGTTTAGTATATGAATGCTTCTTCTAAATTTTGTTTTATTAAAAGGCTTTTCATGAATTTTAGTATGAACTTTTGTGACTTTTGGTATTAATTAAGTAGCATTCAAATAAAGGAAAAATCATATATTTTTGTGACAAACAATAATTTATAAAAATAAATAAAACATTATTGTGATCTAAAATAGTATGTCATATAATGACCTATTTTTTATTTAGTTTATGGAATCATATAAGAAATCCATATAGAACTTTTATTGACATGCAATATACATATATTTATTATTATTATTAATAATATTATTATTATTTGTATGTATCGGAAACTTAGGACAGTTTTATTCAAAAAAATATGCAATTACATGTTTAAAACATTTTTTTAAATTTTCTTAAATGTTGCTGAAAAAAAAATTATTTCTTACATTTTTACATGCAAGAAATTTGGATTACACAAAAGGGAATATAATTATATAAAAATAGCTTTTCCTTTAGAAAACTTCAAGGATTTCGCTTGGTATCTAATGAAAAAGATTTTTTTTTAATTAAAAGAATCGTAATTTATTGTTGTTCTTGAATATATTTTCTAGTTGCTTCATTTTTTTTCATATCATGGATGATAGCTTTTATTTTCATTGAGTTTATTTGATTAATATTTCTTTTAAATTTTGGTTTCTTAAAAATCAGGCTTTACATGACTTTTGACATTTGTTAAATAATTTTTATAAGAAGCAAAGAGATTAATTTTTCTGTGATACACATTAATTTATAAAAATAAGTAAATTATAAAAAATATAAATATTAAGATATAATAATATCAAGATTAAGAGAAGATAATAAGAGTTTCTTTAATTTTGTATCAAGAAGTTTAAAGAAAAAAACATTTAAAAAATGTGTACTTCTTGAACATATTTTCTTCTTACTTACTTTGTTTGTGGAAAATTTTAAGAAGTGTATGTAATATTCTTGGTCGAACATAATACCATTATTCATCCGTTCAGCTAGAGCAATTTTATAAATATCATTTTACTATTACGCGCTCCAAACATTTTATTTAATTTTATTCAATGTTGATGAAAAAAATTACCATTTTTTTACGATGCGAAGTTTGGATTGCACAAAAGATAATATAAATTGCACACAAAATCACTGATTTTTTTAGAAAATTGCTGTCACTTTTGCTTTGTACAAAGCAAAATTTAAAAAATATTTATATTAGATTTTTAAAGAAGATGATTTATTGTTGTTCTTGAGTATAGTACTTCTATTTAACCATAATGGATGTCAGCGTTTTTTCGTTAAGATTAACTGATTAATAGTTCTTTTAACCACTTCGACCCTGAATTTCTACTATCAGAACACATCTTTAGATTGCCCGACTTCATTCATTTTAAAGAATTATACGTTTAAACCTAGACTCTTACTAATAATACATTTCAGATTAGCAATTTAATTTCATTTATGATCACAGATGACCACAACTACCCAAGTAAGTCGAAAAAGGGAAGCTTCTACCAGTTTACCGGCAAAACGTAAGTACACATTTTTGTTCTGCTCAATAAAGTTATCACTAATAATTTACTGCTGTTTTGTTAATTATATTTTATAAATTGAGGGTTTTTCTACCTAAATTAGTGATCTAATTTAAAAAAGGATGAGAAATCACATTGTAACTAAGAATCAAACATTTGTTCTAGTATTAGGACATGAAATCTTAGGACTAACAAGTATGTTTTTATTTTTGTCCTATTGAGAGTTGCCAAGTCTCCGGCTTTTTGCACACCACTATTATCTTAGAGAAAATCTTGTTCGTTTAAACCGCCGAAATGTTCCAATTAAATAAAAGAATATTTTCTGTATTACAATACTGGTATCCAAAAAACCGGAGACATGGCAGCTCTGCTTATTCCCGTAAGGCATGGTGACGTTACGGCGACGTCGTTGTGAAGTCACACTGTGACATTGTGATCGTCGATGTGACGTCACGTGACGCCGATGTGAAGTCAGAGTGACTAGAATGTGAAGTCGTTATGGCCGTTTTAGAGTTCATTTGTGACGTCACAATGTGACCAATTTGTGAAGTCACGGTGAGACCAATTTGTGAAATATGTGTCATTTGTGACGAAATTGTCATTAACACTGTGATGATTCTGTGACGACAGTGACAATGTTGTGAAGTCACATTGTGACAATTTTGTGAAGATTGTGTGATTTGTGACGATTTTATAATTAACTTTGTGACGAATATGTGGCTACAATGACAATGCTGTGACAGCGTTAATATGCAAGACATTTATTGAAAAATGAAATCGCTATTCGAGTCCAATCAATGAACCTCGACAATGGAGGCAGGAGTAATTATGAGTAAAAGAAAATTCTAATGTTCATAGAAAAATGTTTTTTTCACGATCCTTTATCGAAATTTGAGTTTTTTTTTTCGTGATCCTTCGGCGAAATTCGTCTTATTTGCTCAATTTATTGACAAAATTTCACGTTTTTCGCTATCCTTTGACGAAACTCGCTATTTTCGCTATGTTTGACGAAATTCGCTTTTTTTCGCTGTGCTTTGACGAAATTCGCCTTTTTCGCGATCCTTTGACGAAATTCACGTTTTTTCTTCAATCTTTTGACGAAATTGCGATTCTTAGATGAAAGTCACTTTTTTTTCACGACCTTTTGAAGAAATTAAAATTGTTTTCGCGATCTTTTGACAAAATTCGCCTTATTCGCGATTTATTTACAAAATTTCGCCTTTGTTGCGGCCCATTGACGAAATTCGCGTTTTTTCAACGATCTTTTGACAAAATTTGCTATTTTTAGATGAAATTCGCTTTTTTTCACGATCTTTTGACGAACTTTTCATTTTTTCGTGATCTTTTGACAAAATTCACTTTAAATGCGAGATTTATTAAATTTTGCGTTTGTTTCGGTCCTTTGACGAAATTCACGTTTTTTTCTGCGATTCTTAAATCGAAATTCGTCGTATTTGCACGATTTTATTGACACAATTTCACGTTTCTTTCGCTATCCTTTGACTAAATTCGCGTGTTATTCGCGACCTTTTGACAAAATTCGCGTTGTTTCTGCAATCTTTTGACAAAATTTGCGATTCTTAGATGAAATTCACGTTTTTTCCAATGATATCTTGACGAAATTGCCTTTTTTCCCGCAATTATTAGATGAAATTCTTTTTTTCCGTGATTTTTTGACGAAATGTAAGTGGTTTTTTTCGCGATTCTTAATCGAAGTTCACGTTTATTCCGCGATCTTATGAAGAAATTCGCGTTTTTTTTTTCGAGATCTTCTGGCAAAAATCGCGGTCCCTTGAAGAAATTAGTTTTTTTTTTTTTTTTTTCCGTGATCCTTAGACGAAATTTGAGTGTTTTTTTACTTTGTCGAAATTCGTTTTTTCCCCAGTGTGATCCTTAGACGAAATTTGAGTTTTTCCCCAATTCTTTGTGGAAATTCGCTTTATTCCGCGATCTTTTGACAAAATTCGTGTTTTTTAGCGATCTTTTGACGAAATACGCGTCTTTTTCGGTTACTAATTGCCGAAATTCGCGATGTTTTTCGATCAAATTTTGGCTATCTCGAAATACTTTGCGATTTACGGAGTTAACGAGCTAATGTATATTTTTAGGAACAGAAATAAAATTTTAGGAGATTTGAGGTAATTTCAGGGTGTAAAATAACAGTTAGGAAATTTAGGAATTTTAGGGGAAATGCGAGCCCTGAACAGTTGACGGCCCCATATATATCATGACACATACACATGTTTTATTATGCCATATACATGGATATACATATATGCTTATTTGTGCCACTAACTAAATGATGCTTATTTGCAGTTTTTATTAATTCTGCAATTACTTACTGTTCCCTCTAGGCCATTTTTTAAAGTTGCAGCACCCTGCTCTTTTCAACATAGGCAAAATACACCCTTTTTTAAAAAAGAAAGTTAGTGAAATTCACCTTTAGTTGTAATCAGAGATTTCTTATAAAAAACTTCCCCATATCACAATATTTTTAAACCGGTGTGCCCAAGACCTTGCAAAAATTATAGAACTTTATTTCTTTAGAAAATACAATCTATTGTTTAATCATCTCGTTATTTAATTGTATTTTTCAATTTGTAATTCATAAAATCCTTAAAAATTAATGTCACTTTATATTCATCATATTAACAAATTATATACTTTTTTCTTATATTATTACTAAACGCATTACTGATACATTTACTCATGAAGTAATGCTCTGTTTTAATTGAACTAGCACCCCTTTTTTTCAATTCCTACTATTAGTTCACACTCTCCCTATATTTGTTTATTTATATATTTACTAGGGGGGGGGGTCTTCCCCCTGCAAGCTACGCTCGCCAACCCCCGTTCAGACACCGCAGAATCTGAAAATCTAAAAATCTAATGGGTTTTAAAAATATTAGAGAAGATTAAATTATACTGAAAAAGCTGTGCAGATCTCCCTGTAAACGGGTTGCAAAAATTTAACGGAGAATCAGTTGCTGTTAAGACATCCAATGGTTGTTTTCGTTTTTGATTAAAGAGGATCGGTTAAACATTTGAAAAGAAGCTAAAGTAAAATGAATTAAACATTCAGAGTCTTTGTCATCCGATATTTTAAAACAATCTCTATAATAATAGCCTAAATCATATGACTATCATCAACAGTTCCGGGCGGAACACTTTGCTTTTTATACTCTAGGTGCCAATTTGGTACTTTAATGTTATCCAGGCACAGGTGATAAGTCGCCAAATATTATTCTATCGCCATCATTTCATCTATATTGTAATAGTTCAAGTCATCAAGTGCCATAAACAAATGCGATCTGATCCCTTCGTCTTTCATATGAAAGTTTGGAACAAATGTCATAAACGCCCCATTTTGGCGCGATTTTTTTCCAACGCCAATTTGGGGACGCATCAACAGCATAAACAACAACATCCGGCTTACCATATGAAGAAAATAACGATTCTTTGGCGCCAGTTAAGTACCCGTTGCGTATATGACATTGGCGTCAGAAAAAATTCGCGCCAATATGGGGCCGTATATGACATCTGTGCCGAAAGGAAAAAAAAGCAGGATGCAAATCTCGCCAATATCTTTTTTTCAACTCGCCAGTTAGCATTTTTTTTTATTATTCGAGTGGTAAATTAAAACATTGATTTGAAGTTGAATTTAAATGTCATGGTTTGTTACATAATTTAATATTTCGCCAGATGTCATATGGTTGGCATTCATGGCAATTCATGCATGGTTGGCATGATTTTTTAATTTTTTTACGAAAACTTGGCGAAAACCTCGTTTTCGAATACCAGTTACATATGTATTTTCGGTAAAACTTAGTTATCCCGTCGACAAATAATCTATCGCGAACTATAAGATTAAATGTCAATAATGCTTGATCGTAAATGTCACATTCACATGACTTTTAGCAAGTTACACGTGTTTACGTCATCAAGTGATTTTTATTTTGACGTTTTATTTTTATATTTTTTAATGTTATACTAATTTATTTGTCCTTTGTTATTTAAAATAAAAAATTTGTCAATCTGTACAATTTGGCGAGTGGTTTGGCGATTTATATAATTTGCGAAATTGGGTGACGGAATAACTACTACATTGTACCGTATTTTTTTTTTATTATTCTCTATTATTTTCAAAAAAGAAATAGCAAAAAAATAATTAATTACTATAGAACAAAATAATTTATATAAATTTTAAAAAGAAATAAAAGTAAATATACATTTATTATTAAATAAACAACAATAGCCGAGTTACCATGTCTATCATAATAATGACATTTGTGCGCCAATTAGGTACCCCGGTGCGTATATGTGTCTAATATTTTTCTTTTCTTTTTTTTTTTTTTTTTAAGAAAAGAAGTGAAAGCCATCAATTTAAATGTTTCATTTTTAAATGAAAGTCTTGTATTTAATAAAATGATAGCGAAATACAAAAAAAAAATCATTGTTCTTAGCATAGATTTAAAGGAGGTCCAACTGTCGCCAAATGAATTTAAAATAGTAACCTTTTCTGAATTATGAAAAAAAAAATTCTGTTATGATTAAAATTTGAGTTGCCATCATCAGAAAAAATGTATTTAAAATTAGAAAAAAATTAATATTTCGAAAACTAATTCGAATTTTAAAATTCTAATACCAGTTTTGAGATCTGTGGATCAACACGGGTTTTTGGTGTTAATTTCATCGCAAAGTGTTCCATATTTTAGGAGAAATCGCCGTGAAACCAAATCAGTTGTTTAATCGGTCGATTCAAAGAATCGATACATTTCAGGTGTTTCATATAATCGTTTCATAAATTCGTTTTATTAGGATTTTATATATATTACTGGCGTAGCAACCCGTTGTGTTGCTTTTGAATTGCATGAGACAATCGATCTTTTTGCGAAAAATCAAATCTTAACTTTATTGTAAATTTAGAAAGCCATTGCAATATTAATTTTATTAAATACAATATTTCAGGGTTCGTAGAAATGATGTCATTTGGGTCAACTTATACAAAAATGAATTTGTTTGGACGAATTTATTCAGAAGCATTTTATATTTATGAATTAAAATAAATATTTAAAGAATTATTTTTTTTCTCCCTAAAACATTTTTCTTTTCTTTTTTTTTTTCTCGCTTTTTCGCATTTTTAATGTCCGATTCTGAAATGTTTTATTAGCCATCTTAAGGCAATGGTTGAAAATCCACTTTACGACTTTAAATTAACTGAAAATAACGTACTTTTTTTTTCTTTTGACGTCAACAGAATTTATCTCAATGTTCCAGTCGAGAGTCGAATTTGTGTTTCTAAAATAAACGGATTCCTGAAGCTTGAATATGTGTGAGTTCGTATTTCGTGAAATTTTCTTGAAAACTACAATCATTTTTTCCCTATGTATTCAAATATACGTTAATTTCAATTTAAAAATGATTTCAAACAATGATACCTAATAATCCTTGTCATTTTCCCTTTTCTCTCTTTTATCCACAAAAATGGAGCAATTTTAGTTTCCATCATTACAGAAATGTCATCAAAATAACGTAAAAATTTATATCTCGAAAGCTAAACAAATTTTAAAATTCTACGACCACGTTTAACATCCTCGGACCCATGCGGATAACTGGCGCTAATTTGATCACCCAACATTCCATATTCTAGGAGGAACAGCTGTGAAATACAAATGGACAGTCACTTTTTAATATAATAGATTGACGAAGTTTTAATTTCGCTATTAAAAATTAGTCAGGGACAAATGCTGAATTATTTATATTATTTTAAGTGCAAATGGCTTATTCCGTAATGGAGCCTGTACGCAGTGGATATAGATTAAAAAACATTATTCTTGAAAATTATTTAAAAAAACATAATAAATAAATCAATTAAGATAAAGTTTTCAAGAAAATTGCATTTGAAAGTAGATGTTTTTCCCTAGATAACGGGTGTAAAAATTGAAGATGCACGATGTTTAGAAATTCAAAAAATTGCAGTAGCAAAGATTGCAAATCCGACGTTTAATCGTCAAGCGTTGCCATTCTCAAAATGACGCCAGCCGTACGCACGGACATATTTTTCCTTTAGATAGATTTTCAAACGTGAAGTTCCGTTTGCCAGCTAAAACTTTGCATGTGAAAATGTATTCTTTTGGCTTGAGGGTCTAATTTCAGTACCGCGAAGTACAAATTCCAGAAACTGATGTCTTTTAGATGTATTCGTGTAAAAATACATAGTTTTATCAAAGAAAATGATTCTTTTCTTTTAAATATGGCACTTACTGAAGCATTACGCCAAGTGTCTGAAATTCGGTATGAGCCGAATGAAAATATGTTGTAACATTAGCTTTATGAGCGAAAATGTTTTTTAAATAGTGACGTCATTTTCTGTTCAGACTTAAAATAAAGTTATTTTTAATTGTAATGAGTAAATGGTATCAATAAGGATAAATAAATCCCAATATTTCTTTTTTTCTGCAGCAGTGGAAATAATACGATTGCTACCATTTTGATGAAATTTCAAAAATTCTTTTCAAATTAAATTAAAAATATAAAAGTGAAAATATTTGGAAAAATAGCCAGTGCGAGGACATCTACAAATGAACATTTAAAAAAGGAATTATTAGCAATATTGGTACAGTAGAAAGTTCAAGGAAGATGTCTAAAAAAGCTATCTTGTGTTTTCAATATATGGATTATTTTTTCTCTTTTACTTTAACAGTTGCCTAGCAACTCTATTTCATACAAATTACATTTAAAAGCACATATTTTTCCCAATTCGTCTCTAAAAATTTAAATTGTTCGACTACATATATGTTAAATTCGTGCTTTTTTATATATTATTCTTTTATTTATTTATTGATGAAGCTTTAATTTCTTTGTAGAAAATTGGCGGGAGAGAAATTCTGAACTTTTTTTATGTGCAAATTGTTTATTAATATTTCGCAATGGAGCCGGCACGGCAAAATCGTTTAATTGATAAATAACAACGAAATAAAGCCAAAACTCACTGGGTTTTATAACAGACGATATTCTTGACATAGCACGTATTTTAATTTCAATTTTTTTCGGGTTTTATGAGAAAATGGCATCAAAAAGATACAGCAGTCTACTGTTTTCATTTTTTCCCTCTTTAGTTTCAACAGAAATGTAGTACTTCAGCTGCCAAGATTACAAAAAAGTAATAAGAACTACAAAAAAATTAATATCTTAAAATTAAAATGAGATACAGCTTTCAAACCAATTGCATTTAAAAGATAATTTTTTTCGTTATACGGCGCTGTAAAAATTTAAAATGTGCGATGTTTAGAAGGATAAAAATTTGCAGTAGAGAAAATTACAAAACCAAAATTTTATTTCAAATTTCAGGGTGTTGCCATTCGCAAAATGACGTATGCGTTACGCACAGATATGTTTGTCCTTTATAATATAGATAGATAGGGTTGATTTATTTATATATTTATCTTGTTCAAATTTTCAATCGTTAATAAAAAACTCATTATTCATCCTATCAAGTTGAAATAATTTTTTTTTGAACTTGTACTGGATGACAATTGATGTTAATACAGTTTTTTCAAATATTAATTCATTAATTAAACTAGTATTAAAAAATGCTCTGACGAGCACCAAAAAAGGCTAATATGTTTAAGTATGAAAAAGGGTTTGACAAGTGCTTCTAATAGAGCATGGAAAAGGACAAGGGGTCCCTTCTTGGCTGCAGCTCACTGTCAATGCCAACTTTGAAAAAATCATATTTGCGCTTTTTCCATATAAAATAAATTCGCGGTACTTTAGTAAAACTTTCCGTCGCGCTTTACATGTTAACTGCACTGTTGTACTGCGCATGCGTCTGCAATGCAACTTTGTACACTGCACTGTGTACCATTATTTCTCTATAAATTGTACTACACTGTACATTCCTATTATGCTTTTGATTTTTGAACCTCAGCGCACATTCACACTGTGCTTTTGTACTTCCGTATTAAAAATGTATGCGTCTAATGTTCGTTTATAGTTTACATGCATTGCTGTACTGCATAGTACATTGTACAGCCACAGCCACTTGCTTTTAATTTCATCAATCAATGAATTAATAAATATAATGTTATGCGTGCACATGTGGAATTGTTCCTGTGCAGAGTGCTGCAACAGTCTGCACTGCACTACAAATCAGTTTTCTGTACAGTTCTACATTGCGGACGTGCTTGGTGGCCCTACATGAGTGTGATACGCTGTAGGAACTAAGGTTTTTGGTACTATGTCGCCTTACATTCATGTTTAATCAGGCTGCGTCTTTACTGGTTGTGTCTTTACACTACACATTTTTATCGTAACTGTGGCTAATTTTTTTATATATGAAAAAAGCGCAAATATGATTTTTTCAAAGTTGGCATTGACAGTGAGCTGCAGCCCAGAAGGGACCCCTTGTCCTTTTTCATGCTCTATTAGAAGCACTTGTCAAACCCTTTTTCATACTTAAACATATTAGCCTTTTTTGGTGCTCGTCAGAGCATTTTTTAATACTAGTCATTTAAATTTTTTGATAATTATATATTGAATATAAATAAACTTGAGTTGCTTTAAATATTCCCAATACTTGTTTTCTTATTTCGCACAATAATGCACTATTTAACCAAGTTATGCACATTGTTTTAAGAGGTTCCAGGTTTTTTAATCAAATTCACGTTATTTTTATTCATAATTTAATTTACTTGGGCTCCCTTAAATATAACTAATTTAATTCCTTAAACTGATGTTAGTTTTTGTTGCATTAAAATATCTTAGTTTGTTGATTCTCTCTAAACAAGTAAACCCTATTAGTTTACAATGAAAGTCTATAGGAATTTGGCGATATATCACCAAGTTGGTGACAAACTTAGCGCTATTTTGCGACAGAACAGGGTCCCGTATATGGTAACCCTTCTTATAGGTATGGTGATGCATTAAATGCTGTTCTATAACCAATGAGATGCGTTTCATTCGAGCGTTGCCATTAAACAATTAACAAATAATCGCGATTTCTGTGACACATACGATAGCGTAACATATATTGTAGATTATCGTGGAAATCGAAGGTTTAGGCCACATCGTATTGTTTAGTTAGACCGGTTATACTAACATCGTTCTCATGTTTTGCTACAATTTCTTTTATTGAACAGTAATTCGCTTAAGCTTCTTACTACTGCTATCACTAAGCGCTTTTTCATTCTTAGAAGCCATAATGAGAGCTAAAATTAGCGCAAACCTGAGTAAAAGTAAAACAAAAAGTTAATTTTTTTACAGTAATAAAGGTACACAAAGCACTCTGATATGCACAGCTTACTCAAAACTTGACTAATAACAAGAGTTATGTGAGGGTTGCCAACTGAACTATTCGGCAGCCTTGGTCGGGAACCAAGATATTGCACGTCAACCGAGTCAAATTTTGATCACCGAAGTTGGACATAAACCGAACTGGTTATAAACAGAAGCGGTCGTGAACCGAGGTTCCTCTTATATTTTGATCTATAAGTTTGCAAATATGGCATTATTTATATATTCAATGACGATGATCATTAGGCATCTTGGCGATTTTGGCGATGAAACTCATCGATTTCAAAGTAACGTTCCGAAGTGTACTTGAACCGCCACAGATGCCATATACGCTTCACGTTGACGCGATTTTTTTCTGACGCCAATGTCATATACGCACCGGGGTACTTAACTGGCGCCAAAGTTTTCTTATTTTGCTTGATATGGTAACCCGAATGTTGTTGTTTATTTATTAATAAATTGTTTATTTACTTTTATTTTCTTTTTTAAAATTATATAAATTGTGTTGTTCTATTGTTATTAATTAAACTTTTTAAATTTTATTGTTAATCCCTTTTTAAAAATATATATGAAACTGGTATTCGAAAACGAGGTTTTCGCCAAATTAGCGTCAGAAAAAATATCGCGCCAACGTGGTGCGTATATGACATATGTACCATACTTGGTACAACTTGATTATCCTGTCGACAAAAAATTATCGCCAAACTATAAAATTAAATGACAATAATGGATGGTAGTAAATGTTACATTCATTTGACATTTAACACGATACACATGTTTGTTACGTCCTCAAGTGATTTTTAATTCAAGTTTTGGCAAAGGTGTCATATACTCCGCATATTGGTGCGATTTTTTTGACGCCAATGTCATATACGCACCGGGTACTTAACTGGCGTCAGAGTGTCGTTATTTTGCTTGATATGGTAACCCGGATACAGATGATATATTAAGGAGGTTGGCACAGATGTCCCCATATTGGCGCAATTTGTTTCTGACGCCCATGTCATATACGCAACAGGTACTTAACTGACGCCAAAGTATCGTTATTTTGCTTGATATGGTAACCCGGATATTGTGTTTATGCTGTTGATGTTTTCGAAAATTGGCGTCAGAAAAAAATCGCGCCAATATTGAGCGTATATGACATCTGTGCCACGAGGTTTTCGCCAAATTGGCGTCGGAAAAAATCGCGCCAATATTGAGCGTATATGACATCTGTGCCCAAGTTTTTATTAGTATTTTTATTAATGTTTTACTAATTTATTTATTCTTCCGTTACTTAAAATAAAAATTATGTCAGTTTGTATCATTTGGCGAATAGTTTGGCGAAATTGGTCGACGGGATAATCAAGTAGTACCATATATTTTTGCTGTACATTTTCGACAATATCTCAAGCAAAAGTACCTAAAGTTAAACGAAACCCTAATTATTTAAGGCACAGATGTCATATAAAACAACGGGTTTGTTGCGTTTTTTTTTCTGACGCAAATTTGACGAAAACCTCGTTTTCGAATAGCAGTTACATATCTATTTTTAAATTACTTTCTATTATTTTAAAAAGGAAATAACAATAAATAATGAAAAGTTTAATTATTAATAACTATAGAACAAAACAATTAATATAATTTTAAAAAATAAAATAAAAGTAAATAAAAAAAACAATTGATAAATAAACAACAATAGCTCAGTTACCGTATCAGGCAAAATAACGCCATTATCGCGCCAGTTATGTACTCTGGTGCGTATATGGCATTTCTTCCTTATTAAAAATAGATGGAATGGTATTTTTTAAGGTATGCTTAGTATGTGAAGTATTTATATTACTGCATAACTATCGCTTGTGTAAGTCAGGATGTTATGATGATAATTAAAATAAACCTTACATTTAGCTCCTGAACAGAAGCTTGGGATTTACCCTGTTTTTCTTTTTCCTATCAACTCGTTTGTGCTCCATTGTGTCTATTACTCCAGTTCAAAATATTAATCAAGAAAGTTTATATGTATATTTATGACAATTATGCATTATCTGCTTAGGTTGACGTCGATTTCACAAATACAAAAATCTGTCAGTTGAATTTCAATTTTTATTGACTTATAAAAACAAAAGTACACGTGTTATCCTTTTTTTTTAATTATTGTACTGCTTTTTAGTGAGTGGCAACACGAAATAAATTATTGAATTAGAAAATCAGAAAATGAAAAGGAGAGATTTCTATAATTTTATGGGGACATTATAAAAGACAATTTCGATTTTCTCATCGACCGTTAAACATACAAAGATGAAAAAAAAAACCTATTCTAAGTTTTAACAAGAGGATCAAAATAAAACAAAAACGAAGTTAATCCACCCACTGGAACGTTAGCTATGCTTTGTTGAATTTTGTGTTTTCATTTTTTCGTTTAAGATTAAATAAAAAACTACTGAAAGCTACAGTAATTTTTTAAATGCTATCAGTTTATTCGTCTCGTCGAGTTCTATCTTTCAAAAGAAAAATCATTGTCGTATGTCAACTGGTTCGCCAGAAATTTAAGAAAGTCGTTTGCATTTTCTATTTCTTAATCATATTATAGCTTAACGCTGCCGCGTTTGCTATGATTTTAATTAATTAGTTTTAGTTTTGCATGGGAAACAAAATGGTGGCCATTGGTTATCGAAGATCAATGAAAGTATTTTCAATAAGGGGTTACCATAGGGGGGACCCTGTTTTGTCGCCAAATACCACGAAGTTTGTCGCCAACTTGGCGATATATCGCCAAATTTGGCGTCCAAAATAAGTCGCCAAAAGTGACGCCAACTTGGCGATATTTCTAATATTTCGCCAAATTCCCATAGAATTCCATTGTAAACCTACTTGCTTATAGAAAATCAACAAATTAAGATATTTTAATGCAACAAAAACTAATATTAGCTTAAGGGATTATATTAAATTTTTCTTTGGTGACCTAAGTAGGAATTGACTTTAAAAACAAAATTTTTATATTACTTGTTTCTATAATGAATATTAAATTATTATTTTAGGAATTAAAGAATAATTTTTTTTTCCTAATTGGAAAGTTAATTGTTGGAAAAATGATTAATTTCAAACATTGTCAACAATTTGATATTAAGTGCAGAGATTAATAATTTTAATAACTGTAAATATCAATAGTATTTAATACAGTTTTAGATAATTATTACAATATATCAATGTATGTAACATTATTGCATACTGCTAATGAAAATTAATGGTGTTTTATAATCACTCTAATTACTCTAACTAATAATTATAATTAAAGCTTAAAACATAGATTATCTTAGCAATTAGAGGTTTAATGGTTTTAGAAACCCCAAAGTATTGAAAACTAGTCCGTGTTTTAATGCAGGGAAAAAAATATAAAAATCTGATTTAAATTTAAAAAATCTGATTTAAATAAAAAAAATCCGATTTTTTTTCTTTTTTTTTTTTAAATTTAAATCATGATTTTTTTCTTTTACACTATATGTATAATTCACCTTGACTTTGGGGTATATTACAAATATGCAGCACGGTGAGGTGATGCAAAAGATTAATTCATTTTATATCAAAGTCTGCTTGCATTAAAACACATGTTTAAAAACATCTTTTGGTTATTAAAAAATAACATTAAAAATTGATTTCGAAAATTATATTTTTATTTATGAAATTATATAGTAACAATAATAACAACTCTTACTGTCTAAGATTTTTAAGAAACAACAATCATTCAATGTTTATGCACTGCAGCTACTCTATTCGGAGTCAAATGTGAAAATTTTTATACAATTCGTGGAGGATCCATCTGGCTGGATA
This sequence comes from Maratus speciosus, assembly GCA_963932465.1. NCBI lineage: Eukaryota > Metazoa > Arthropoda > Arachnida > Araneae > Salticidae > Maratus > Maratus speciosus. Next base: position 53,832,400 of record OZ010786.1, on the reverse strand, counting down.
TCCATTGCCAAGACCACTATAGCTCTGATATTATCAAGAACAGTACAAGTTCCCGGATTATAGAATACAGGAGAAAAACGTTTATTTTATTATTGAAATCTCTATTATATATTTACAATTAATACATTTGACTCTAACACCAAAAAGCGTTTTTATATGAAAAATATCAATTATGTATTCAAATAAAGTTTTGAAATTCAATAGCAATACTTTCATATTAGAAACATTCCAAGACTTAATAGTCGAATAAATCGCCAAAGATTTTACTACCTACAGCAGTTTTTTTTTTTTTTTAATTCTAATAGTTTTAGTAGTTTAAGCGAGCAGTTCGATTACATGTTTATAAAATTCGTGTTTAATTTATGTACATTTTTTATGAAGTTTTTAATTTACTATAAAGGTTTTAGAATAACGTGTGGTGAAAATTTTATATATAGAATCTGTTACAAATGCAGGCAATCATATTTACTTTTATATGACACAGTAAAATAAAAAATAATGAAAATAATATAAAATAGTTAGCCGTTTTTATGTGAATAAAGTATAAAAATTCAAACCATAAGCACAAATTAGAAACACACATTGGTTCATTATTATTATTATTATTTTATTTATAGGATTAGATGGTAATTATAAATAACAAGCCCCTTTTAATCATGTTTTCTAATAGAGTGTATAGTATAGATATTTTGAAGTTTATGCGTATAAAACCATTCAGGAAATAAAATATTAAAAGTATCCAGAATTAAAAAAATAAATAATGAAACATATTTAACATTTTAGCTTCATTCATTCAAGTACATGGATATGTTTTTTAATAATTAAAATCTTTCAATAAAACCATATTTAAATTCTCACTGGGTTGCATAATTTCTATATTTGTCAACAAATTGCAACACCGGTTTACTTTGAAAACGTTTCGTTCATAATGTTTAACTGAAAAGTTCTTAGCAGCTAAGGATATATCTTTGTAAATTTTTATAACTTTTCTCACATCGAATAATACTCATTGACACTGATTTTTCGCCCCTTAATACTACAAGTGCATGATATCCTTTAAATAGTTCTTCTCCATTATGTAAAAAAAAAAATCTTATTTCTTCTAAATATATTTTCTGAACTGATATTAATTTTTAATTAAAAATGTGCAAACACAAATTGTTTCAGACCAACAAAAAATTGTATTCTATAAAAAGGCATTTTTATTTAGTACGTTAAAGACATTTAAATATTTGCTAATTATGTTAAACTTTGATTATAATATTTTTATACGTCATTTTAAAGTTTGAGAAAACATATGATTTTAACCTATAATATATTAAAAGAAAACAAATCTGAGTAAAATAAATTTATATAATTGATTTTAATCATCTAATTAAAATTGTTGATAGACAGTTATTTATATCAACAAATTAAATGATAAATCTACTAAACTTTATTAGGTTAATGAAATGTTTATAAGAAAATACTAAAATCGTTATAATTTAAAGAAAAGCAAACTCTGAAATAAAATATTTTTTCATACCTTTTTCCTTCCTTAACGCCGTTCTTTAAATTCCGATGTAATCCATGTTTTAGAAAGAACGAATTTTGGAAGTTAAAAATATCTCCAATAATAAATACAATAACAATGATGGGAATCATTTTAAACCACACCAAAGGTAGTGTACCTATCTCGAAGTGATATTTTTGTCTAAAGTTCTTGGAATGATTATTCCTAGTAATTTTTTAGGTTAAATGTTTATATCTGACAGTTCACAACACTAGCTATTGTCCAGGAAAAAAACTCCCTCCGTCTATTCCAAAGATTAAAAGCAATATGTTGTCTTTAATAGTTTTTATCGTCTGCGGTATTTCGCGCACTTTTTTTATCAAGGCAAAAAAAAAAAAAAAAAAAAAAAAAAAAAAAACACCAGATATCTTTTCCGTTCTTATACATTTATATGGCGTAATATTTTTATAAGCATAGTTCCAATTCAAATTTCTTGTTTCAAGAATTTTTTGATGCATTTAACTTTTTTTCGATATGTTTCAAAATAGTTCACGTTTTAAGTTTTGTAAAGCTATTTTTTTGTCGAATATGACAATAATTATATAAATACTGGGAGTATAACAAAGTAAACAATGTTTACGTTTTTAGAGTATTTAAAATTCATTTTAATATGCAATAATGCAAGATCTTTTGAAAATATAAAAGTAAAGTTTATATTATACGTAGTAAGTGTAAATATGTTCATAAAAAATAAAAAAAAATAACTGGCGAAATAATGTTTTTAGTGGGGGAGGGGGGAGAATCAGGCTCTCATTACTCTTTTTTTCTATTTTAATTTCCTCTTGAGCAAAACAGCTTGTAAAATAACAGTATTTTTCGAAATAAATTTCTAGAAACAACAAAAAAATATAAATATGAATAATTAATTACGCCATGCGTTTTGCATACATTTTGTATATTTTATTTTATATTCAGAAAAAGTTAAATTTATTTAAAAAGTGTGACTCAAGTAGCAAAAAATTTTTTAAAGAATTACTTAAAATAAACACTAGCAGAAAAATTTATTACTGAAAATATGCAAGTGTTTTTATTTATTATAATAAAGCATTGCTTTATTGCAAAACTCCGTCCCTTCCCATGCCTACACGCAAACAAATCTTTGCTTTCTTCACCTGTGTATTAATTTCTGCCATTTCCGCTGATAAGAATAATTTATAAATAACAAACCAACTTCTCAGATTATAGAATACAGGAAGAAAACATTTTCGTATTATTGAAATATCTAATATATATTTACAGTTAATACATTTTTCTAGATTGACCACTAATAACACCAAAAAACATTTTTATATGAAATATATCAATAATGTATTCAAATAAAGTTTTAAAATTCAGTCGCGATACTTTCATATTAGCGACATTCCAAGAGTTAATAGTCGAAAGAATCGCCAAATATTTTACTACCTACAGCAGTTTTTTTAAATTCAAATAGTTTTAGTAGTCTAAGCGAGCTGTTCGATTACATGTCTATTAAATTTGTGTTTTATTTATGTGCATTTTGCTGAGGTTTTTAATTTCGTTGTGAAATATTACCCGGAAACAAACACTGAATTATTTTTATTGTTTGAAGTGAAGACGTTTTAATCTTAACATATGTTTTGTCACACTGTGAGTTTACAATATGGTAGGGTTTTTTTCACATAATGAGACGTACGTTACATGTAGTGATATAACAGTGACGTCACAATTTTTTTTTAATTGCCAGAAAAATATTTTTTACAGTAAATAACATGTTTTAAAGAATTTTTGTAATTTTTTAAAGTTTTCGAAGAAGTTCACATATCAGTCACAATGTGACATCACTGAGTGGTGACCTTTTGGTCACAGTTGTGACGTGACCACAGTGACTTACAGTGACGTCACTGTGACCATGCATGCTATAAGGGTTATTAGTACACCAGGCCTGTAGAGTAGAAAACTAAAGATTCTGTTTTACAAATAAATAATTAATAACATACAATGTTATAACTAATAATTATTTATTACATTATTTATATATAGCATAATAATATATTATTTATTATAATTAATATATTATTTATATGTAATTTATTAATTAGAAACGTAGCAATAGCAACGTATTTTATTGAACAAATATATGCATTTTGGTTTTCGTTTCCTTTGCAGGAGATTTCTGTATTGGAAAGTTATCACTTAATAATATGATTGAAATTTTAAACAATCTCAGATTTAGAATATGTGGTTTTGCAAGAGTCTGATGACGAATATTTGCCATCGGACTCAAATCAGATACCAGATTTATCTCATTTGGTATCAGATGAAGAAGAAGTAGCATACAATAACGAAGATGATTCAACTCCTGTTGTAAAAAAGAAGAAAAAGTATTTTTGTTAGAGGAAGAAAACCTTTCAAAAACCAAGTATTATGCTAAATGTACCAACCAAGCAAGTGGAGAATTAACTTTTCGATCCCCATTCACATATTTCTCGGACTATTATCCTGAAGAAATTTTCGCTGAAATTGCTGATAAAACAAATATGTATTCTATATCAGCTCTAGGAAATTGCATGAACACAACTGTAGAAGAAATTAAAAAAACATTGTTTTACATGTCATCGTTGGAATGCTTCTGTTTTCGCCACTAATGCTATTCTAGAAACCTACAACAACCATTAAATTACAATGACCAGGAAAAGATTTGAGAACTAGGGAATCATCTTTACATTGTTGATGTAAATGCACCACATGATGCAAATGACAAAATATAGGAAGTTCGACCTTTAATTTGACAGTTTGAGGAACGTCGTAAGTAGCTGTCATTGAAGAATATTTATGTATCGATGAGTCAGTGATATCTTTCACAGGTAAACAATATATAATAATCGGTCTAATCGGATGTCTAATCGGTGGGGTGTAAAAGTTTTTATGTTATGTAGAGAATCAGGAATTATATGTCATTCAATTGTTTATCAAGGGTCTTAACACCAGTGGATGCTGAACTCAAGGCAGAGGTTTGGGCAATTGTTTTGCATCTGACCAATCGTATTCTGCCTGGCCTTAGTTATGAACTATTTTTTGATAATTATTTCACATCCATTCCTTTGTTAAATGCTTTTGGGAGAAAAGAATATTTGCAGCCGACACTGTGCGCAGAGATAAGCTGACAAACTGCCCATTGAAAAGTGATGTCGAATTAAAAAATATATCGATGGGGTAGCTGTGAAACTTGTGTAAGCAAAGATGGTTAAATCCTTGATGTAAAGTGGTATAGCAATAAAGCTGTCACACTAGAATCTACATTTCTGTCAGGTAATGCGAAGGATGTTTTTAAAAGATGGAGTAAAAAAATATTCCATTTATATTGATGTATGTACGCGAGAAGTTATGAAGTTTTACCGTAAAAACATGGAGGGAATAGACAAATAGGAGTTCTTACTGTCACTGTAGCGAACTGCTATAAACATAAAGAGCAAAAAATGGGCACTTCGTGTAATACCTCATTATTTTAATGTGGTTATTATTATTTCTCAGTTAGAGTATAAAATATATGCAAAATGCTTAGAAGGTCCTTTGCAAAATCAAACGGACTTTCTTTTTTCACATTTGAAATTGCAGAAGCTTCTAGTCACCAATCCATATCAAACGTGGAAGACCGTCACGAATCACCTCTGTTTTCCCACCTCCAGTGAAAAAACTTAATCCTGCTGTTAGTCCTTGTGAAAATATTAGATTTGATGGAACGAATCAATGATAGAAAGGAATGAAAAGCAACAGAGATGTAAAATGGAAGGTTGTACATGTACATATAAAACTACCTCTTTTTGTGGAAAATGTGAATTATTTATATGTTTTCACGCACAAAGGAAGTATTTCATAGGATTTCATATGAAATAACCTTATTTTATTCATTCTCATGTCATTTATATCTTACATAATTGTAAATATGCACACAAAATTAAAATTGCTCATTTTGCGTAATTTAAGCCTGGTGCTCTATTGTTAGAACACTTTTTGATTAGTTACTAATTATCAAAATTATATAATACTTCATATTATAGTTATTTATGTCTATTTAAGCTTATTCAACCTTGAATTTATTTTTTATCTGTTTCAATAATAAATCAGGGCCGAAGGGGTTAAATTTTCTTTAATATAAAGTCTGGATTTTCATGACGTTATGTATTTATTATTATTTATAAAAGGAAACTGCTGAAACTTTTTCTGACAGGAATTAATTAAAATAAATAAATCAATTATAAAAGTAAAATAACGAAGATAAAATACCTAATGTCTTTAGATAATAACAGCGTTTTCTGCTGTTGCAGTTGTTTTTGTATCAAAAACTTTAAACAAGAAAAAAATTGCATGATTTATTAAAATTATTTAACATATTTTTCTCTTAATTATTTTGTTTCTGGAAGCATTTAAGAAATGCAAATGTTACTTTTGGTGGGATGTAATACTACTTTTTAATTTCTTCATGCCAAAAATTTAGGACAATTTTATAAACAACATTATAAAATTTACACACTTCAAACATTTATTTTTATTTAATATGCTGAAAAAAGTAATCATTTTTGACAATTTTGACATTTTTGAAAAATTTGTTACTTATTGTTGTTCTTTAATATATTTTCTACTTAGTTTCATTTTCGCTACCATGGATGATGAATTTTTTGTCACTCAGTTCAATTGAGTCATGCTTCTCTGAAATTTTGCTTCATTAAAAATCAAGCGTATCATAGCTCTTAGTATTTACTAATTACATTGTTATAGAAAGGAAAATAATAACGAAATTTGAATTACATAAAATATAATATAAATTTCAATGTAAAATCGCTGATTTCTTTAGAAAATTGCAGTGACTTTTGCTATGGTTCAAACAACATTGTAAAATTGTTTCTATTAATTTTTTAAATGTGATTTTTTGTTGTTCTTGAATATATTTTTTGCGTACTCTCTTTTTCACCACAATGCTATTTTCATTATTTTTTATTGATTAATATTTATTTTAAAATTTATTTTATACAAAGTCAGGTTTTTCATAACTTTTAGTATTTATTAATATTTTTTTTATAAACGGAAAAGGATGAACATGTTTGTGACAGGAATTAATTTATAAAAATAAACAAAATTATAAATAGAGTAAATATTAAGATAAAATATCATTTCCCAGCAGATAATAACAGTGATTTTTCCATTATCTTTATATCAAGAACTTTAAACCAAAAATTAATTTTGTGGTATATTGTAATTCCTGAATGTATTTTCGTCATACTTATTTATTATTACTATTATTATTCATTTTTTGCAGAAAATTTTAAGATATAAAAAATTTGTTACTTATTGTTGTTCTTGAATATATTTTCTACTTAGTTTCATTTTCGCTACCATGGATGATATATTTTTTGTCACTCAGTTCAATTGAGTCATGCTTTTCTGAAATTTAGCTTTATTAAAAATAAAGCGTATCATAGCTCTTAGTATTTACTAATTACATTTTTATAGAAAGGAAAAAAATTAACTTTTTGTTGAATCTTTAGGATCGACTTAATCAGCAGGCAAGAATTAATTTATTAAAATAAATAAATTATCATGAGTGTAATTATTAAATTAAAAGACTTGATGTATTTTGGTGGTTGCGGTTTTTTTTTGTTTTGTATCAAGAACTTTAATCCAAAAATCATTTTTATGATTTAATGTAATTCTTGAATGTATTTTCTTCTAACATATTTTGCATTTGAAAATATTTTACAAATATATATACGTATTTTTGGTGCCCTGTAATACTATTTTTTAACTTGTTCATATTGAAAATTCAGGACAGTTTTAAAAATTGCAAGATTCTAACATTTCATTTAATTTTTTTAAAAGATGTTGGAAAAAAATCACATTTTTTTACATTGATTGCCTAAGAAATTTTGATTACACAAAAGGCAATATAATTATGATAATAAAACTGATTTCTTAAGAAAATTAAAGTGTCCTATCCATTGTGTGAAAAGAAAAGAAAATTGTTTTCTATGAGATTAAAAAAATTGAAACAAAAAGATTGTCATTTAATTTTGTTCTTCAATATATCTACTTACTTCCTTTCTCACAACCATGTTTAATATCTTTTTCCTTCCATCAGTTTAATTTTGCAACGTTTCTTTTAAATTTTAGTTTATTAAAAATCGGGTCTTTCATAACTCTTAGTATTTATTAATAAATTTTTATTAAAAGAAAATTAATTAATTTTTCTGACAGGAATCATATTATAAAACTAGATTAATTATGAAGAGTGTAACTATTAAAATAAAATGCCTCATATCTTTAGAAAATTGCAGTGTTATTTGTTTTCTTTTTTTTTTTACTGAGAACTTTCCAAACATAAAAAAAAAAAAAAAAATTATATATTTTTTTATGATTTATTCAAGTTCTTTGATATATTTTTTCTTTCTTTTGATATATATATATATATATTTTGTACCGTTGCAGTAGATAATACATTTTTGTTCACCGAATTTAATGAATCAGTAGGTTTTTTATATTTTAGACAAAGTCAATGTTTTGAAGACTTTTTGTATATATTATTTGTAATAAAAATAAAAATAATTATTTTTTTGTAACAAGAATTAATTTACATTTAAAAAAAAATCAAAACGATGTGAAATAGTTGACACTCTTCCATTATCCCGTCGCCCTTTGAAAAAAAAATTATCTCTCTATTCTAAAAAAAAGTAACTACCGCTGTCACCGCCGCCGCCGCCGCCGCCGGTTTTGAATTTTTTGTGACCGGAGGTCTTTCTTCTTTAATATTAAAAAAACTGTTGCATACAAAAATATGAAAATCGGTAGAATTATAGAAAAATGTTTGATAAACACGCTGATGCAGACAGTTTTCAAATCGAAGAATTATTTTAAGAGATATTTAATGCTAAAGTTGGACAAAATCGTTCCACTAAAAAAGTTATATAGCAGCAAAAACTATACATGGCAGTGTAATCATTTTTAGATCATTTTATGCATTAGAATTTGCCGGAGTGCAGATAGTATTTCTTTTTTTAATTTGGCTAATTTTTTGAGGTTTTACTTCTATTTTAAATTCAAATTTGCAGCATTTCTAGAGATATTTTTTACAGATTTTAGAAAGTGATATTAATTTAAACTGTTGCCAACTGTATAAACAGCGGAAACAATAATGTTTGCTTCAAAAAAAAAAATTATACGTGTAATAAATTAAAAATTTATTTACACGTGACTATTATAAACAGAAAAACAACATTTGAAATTAGAATTAAATAATTATGTACAAAAAGCAGGAACTTATTAAAAATTACGTCATAAAAACTATAATTACACGTGAATGTTAAGAGAGAAAGGAATTTGTAAAATAATAAATTTATTAACATGCGTTAGAAGTCTTAAATAGGAGGAATTACGTCATATTTACGTCAAATTACAGTTATTACATAAAATGAACACAAAATAAGATTGCAAAACGGTTTAAATTTAGAAACTGCGCTAGACATTTATTTGATATTTTGAGAGGATACTTTTCAACTATTTTTGTTAAGAAAGCGCAAATAATAAATCATTTCTAACACAAGTATTTTCACGTGAATATTAAAAAGAGAAAGAATAGTTTGGTCAAAATTACGTCAGATTAAAAACGATTAATTTAAAATGTCTTATTTAAAAGAACTTTCTTTTCGCTTTGTTAAAAAATACCGGGAGACAAAGATTCTGGTTACTTAATTCCTTTTATATTAGCTTATTTTGAAATGTTTATCTTATTTTACTTAATCAAAGACGAAAACAGCGATTGACATATGTATTTTTGATACTACTTTGTTATCCCGTCGACCAAAAATCTATCATTCTCCAAACTATAAGATTAAATGCCAATAATGGTTGATCGTAAATGTCACATTAACTTGACTTTAAGCATGTTACACGTGTCTACGTCATCAAGTTATTTTTATTTCGACGTTTTATTTGTATTTTTATTAATGTTGCAATAATTTATTTGTTCTTTCGTTATTTAAAATAAAAATGATGTCAATTTGTATAATTTGGCGATTTATATAATTTGGAGAAATTGGTCGACGGGTTAATCAAGTAGTACAGCAGCGGATTTGGCCTTAAAATTACGCAGTCAAAGAGAAATGAATAGAAATCCATTTATAGGGAGATCGCCATTGTTTTTTAAATTATAATTCAATCTTCCGAAATCTTTTTAAAGCCGATCAAATTAGCGTACTTTTAGAGTCTGCGGTGTCTGAACGGGGGTTGACGAGCGTAGCTCGTAGGGGGCAGAGCCCCCTAGTATTAAAAAATAAAGTAATCAAACTGTAGGATTTATTGCCAAAATACGGGATTGTGACGTCACATTAACTTGACATCAAATTCGTTACACGTTCCCGATTTCCGACCAATGTCCGTATGCCCCGAATATGGAAGATTGTCGGGAAGTTATCCAGCCGAAAATTTATTAAATACTTGGTAAGATTCACATCCTAACAGTTGCGGGATAAAGCTGTTCTCATCAAATTCCTTGTTTGTGGTTTGGAATACAGCTGTTATAGTAAAATTTCCCGAAGGAATTAATAAACGCAAATAATAAGGTAAGATTCACATCCTAACAGTTGCGGGATAAAGCTGTTCTCATCAAATTCCTTGTTTGTGGTTTCTAAAACAGCTGTTATAGTAAAATTTCCCGAAGGAATTAATAAACGCAAATAATAAGGAAAATTTGGAAGGAACAGAATAATTGTTATTTAGCAAGAAAATGGGAAGAGATATCACATATAAAATGTACATAAACATTAGATAAAACTTTTAAATTATCAGGGACGAAATTATCAAGATTAGCTTTTAACATTACATTGCCGTTGTTTATATGTCAGCAGATAAAGTCTCGAGTCATATCCATTAATGCATGCTTTTTATGGCAGAATCCCATTATTTTGTAAATAGATTTATTTCATAAAAATCTATAAATGGAAGATCCCATATCTCGACCATTATTTCTCCAAAAGCGACAGAAAGCAGAAAAATAACAGTTAACTAATATCATTTTTAAACTGTCTTATCCACAAAATAAATAAAAATAGAATACGTACATCATGTTCAAGAGTTGCATTTAAAATCATATAAAGCCCGCTTTTGCGTTATTGGCATTGAATCTTACAGTTTGGCGATACTTTTAGGTAGATTTTGTAAGAAATATTATCTGTTTCAATTTCTCCTTGAGATTTCTGAAAAGTTTTTGCAGATTTACACAGATCATGACCCCTAGAACCTAAAACCACCCCCGGTCAAGACTTTATATATATATATATCAGTGGCGTGGCGTCCGGTCATCGCTGGATGCGGCGATGACCAAGCAATATTTTAAAACTCTTAATAAGCTTTTAAAACTCTACGATCCAGTTTTAGCAGAACATTTGGAGTTCATGTATAAGTGAAGGTAAGATTTAAAGTTTCTTTTTTGAACATTCAACCATTGAATTTTAGAGTTAATAATTTTTCACCACAAACTATAATAATTGCGATGACCACCGAAAATTTTCACGCCACGCCACTGATATATATATATATATATATATATATATATATATATCGCTTTTTTATGGACACGATAACTGTCGTAATTCTGCACAAATCTCTTCCAAACGGATACATAAAATCAAGGGGTAGAAAATGTCGGTCAAGTTTGTTAACGGGCAAAATCGGACCTAGGTGGTGAAACGAGGAGGGGTTTTGTGAAAACCGAAAACACCCCATAACTTCTTAATTATAATACATATAGAATCAGTGTAATTATTACTTCTAGGAAAAGGCCCGAACATTTAGGTATCACAGATTTTTGATCAAATTAAACATGGGTTCAAGGAGCGCAAAAAATAATGTTTTAGGGAGAAAAAAAGTCATAACTTCGGCAATTCTCAAGATATCAAACTCACTTAACCTTATTACAAATCTTCTTAATATTATCTAATATTTTTATATTGACAAGTTTTTGATGGGAATAACACTTACTGCAGAAAAAAAATAAAAAGAAAAAAATGAGGATGGGTTGAAGAAGAAAAAAATTCATAACTTCGTCTTTTCACAAGATAACCAATCCGCTTAAATTTGTTATGCATCTTCTTAATATTATCTACAACTTTCATATTGACAAGTTTTTGATAGGATCAACTCTCACAGCATAAAAAAATTAAACAAAAATTGGAGTTGACGAAAAAAATTATCGTATTAAGGGTGTACTTCAATCTAAACGGATTGTTTTCTGATTCCTTTTAATTCATTTTGGCTCTCAAACGCATACAGTTTGCAGGTTCTCTTATTCAGAAACTAAATAATGTGCTGTATTTGGCAGATTTTTAGATAAAGGCAGAATATATTTCAAAAAATGCTGTCAAAGTGAGCATTTTTAATCGAATTTTCCGAAGCGATAGCGCTGGAAACGAAAATAAACGGTCAAATGCCAGTATTACTCTCGCTCAGAGGGTTCTGTACGGTAAATATATGAATTATTCATTGTATTATTAAAAAAATCGTTGTTAAAAGAATAATAAGGCTTTCTAAAAAACTATACAACATAGGGTTGGGTATAGCTGTATATACTAGAAAAGTATGAAAGGGTATACCATAAAAGTTCAAAGAGATATGAAGCCTAAATAATAACAGATATTGATATTCTGTACAACTCTTTTTTTTAATCTTATTCTATTCTGGTTATGGTGAACTTAATTTGGTACTGACAATAAAAGTAGTGCATATTTAAACTTTATTTGGCATTTCAGAACACTAAATTCAGCGTAGTAATAATCTTTTCTTTTTACAGTGTAGCTAAAACAAAACCCTTGTTCAAAGTTTAAACTTCGCATTGTGCTATGCGCGCTTCGAAAGGAGCTCAGAAAGTTGTAAAGCCGCCTTAGTTCGTGCAACGTTTTTCCAGATAGGTTTTTAATTAACTTTTAAGGATACGGGAAGCGTATTGAGAGATTCTCTCAATGCAAACTAGTTGCGAACTCCATCGTATTTATGTGATTAATTCTAATTAAATTAGTCTGTTTTTAACAATTTGACGTTTATTTCTTTCATACTGCTACTGGGCATTGCATTACACAAATATACCATTAAAAGTAAAATCGAGGCTTTAAAACCGGATGGTACATAGAATATGATGCCCCTGTCATTATGTATGCCAAACTGTCCGTGTCTTTAAGGGTTAATATTTATTCCAATTACCGACGATTTTTTTTCGAAAACCACTATCAACAATGCTTTTATACTTCTGCTACTTTTAAAAATGACTTCCAGCGCTCGCCAACACCTTTGCTCAATGCCCGAAAATCGAAATTTGTGTGTAACTGTGTAACGGGAAAACGTGATTTTCTCAAAAACTAGGTGACCTAGGGTAATCGCTATAATTTTCCTGCAAGTTTTAAAATAATGTCTACTACATCTAATTTTTTCATAATTTTAGTTTCCGTAGATTTGGAAATAGAGGGGGAGAACATATTTTTGCACTACATTTTCGACGATATCTCTGAAACTATAATAAGGAAAATTAAAAGAAATGTATTTTTGAGTTCAGCGTTACGAATGCTTTCACATGATACCCCACACGATATACAAAGAAAATATTTTTTTCTCAAGTAACTTATTTAGCCCCTCTACATTTAACCTAAATATATTTGTGAATGTTTAATAATCTGTAAACGTGTGGGTTAAGATTCTTCTTACTTCCCCCAAATTGATCTTTTCACGCTCCATAGTTTACGAGTAAAACGGATGTGACAGATAGGCAGACAGACACAGGAGTGATCTTATGATGGTTCCATTTTTACTTTTTAAGTACGGAACCCTAAAAACGGTCATACTGAGAAAATAATTGTAAATCAAGTTGTAATTAATGGAACGAAAAATAAAAACACAGATCGCTTATAATTCTCTTCAAAAAACCCCGTCAGCAAGTTTCATGTTTTTACTTTTAAAAATGAGTCTGAAAATGTGTCGGGAATTTTCGAGTTTTGAGCGGGGAAAAACATATTTTTTAATACCGTCTTAACATGATTGTGATAAAAAGAGCTCTTACGGAAAAATGAAATTAAAAATTCGTCAAAAGCGGTCAGATAAAAGTATTAAACTTCGTTTATCTCTAATCTTGATTTAGTTATTGTTGGTGAAAATAGTACTTAACTTCGAAATCTACCTCCGCCTGTAAGCTGAGCCAGCAGAGATATTTTCTATTTTATTGGTTGACGGGATAATGGAGGGGCACATTTTTTTTATTTAATAAAGACTGTGACGGTCACTGGCTTTATTAAATCTCTTTGAAATACCTCAAAACTGCGGCTTAGTTTTAATATAAATATTTGCTCATATAAAAAATTAATCGATTTTTAAAATAATATTAAAACATTAAACATTATTAAAAATGTGCTATGTAGTCTTTAATTACTTTTTTACAATTACTTCTGAATGTTTTTTTTTTCTTTTTCTTTTCTTATCTTTTTTTACATTCTTTTGTTAAACAAATTTGTATTAAATCATAGAGAATATAATATTTTTTTAACTATGATTTCTTTCGTATATTTCTTCTTATGAAAACGATTATCGTATGGAAATTCATTAGAAAAAAACAGATTTCTTAAAAACAAACTTTTGCTTTGTATAAATCAAACTATTAAAAAACTGATGTTGCTATCAGATAAAAATAATTTTAAATAAAAAAAATTATGATGTAGTATTTTTCTTGAACGTATTTTCTATTTACTTCCTTTTTTCACGACATGGATTATGAATTTTTTTTCAAAGATTTTAATTGCTTAGTAGTTCTTTTAAAGTTTAGTTAATTAAAGATTGAGCTTTTCATAATGTTTAGTATTTAATAATTAGCTTTCATAAAAACGGGAAATATTTTAGTTTTTATGACAGTAATTACTGCATGAAAAAATACTGTGGTGATATGAAAGTCAAATGTTATTAAAAAAGTATTTAGTTATGGAGATATCTAAGAAATACATACTAGTGTGAAATTTTGATTTAAAAAAAATCATTGGATTAATAAAAGAAAGTACAACTTCTCAAGAGAAGAGGCCCTCTAAGGACATTAATGAAAATTATTTAATTTTCTAATAGAAATTAAAAGGAATGGATAATTCCCTTCTAAAATGTTACAATTCGTTTAATTTAAGACATTTATTACGAAAAAATGTTTGAGGTAAGGGAATCGGGAAAGCAAAATTCAACCAAAAAATCGATTTTTACTTTTTTATATCATTAAATGGTTTAAACTTTTATCTTTCCAACGATTTATACACATTCTATACATGTTTATACATAAAAAAAAGTAAGTGTTGAAATTATCCATTCCTTCACAGCTTAATGGCCATTTAAATCTTTAATTGACATTTTCTCAAAACTTGGATTTTTTATGTTTATGTTCCTTTTTTTTTTCAGTATCTATTAAACTTAAGGATGCAGATATTTTTTAATACTTATGTTATATTGTATACTGTAACACAGGGATTTAAGGATTTGTTGAGAATTATTTACTTTAGGCAGTGAAATCTTACCAAAAATACTAATTTAAAAATGGCTTTCAATAAATAATTAATAATTAATTTTGAGTTTCATTTAGAAAAAAAATGGTCTGTTAAAATACGTAAATCATGTTATTCTAACGACTCTAAAAAATCTAGACCTCTATCACCACCATTTCACAGAAAAAAGGTACATAAAGTTGGTGTATTTTAACATGGCGAGATAGGGCTTTCCCGGTCGCGAGATTCTAAAAGATAGTCACGTTTTAGCATTATTGGCTTTTACTGCGTTGTCATTCGCTGTTATCAGTCACGTGTCATGTATGTTGTTGGCGCCTGGAGCTTTTAGATTTGGCGCATTCTTATATGTGTTGGAAGGTCTGTTTTGAGTTACCAGTTAGTACAACATACGCGTTATCGGACGTATGGATGCGAGCTTTATAAAAAGAAGATAAAGCTTTTTAAAATAGAAGTTTTAAAAGGATTTTTAACGTGTGTTTGTTTAATCCAGAGAAAAAAAAAATGTGGGAGGAGGTTAATTCTTCATTATTTTATATTTGATCGAGATACATCATAAATTAAGTGATGTCATTAATTTGTTATGAAATTGCGAGATTTATGTATCCTAATACAAATATAAATGAATGACGTATTAAAAATTGGATTTTCTGTTTAAAATGCTGTTTAAAGTGACAATAATTAAAATGCTGTTTAAAGTAACAATAATACACAGTAATACAAACAGATTTTTTCTCTGATTATTGCATTTTAATTCCTTTCTTCGAAAATTGTTTCTATATATATTAAATGTTATTTTAATTCATTTATTCTAAAATTGTTGCTATATATATATATCATAGGCTAATTGAAAATCCCGGCTGTTTGCAAATAGCCTAGGCTGTTAATAACTTTGTTTCCTACCAGAAATTTTATTTAATAAAACGTAACTTATTTCCAATTGGTATTTATTTGCCGTTATTTATTAAGTAAAGTTTCTGGTTTAGAACAGATTTATTTTAGCCGGGGTTTATACGCAAGTAATTAAAGTACATTTTTATTTTTAGGGTACATTTTTCGTAAACACCTCATGTAGACAATCAACAAAATTTTGAGATGAGGCTCATTTTTAATGTTTTCTGAGCAATACATAAAGTAGATATGATGCAGCATGGTAATATTTATAAAAGTTATGTAAGAAAAATTGATGTTTCAATGGAACCTGCAGATAACGCAGATTTTTAGTATTTTCACAACATTAAGTAGAGAAAATGGTTGATTATAAAAATAATTATAAAAAATATATAAGAAAATTTCTGCAATGATTAAATTTGCAGATGAATTAGATTTTTAATATTTCCGCAGGATCGCATATAGAAGACGAATCGTCAAATCAAACTTATTATGAAAAATACATCTGAAAATTTCTTTATTAATGAAATCTGCAGATGAGGCAGATTTTTTGTGTTTGTCCAGTGTTAAGTAGAGAAAATGAATTTCTGAATGAAAATAATTATAAAACATATATAAGAAAAGTGCTGTATCGAAAAATCTGCAGATCAGGCAGATTTTTAATGTTTCGCAACGTTACATGGAGATTACTGGTTGCTAATGAAAATAATTATAAAATAATAATTTATAACATATAAGATTTATATTAATAATAATTTATAATATATAAGAAAATTTCTGCAATGGTGAAATCTGCAGATAGGACAGATTTTTATTTTTTCCCCAGCATTACGTAGAGAAGATGGTTCGATAAATGAAATCAATTGTAAAAAATAAATCAGAAAAATTTAGTAATAATTTAATCTGAAATGAGGCACATTATTAATATTTTCCTAGCATTATGTAAAGAAAATTGGTTGCCGAATGAAATGGATTACAGAAAAAAGGAAGAAAATTGCTTTATTGACAGATTTCCTTTTTGCACCTGGTTAAGGCTAATAAACACTATTTTTTAGAAGTAAATTTTGTCCTCCACCCATAAAGATGAACAAAAAAAGAAAATCTGCAGACAAGATAGAATGTTATATTTCGCATTACGTAGAAATAATATACTGCTGAATGACTAATATCAGATATTCAGGTTCATCGCGAGTTTATTTTTATTTTAAGTGTTCTACAGACGTAAATTAAATTAAAGTATCACTAATCTCAGGTAATCAGAAGATTAAATCATATATGTCAATGCGACGCTTTTCATACATACTTGCTGTGACTAATTTCATTCAGAAATCATTTTTCTCTATGTAATATTGAAAACACATTAAAAATTTGCCTCATCTGCAAAATTTATTGATACAGCTATTTTATATTATATATTTATTTTATAATTATTTTCATTAAGCAACACATTTTCTTGTACAGGTTTTATAGTAATCTTAACTAAGCGACCTGTTTTCTATACGTAATGCTAGGAAAATATCAAAATAGGTCTCATTTGCAGATTTTATTGATAAAAATTTTTGCTTATATATGTTTTATAATTATTTTCATTCAGAAGTCCATCTTCTCTATGTAAAGCTAGGAAAACATTAAAAATCTATCTACCATTTTCCACATTTATATAAATATATAAAATAGTTTTAGCGAGAATTATAGCTTACTTTTAGCTAATCTATTTAACATGTGTATACAGTGAGACATACACAGATTTATAAATTTATATACTGTAGAAGGATGGTTCTAGACAAATGGTCTAATAAAGATGGCGGGCTCCAATTCCGAAAAATGTTAGATTATGTATACATATATTCATACAATACATACAGTTTAATGCATATATGGATACAATACACTAAAAGAAAATGTTTTAGAAAATTATATATTTAATGGTATGGGTTCAGTCGTGGAAAAAAAATAAACACCCCCTACTAACGCTGCAACTAATTATAATAGAAGGAGGCTACTGGTACCAAAAAATTGGAAATAAAGTCTACTTTTAAATGATTTATATAACATTTGCTTAGGGGACCACCTACAAATCAAAACTAAACCAAGATTTGTTTTTTTTTCAATGGCAACACCCAGTTTAGACAATATTTTAAATCCTCGGTTCAAACTATGCCTAAAAACGAAGTTTCAAGTCACTTGTATGATAGGTTTTTCCATTATAAACATTGAAAATTTAGAGTTTCTAACGTTAAGTTACATTTTCATATTTTATTAATAACTCCTGAAATTATAATCCTAATGTAATAATATTTTGTATGGTTATAATACTAAAAACCCAAACATAAATGCATTGAATTTATAATTAAAAAAAAATTATAATATGATTTATGAAATTAATATTCGAAAAAAATATTAATTGTAATTTTGATACATTTGAACAATTTTGTAATTTTGAACAATTTTAATAAATTTATATTTATTAGGTCCTGCTTGGCGCGAATTCTCAATTAAAAATTTTTTTCTCAACAAGTTTTCGAATTATGCTTAAAAAACATCAAAATGATGGTTTAAGGGTCTTTGATGTGCAGAAAAGCATAATTTGAAAAAATATATTTTACTCATTTTATTGAAACATTTGGACTTGGGCTGGCGATAGAACATATTAAGCGAGTGGAATGGTTATATTGGCAAGAAATAATACATTAATAGAAGTGACATACTCATTCTGTAGCATTTCAACAATCTAGTACCGAACTTCAATTTGGATACAATCCCTAAAATATGGTCATTTTAAAATAATTAATTTCTCTGAAAGTAATCGCCTGAATTTCTTGAAAAATTTTATTTAGGTTTATTAAAGGGTGTAGAATTTATTTATGGTGTCAGTATTGCTATTGAAAAAAAAAAGAAGTTTGGGTTCGTTTTGATATGTAGATGGCCCCCCAAGCAAATTTTGTATGCATCATTTAAAAGTAGACTTTATATCCAATCGTTAGGTACAAGTCACTTTCTTCTACAATAATTTGCTGCAAAGATAGTAGGGAATGTTTACTTTTTTTTGACGACTTTACATACATATAAATATAAATAAATAAACCTGCATATCCCTATGTAAACATTTAAACAGATTGGAAAATGTGACGAAAACTTCATTGTACAGTTAAAATACAGTGTTATACACTTACAAAACTAGTATGTTGTGGCCATCACAAAACTTTCTTCTATATAAATCCCATAAACAACACTAACTGATATCAAGGTATACCTGAATCTGAAGTTTGATGAAAATTCGTGCATTAGTTCTTGAGATAGAGCTAAAGTGGAATTTCTGAAAAATGCTGCATAGGAACGCCACCTGTTGAGCAATTTGCACCAAAACGTAAACAGCACTAATTCATATCAAGGTATACCTGAATCTGAAGTTTGTTGAAAATCCAAGCATTAGTTCTTGAGATAGAGCTACTGCGGAAATCGCAAAAAAGGCAGCATAGCAGCGCCACCTGTTGAGCGATTTACACCAAAATATATAAAACGAGAGTTCATGTTAAAGACTCACTGAATCTGAAGTTTGATGAAAATCCGTGCATTAGTTCTGAAGATTGATCTGCTGCGGAAATCGTGAAAAATGCTGCATAGCAGTGCCACCTGTTGAGCGATTTACACGAAAAATCAATCAGAACCAATTTATATCAGGCACTAACAGAATATAAATTTTTAATAAATTCCGTGCATTAGTTCTTGAGATAGAGCGGCCACAAAATTTGTATCACATACCGACGGACAAACGGACAGACAGACAGAGTCGCAGACTCACAGACAGACATTTTGTAAAAACATGTTTTTCGGAATCTCTGACGCCTAAGGCGTATAAATCCGTCGATGAAAATTCGTGCATTAGTTCTTGTGACAGAGCTTTAGTGGAAATTCTGAAAAATGTAGCATAGCAGCGCCACCTGTTGAGCGATTTACACCAAAACATAAAAAGCACTAACACATATCAAGGTATACCAGAATCTGAAGTTTGTTGAAAATCCAAGCATTAGTTCTTCAGATAGAGCTATTGTGAGAATCGCAAAAAAGCATCACAGCAGCGCCACCTGTTGTGCGATTTACACCTAAGTGCACAAAACTTTAATTCATGTCAAGGACTAACTGAATCGGAAGTTTGAAGAAAATCCGTGCATTAGTTCTGGAGATTGAGCTATTGTGGAAATCGTAAAAAAATGCTGCATAGCAGCGCCACCTATTGAGCGATTTACACCAAAAACTAATCAGCACCAATTTATATTAGGGTCTAACTTAATATAATTTTTTGCTAAATTCCGTGCATTAGTTCTTGAGATAGAGCACCCACAAAATTTGTGTCACGTACAGGCAAACAGACGGACAGGCAGACATTTTGTAAAAAATGTTTTTTTTTTTAATCTCTGACCACTAAAACATGTAAATCCACCGAAAACCGAAAATTTTCACGAATCCAATACTTTCTTCTTGTAAAGATAGAAGAAAGTAAAAAGCGTCTTTGGCTTGTGACCAATTTTAGCTCTAGATTTGAACTCTATCAACAGCTGTCACACTCGCAGGTTAAAAAATACTGACAAAAACACATGTATGTATTTCCTTTCCAAGACATATAGGAGAGCGCAAAAAGCTAAAATCGCCAAACGACAACTGCGTCTATGACACGTGACTGAGAACAGCGAATGAGAATGCAGTAAAAGCCAATAATGCTAAAACGTGACTATCTTTTAGAATCTCGCTTCCCGGTCCCCTTATTACACTATATGGCCAGAGGTGAGCGGTCACTTGCGATTTTAGACGTTTTGTTCAATATCTAAAAAAACACAAAAGAAATTAACCTGAAACTGCAGGTGTGTAAACAGAATAGTATAGGTAATATATTTTCGGGAAGATTTTTTTCCCGAAACCCAATAGGGGACCGTCAACAAATTGAAAAGGAACGAATATCTTTTGGATAACCCTGTAAAAACTGATGTAGCAAAAGCATTCAAACTCGAGATTATTAATAAGTGGCTTATTATAATATACTGTGTTCATTTTTATGAAGATAGCATATATACTCGTAGAGAAATTAAGTTTTTTATAAAAACAGTCCCAAATTTTTTGCTTATAATTTCCAGAGTTCTTAATATAAAAAAAAGTTCTTTTCCGAAAAAATGACAAACAAAATTGTACGCAATACTCTGTAATTAGAATTAAAAAATAATAAAAATTAGATGAAAAATGAGCAGGATTGCTAAAAAACATTTCACTGCGCATGCGCGAATGTACATATTTAATTTGTTCCCCTCAAAATAGCGTAGGATAAACATATATACAACATAAACAGCATAATTTGGTTTCTCCTAAATATAAGCTGATATATTTCTGCTTGAATCGTTGTTATTAATATATAAATGATCTTTCAAAGTTAATTGTCTAAAATTCGTACAGCACGAATTCATATGTCAATATTCAATTACTGAAACTTTTCTGATTTTAAATTTGGAAATTCGAACAAAGCACGTCTTTCTGTTAATTGACTTTTGACAAAAAGGAATTAAAAAATTATTTAAGATAATGCAATCAGTTAAATAAATAATTTATATTTAACTTAGCTTTACTGAAATTCTTTCTTGTGAAAAAAAAAAAAATATTCTTTAAAGAACAGCTTTAGGATTTTAGAATTTTGGTACTGATCCATGACTTAATTTCATGGTAGAATTAAGTTGGGTATGGAATTTTTATAAATAGTTCTTATATTAAAAGTACTCGAAGATATAACATGATTTGAAAAGAAAGCAAGTAGACTGGAAATTTCATTTCCTTTCAAATTCGCTTAAAACTCTTCTGAAACAAACAATTTTTTTTAATAAGCTATACTAATTCAGTGGAATTTGAAAATTATATTCAAGTGTTCTGAAAAAGATATGTTACGATAAGAATTATTTAAAACAATTTTCAGAAACAAAATATATTTAAAATTTCAAACTATTACGTACGGTAGTTTTTGATCTGTTATGAGCGGACGGGCAGACACACGAACCGAACTATGATTATAGGTGCTACGTATTTATATAATTACGAACGCACCTAAAAAGAAAATCTGTACAGCCGGTACAATATACAGGATATTCCAAAAGGATTAAAACGTGATTTAATTTATTACGTGTTGGAGATGAGTAGGCAATGTTGATGCTTGGGAACGTAAATTGGAAAAGTGTTCCCAATAAGAGGAGGGGGATTAAGGTTATATGGATCAAACAGTCCTGCCATTAATTTTCAAAATGTTACGCATTTAAAATTTTTATACTTTCTATTGGTCATATATAAGATACATTTATAGACATTTTCCTCATGTGCAGAAACGCACAACGATAAAACTCATATTCCTCTATAACAAAATTAACGCAGTTAAAATACTCTCAATTTTATGATAATTTGAAAAAAAACTATCTCTCCGTTTATAGTGGCCAAAAGCTCCGGATTTGCTAAAACTCCAAGTATCGTAACTCGGGTAGTTTTGGTTGTAGAAGAATGAAATTCTTGCTGTTATACTTGTCAGTGAACGGAGAAATTTTTTTAAATATAATTTATACGACAAAAGAATCGTATAAAAAATTAAAAAGCCAATTTTTTGGCAGGACTATTTCATCAAAATAATCTTAATTTCTACTCTATTTTGAATACTTTTGCAACTTATATTTCTAACGTATCTCCAAGAAGTAAAAAATAAATAAAAACTTGTTAAATCGTTTTAGGACACCCTCTCTAATCTCTGAAAATGAAAAATAGTTCTTACTTCAAATGTTATTTTTACAGAATCATTTTTCTTCTCATATGTTTTCAAATGATATGATTGATATATACGAGGGTAAGTCAAAAATTATTCGCAATGTAATTATAAATTGAAGAGCTGAGAGGAAGAACATGTTATGGTACATTTTCTTAAAAATTATTTTATCTTTTGGAAGAAGACGTTATCAGGCATTCTATCACATGGTAAATCTAAAATACCAAAATTCTATTTAGTCTTGAAGATTTAAGACATTAATTAATATTTAATATTTTAATTTTTAATAATGTAAATAATATTAATATTTTTTTTATATTTAAAAATTAAATATGAATAAGTTTTTTTTATAGAGTTCAATACTACACCTGTTAATATTTTAAACACGTGGTATCAAACAGAAAGTAAATCTTTAAAATTGACACCAAAAACTTTCACATCAAATTTCTTCAAATGTAATTTTTGTTACCTAACATGTTCTTCCACTCAGCTCTTCAATTTTATTGCAATACAAATAGGAAACTAACGTGAACATCACTTTTCATCACACTTGGTCCATGGTTGCACAAGCTTCTTGATGCCTTCAAAAAAGAAGTTTTTTCGGCTGAGCAGAGAGTCACGCATGCACCGACTGTATGAAACCCAAGTCTGGTGCGGATGATTTCGTAGACAGAACCACGACTAATTTACAGACGATGTGCCACTTCATCAATAGTCACTCGTCTGTCTAACAGAACCATGTCAGGTGCACGCTCAATGTCATCATCAATTGCGGCCGTACATGGTCGCCATACTATTTCCTCATGCGTAACACTTGTGCGACTATTCTTGAATTTTTCAATCCATTTGTAGACAATCCGTTGCGGCACTGTTCCCGTATTGTGCCAAAAGTCTTCGATAGATTGCGACCCCTGATACACCTTTCGACCACAAAAACCGGAGCACTGCTCGTTATGCCTCTCTGGTGTAAACCTCTAACAAACTTGGAACATGTTTGTAGCCTTGCCAACATATAATAGTGAGAAATTTTCCGTGCTGGGTATCGTTCCAAGTGGTTTAGTCGGTAGAACGTCAGTGCGCTATACTGATGGCCCGGGTTCGAGTCCCAGCTTGGAATCTTTTTCACTATGTTGGCCTTTGCGCCTTTTAAGCAATTACTTTGTACTTTGAAATTTGATTTTCATTTGAAATATTGTATGCAAGGCGAATGTTTCCCTCTGGAATAATTTCCATGTATTAATATAATATAAGAAGAGTTATGTCAAAACTGTGGATAATTTTTGACTTACCCTTGTATTTTTACTATTAAAAAATTATGCATAAATATGGCATAAAGTGAATTAGTGCATACGAATCGGTGTATAAAATATACTTAAATTTATATAACTGTTTTTTTAAATGGATTTTTTAAAGGTTTCTTTAAACGGCATAAAAGGAATTAGTGTATACGAATCAGTGTATAAAATATACTTAAATTTATATAACTGTTTTTTAACCGTTTGCCATTTGTATATTAATAACTTTGTCAAATACCGTAAATGAAATACTTTGAACAATTTTAGGATAAACGAAAATTCAGTTAAAATAACGTTTAATAAAGATATCTCATTAATTAAGCACTGTTCAATATTTATAATAATGTAAAAAATCATCAGTTTTCTGCGAAAATATTTTCATCTTCCCTTTTTCTAAACATCTCACTTCGACTAATTTAGTCGAAGCAATTTTTCGATAAATTGAGGCGAATGTTTATTGTTCGGTAATACTGGTATCTACTGACTGTATTTAGACCACAATGACTTAACAGTTTAAAACTTCCACAAAATATCATTTTTTCTGCTGTGCAAAATAAATTCGGCCACACACACTTGTTCATACCTAGCACACTTTTTAAGACACTTGTTGAAAGGTTGTAACAAAATAATGATAAAATTGCATAGCAGTAATAAATAAATTCTTCAACAAAATATCATTTTTATTGCTATACAAACTAACTTTCAGTTATAACTAACTTTTACTTTTATAGCTTATCAAACCCTTTCAAAGATTGCTGAAGCACAGTATTCGGAGAATTATGTATGACGTAATCATAGTAGAATTTTATGGTTCTAGTAATATGCATAACAATCAACTCCTAAAGAGTTTAAAATAACGAAAGAGAAATATCACAAATACTATTCTCAATCCTAACTATAAAATTTTACATTTCGTAAAATAAGTTTTGTTCTCGATTCCAAACTATATAATGGTTGTATAATTAAATTTTTTTATACAAAAAAGTTATATACTAGATTTAACTCTACTATTTCTTCACATATTTTAATAAATATGTATATATTTATATATATCTCTAAATAAATGTATGGATTAAAAAATATTAAAATTTCAAGAAGCAGGTATATAAAAAAGGGGTCTTGGCGGTGCATCTGGATACGATGCGCAAACCTTTTCGATGTTATGGAATGACTAATTTCAAGATTATCTGCTAGAGTTGAATTATTTCACGTAAGAGACACGACCAGTTTGTTAAAATTCTTCTTAAACGACAGTAATCAAAACAATTTTTTTGCTTCGTATTTTATGTTTTTGTATTCGTCTTCACTCTGTTAATAAATGTTCTTTTCCATATACAGATAATGGAGTAATTTCTGCGTTGTGGCGCTTTTCCTACATAAATAACTAAACTATGAAATACTGAACAATATACAAAATAAGAGCATTTCGAAACCTGTTGGAAAGTCTGTTTTTTAATATTTGGGTGGAGGTTTCTTAGGCTTTCCACCTGTTGAGGACAATGAGTCTGGTCTATTAACTGGAGCTGTTTATTTATTTAGAGTTTATAATACTTTTATTATACTTTTACATTTTATTTATTGATCAAAAATTCAAAGTTTAGTTATGTATATACAGCTGCTTTTTGAAATTTTGATACTTTTATATTCATACATTTTCGAGGAATATTTAATATTGTATTTTATGTGAGCTGCTTAACACTATTTCTACTGACATCAAATGAAACCTTTCAAAATTTTTATGTATTTAATTTATTTCCAATTTTTAACACTAGTAAATATTAAAAGAGGTCTCCAATGTACTAAAAAGGGTTTATGACTGTTTTATTCTAAACATTACAAACAGAATAACCATAAATAAAAAACTTTAAAAGGTGTCATGTGACACAAGTAGAAATTAAGCACTTGTCTTTATTAAGCATATGTGGATCCAACAATCTGCATATGTATTAAATGAATATATATGTTTACACCGCTTAAAATAATAATTAAAGATTATTGAGGTTGTGGGTAAATCTTGCGGCTGGGGAAGTGTTTAGATGATTGATACATAATCGACAGCTATGGTAGTCTATATGAGAAAAAAATTACACGTGCTTAGCAGAAAAAAATGCATTTTATTGATCATTTGGATACAAAAGGAGAAAAACACAATTTATGAATATGGGAAGAAACGAATAAAAAAAGGTGTTTACTTCAAAGAAAATGATTTTTAGTAGTGCTACGGATTCTCCGGACGGCCAGCAACGTTGAACACCTTTGAGGCATGGAGTCAAGGGGGCTATAAACCACTTTACTGACAGAAGGTATTAGGAAACAGTGTTTTTACCACCGACTTATCCCGGGGCAAACGTTGAAGTGGTAATGAGGAGCTGGGGGTATTCTGGTCCACTCCGCCGAAAGAAGTTCTCGGCAGGTTTGTGGGGGTGGTAGGCGGCCAGCAACCCGTGTGCCTTGAATGTCCTAAACATGCTCTATTGGCTTTATGTCCGGAGAACACGCTGATCATACCATTCGTATGATTCCTTCCTCGAAAACTAAAATTATCCACCAAGTGAGCAGGGCGTGGCCTGCAATTGCCGTCCATTAAAATTAAGTCATCTCCAATAGCTGCAGCGTAAGGGACTACAATAGGTCTGAGGATCTCATCCCTACATCGCTAACCGATCAGAGCTCCATTTCGAATGGTGTAGAGGTCAGTGCGCCCGTGAGTGAAGATTCCAGCATAGACCAACACTCTCCCATCGCCAAATCTTACACTTCCTTGCACGAAAGCAGGATTGTTTCTAGTACCATGTTCCCTCCAGATGTGAATTAATCTATTGAAGTAATGCGTGGTAGCGGAATACATATTTATCTCCATGGTGACTACTCAATGTTAATTTAGCATAGTAAAACTTATGGACTTCATAACGGTATTGACTTCTCTCCACCGTTTTGTCCCTGATGCCACTACGTTTTTACTCTATTTTAATTCTAATAAAATTGTAAATTTGTAAGTGTTAAAATGTTTGAGTGACGTCAGGATCAATGCGGAGGATTAAAATGCCTTTGCATTTAAGTGTATTATAACCCAGACGTAAGATAAGCTATGTTTTTTTTTTTTTTTTTTTTTTTTTTTTTTTACTTTATATAAATATTTTTGTTAATAATTCAAAATTTCATTATTTTCGTTGAGAATCAATAGACATATATCCCATAAAATATTAAGTTTTTTACATGATTTCCCCGTGAAAAATGAAATTAAATATATTTTTTAAAGAATTAAACAGAACATATTTATGACGTTATACTGTAAAAAATCGGCTATCTAATGATTTATATACCTTCATTTGTTTGTAATATTAATATGGATACTTAAAATTTAATATAGTTTAAAATAGCTCCATGTTTTATCAGAAATCTTTCATTTATATTTTTTTCAAAATAGCACGTATTTTAATTACACTCTTTTCCGTTGCTATGAGAAAATGGCAACAAAAATATATAGTAATCTACTATTTTCCCTTTCTTTCTACAGAAATGGAGTGATTCAGTTATCGCCATTACAGAATGGTATTAAAATTAATATCTCAAAAATAAATTGAGATGCAATTTTTCCAACAAATTGCAGTAAAAAGTAATTTTTTCCCTCTATGAAGGTGTAAAAATTGAAAATGTGCTATGCTTAGAAGTTCAAAAAATTGCAGTAGAGCTTATCAGTATTTAACCATATAATAAGACATTTGCTTTGTTTTACGGCAGGCGTATGTAACTTAATGTTAATTTTTTAGTGACGACATTTTACTTGCTTTCTGAAAGAAATAGCATATCTGGAAACAGCAAAACGGAGACTTTCAAATATTTGGTACTAATACAAGGAGCATGAATTGCTAAAAGCAAGTGAATATGGCATCATATTTATAATAAAAAATCATTTTTAAAGATTTTTTAAGAAAACGAGAAGCTTAAACGCATAAATACTGAAAGCAGGTGAATATGAATTCATACTTAAAACAAAATATTAAAATATAAATTTTACAGTTATTGGTTGTTAAGTATGGGTATCAGTTACTTACAGAAAAGAATTTTCTGTTAGACATGATACCGTGATTCATTTGACAAGCAAATGAACATATTTTTAAAAAGGGAATTTGCCGAAGAGAAAAGAGACGTCTTGTTATATTAGTAGCTTAGATGGTTATTATAAAATAGATTGTACTGTTTCAAAAACTATTTAGTTTTGCGCTTATAGCGCCCACTGTGATGAAACAGGGTAATAAAATTCAAGCAAAAATGCATTTTTAATAATCACTTTATGATAAACATAAGGTGTGTCCCACTGAAATAAAGTCACCGTGATTCGTTGATGTAACTGGATTCGAATCAAACCAACAAGAACGAAACAAATATAGTAAGAATGTCTATACAGAAATGCAAATTTACAAGGAATAACTAACTCCGTGCTCAATCTGGGCAGGAAAATAAATGAATGGGTAAAAAGAGAAGGGAAAATGTGTCCCGCCGAAATAAAACCACTACTGTTTATATCCAATATATCCACCATGCTTATAAATGACTTGAAATATACGAAGTGGCATACCGTTTACCAATCCCTGGACGACAGTAGGATGAATATTATCCCAGACTTCAACGATGCCGGCCTTCAATTCTGCCACAGACTAAAACTGTCTGCCATACAACCCTACTGAGGATACCACATACATTTTCTTGGGTTTTGAGATTAGGTGATAGGGCAGATCATTCTATGAAATGCGCCCTATTATCCAAAAACCATTCCTAGGAGGATTTCGCAACGTGAATGAGATCGTTGTCTTGCTGGAAAATCTCACTTAGGCTACCAATTTTCTCTGTAAATGGCAGTAAATAGGTTTCTAGCATTTCTTGATAATCGGTAGGCTTGAATCGGTAGCCTGAGGTGAAAGCCATGTTAAGTTTAAAACCATAACCGAAGCCTCCTCACATTGTTAATGAGCCTCCACCTTGCTGTCTTTTGAAGAAAAGGATCAGGGTCCATAAGAGCGTTTTTGACCAGTGAAATAGACTAAAATTCGATTATGTTATACTGATTTAATAATTTCACTTTTTAATATTCGAAGGTATATATTGAACGATTTTAGCAGTAGTTTTTGTATTTTGTCCGGATTTATATGGTATTACACAAGTTCAAAGTTCGTATAATTCGTAGTTTTGATGAAAAATACGCAATTTCTGCTATTTTTGAACTCAATTATTCATATGAATGCAACCCTGTAACACTTTCTTCTTCACATATATTATAAAACACATCAAAATATACCAAATATGTTAAAATAAAAGTGTTTCAAAGCTGCACTCATAGTAAAATATTTAAAAAAAAGAGAGTAAAATGATGGCAAAAATAGCACAAATTGCGTAGTTTTCATCAAAACTACGAATTATACGAACTTTGAGCATGTGTAAGTCATAAAAATCCGAACAAAATACAAAAACTATTGCTAAAATCATACAATATATACCTTCTAATATTAAAAAGTGAAATAATTAAGTCATTATAACATAATTGAATCTTTGTTATATTTCATGGGCAAAACACGCGGCTTATGGACCCTAATCCTTTCCTGTTCTTTCCTCATGTCATGCCAATAGAAAGCAAGGCGACCTGGATCCTGAGTTGGGCAAATTCGTAATTGCAATTATCTTAAATGTAATTACAATTTAACTGTGTGTAATTAATTATAGTTAAAATTACAGGCCGTAAAAAATTCTTGCAGCACTGTAGTCGGAACTGCCACCATTCCATTATGTGTCGAAATGTATGCGTTTGAATGTGTCTAACTATAATCAATTACAAACAATTAACATGTTATTTTAATACGGATAATTCAGTGTACAAATTTACCCAACACTGTCTGGGTCACCCAAATTATTTTTTTTTCTCATCTCAGAATATAACAAGGTGTTTCCACGTTTGATGATATTTAGAGCAATCGACTCTCCTATTCTTGTGGACAGCTTTCAACATGGACTGCTGTTTCCTTTTTTATATCGCAAGTTTCTTGTACGTTTTACAATCCGTGACAAAGTTGATTTTGTCATACAAATGTTATCCTCTTTGGCCATTTGTGAAAGGCGATGCACAACATTTCTTTCTGCATGAAAGTCCTTTTTTCTACGTGTACACATCTTTTTTTTTTCCTTTTTTTTTTTTTCTTTCTTTTTTAACCATTTGGAAAAATGGTTATTGTCCTCGGTCAGGGTATGAAATCAAAAAATTATCTGAAGCATTTTATTAGTTGAATCCGGCATTTTATTAGTTTTCTGATTGGTCTATATAGTAATCTGTATTTTCCTATTACTTTCAACAGAGATGGATACTTCTGTTGCCACTATAACAAAAAAGTAATAAAAACTAGAAAAAAAATTAATAATTCAGAAACAAATTGAGAAACAGCTTTCAAACAAGTTGCATTTAAAAGTACATATTTTTCTCTATACGA
This sequence comes from Maratus speciosus, assembly GCA_963932465.1. Classification (NCBI taxonomy): domain Eukaryota; kingdom Metazoa; phylum Arthropoda; class Arachnida; order Araneae; family Salticidae; genus Maratus; species Maratus speciosus. Next base: position 53,801,885 of record OZ010786.1, on the reverse strand, counting down.
CGGTGTAAAAAATAATATTGTGGGATGTTTAGAAGTTTAAGAATGAAATTTCATTCAAAATTGGTCCAGGAATATTAATGTTTAATCCATGGCGTACGTAATGAATGACCAGCTCCGTAGAAGTTTAAAAATTTACAGTACCGAAAAATGTAATCCCTGGCGTACGTAATGTATGATCAACTCCGTGCGATTTTTTATGTCTTAAATTTTAATCATGACCAGCTCCGTAGAAGTTTTAAAATTTGAAGTACCGAAAATTGTAAAACTGAAATTTCTTTTAAAATTTGTTCATGATGAGCCCATGAATATGAATGTTTAATCCATGGCGTACGTAATGTATGACCAGCTCCGTGGGATTTTTATGTCTTAAATTTTAGACTTTGAAAAAACCATTTTCCAAATGGTCGTTGTAATTTGTTAAATTGCATTTTTTTTCTTTTTTTGCCCTGATTCACAAAATTGTATATTACGGTTTTACATTGAGCATCAAATGAAAAATTGATCCGAAATTTTTGGATAAATTTAGTTTCTTTGGAAGCATTTGGGACCAGCCGTGAGAAATAAGTTAGTTCTTCTTCTTTACTTAGAACCTCTTAGATTTTAATATTTTCAAATTATGGAACATTAGTCAGAATTCAGAAAAATTAACGGAACTTATTTTAGGAAATCAATTTACTTATCTTTCATTATACTATCTTTTCTACCTATCTTAATTACACTTCTCATTACTCCTCACGACATTATCGTCTATTGAACCGTGATTTTCAGATGAAATTCTATCCCAACAGTGTTTTAAAATTCTAAGAGTGATTAAAATAACTGCAATTTCCAAACATAAAGTTCGTTCCTAGTAATATTTCGACAACTTTGCTATTTGAAGTTATACAAAGAACGAAAGTTTTCATAAATTTCTAATAAATATTTCCATGTATTCAAAACGTAGCTTTCATATTTGAAAAGCCGCTGCCGGAAGAAAAATTTAAATAACACGAGGAATGCTTTAACTGAAGAATTTATAAAAATGATTGCAATTTCAATATTTATATTCGAACTAAAACTTTCAAAATAGTCAGACTAAAAATATCAAAGAAATTATTTTATATTTTTACCTAATTGCACTGTTATAAACTTCGAATTATAAATATGAAAAGAAAATAAATGAAAATACTGAAACTAGTTTAAAAAGAACATTTTTGTTATACATAAACAAAAGACGTAGAATTGTAATTTATACATTAATGGTCTTCTCTTTAGGTTATGAGATGAAAAAATATTTCATTCTTTGATTATACGCAGAATAACTTGCCGCTGAAAAGGTGCTGAACAGGTGAGCAGCATTGAGGGGTTTCCGAGCTGATATCAGCTTAACTCAGTCTTGAAAATGAAATAACTTATGTTTTGTGAGCCACTGAGATAAGTATGACTGTAGTTAAAATTTTTAAGAAAGTTAAAGAAAAAATAATATTGAAAAATTATGAATTAAAAAAGTTAAATTTTAAGTTAAAACTTAACCCTTAAATGCCTGATTTTTCAAAAATCATTGTAATAATGTTTTTCGGCTTTCATTTTTTAAATAAATCATTGGAAAAATACTTAAAAAATTCATATTTTGTTTCAAGTACGGTTTACGGCTAAAAAACAGTTTGTTACTAATCGGCAATACTGGTCTTTAATTGAAAAAATAATTTTCCTTGATAAAATTCTATAACATTAAACGCACAAGAATTTTAGGAACTATAATAAGAAATAAATTTTATTTGCTCACTGCAGAACAAAATAGGATATTTCGCAAGCTTCCAAACAAACCAAAAAGAACAAACAGCAACAATTGAAAGAATAAATCTATCTTTATTCTTAAACAGCACAAGTATTGTCATCTACATGTTGCAAATCGATTTAATACTATTTTCAGAATGTATTTTATTGGCAACATTAGGCATTATAGCTTCGATATTATTCTAATAGTATTTTAGAGCCTAAATTGGGTATGTTGCCGAAAAGCAACACCCGGCATTTAAGGGTTAAGTCAATTAAGTAAAATGATGAAAATCTTGATAAACGGTAAGCCTGGGCATTAAATCGATTTAAAGCTTACATCAGATATCCGATTTAAACATTGGTCTTAAATCGATTTAAGCTAACATCGGAAATCGCGATTTAGCTAATGTCTTAAATCGCGATTTAATCAATGTCTTAAATCGCGATCTAGCCATTGTCTTAAATCGCGATTTAGCCATTGTCTTAAATCGCGATTTAGCCATTTTATTTAAATCGATTTAAAACAAAATACTGATTCAGAGCTAACATCGGAAAACCGATTTATCTACTTTGATGTATCTACCGCTTACATTGCAAGCTGGTGTTAAATCGATGTAGGAGGACCCGATTTAAGCAAACATCGCAAACTTCAATGTTTTCCCATTTAAGAAAAACAAGGCAAGATGGTGTTAAATCGATTTAGCAGGATCCGATTTAAGAGAACATACAGGCCTCAATGCTTTCCGATGTAAGGAAAAGGCGATTTAAGAAAACGACGATTTAGGTAAAAATTGATATTTATTTATTTTGTAAACGAGATTCAGAGTTTGAGACTGGAATGAGTATTTATTTATTTTTTTAATTAAGCATTTAAATAGTTGAAAGGAGAAAGTAAAGTTTAATTCTTAAAATCCAAATTAATCGAATTTCAGTTTATACGTTAATGCCATCTTTAGATGAAAAATTAAGTTTTCACATATTTGAGTAACATTTTAATACGTATTTTTTATTTTCTATTATTCTGTAATTAATTAAAATACTTTAAAGTAGAATCTTGCATCAAGATTTTTTTCTTCTGACATTGAGCATTTATGGTTGAAAAAAAGAATAAAGTTTCATATTTAAAACCCAAACTCATCGACTTTCAGTTTATACTTTTATGCATTCTTATGATGAAAAATTCATTTTTTACATGTTTTAGTAATATTTTAACATATATTTTTTATTTTCTGTTATTTTGTAATTAAAGGAATTATTTTAAAATATAGTCATGCATTTTTTTGTGTATTCCGATTTGGCCGTGATCCGCTTGAAATATTTTTCTTTTGCTAATAAGATTTTTTTTTTTTTTCTGAAATCAAGTATTTATTATTGAAAAAATAAAAATAAAATAAAATAAAGTTTTATATTTAAAATCCAAATTCATCTAATTTCAGTTTTTATTTTTATGCATTCTTTTAATGAAAAATTAATTTTTTACATGTTTGGGTAATATTTTAATATAATGTTCTTTATTTTCTATTATTCTGTAATTAGTTAAAATATTTTAAAATAGTCATGCATCGGGTTATCGGGTTTGAGATCCAATTTCAACACCAGCTGTGTGGATTGAGTATCTTGCTGAAATTGATTCACTATTTATATCCAAATTCATCCAATTTTAGTTTATATTTTGATGCATTATTTTGAAAAAAAAAAAATCGTATGTTTGGATGTTATCGGAATATTTTATTACTTTCTTCTATCTTCAATAAAAGAAAGTATTGTAATCGAAATTTTTTTCGACTTCCGGTTTTCGACGGAATTACACGTTTTAGGGGTCAGAGATCCTAAAAACATGTTTATAGAAAATGTCTGTCTGTCCGTGTGTCCATGTGTCTGTCGCCATTGTACCATCAAAAAGTGTATGAAGTTATGCATAGAATTGAACCAAATTTTTATTTTACGTTTTTGGCTATAGCAAGCAGGTCCTTCCTTAATTTGGAAAACATTCGCCGGTAGGGTGTGCTGTAATAGCGTTTTTTGTGCCATTTTAAATATTGTACCATGGAAAGGTGTATGAAGTTATGCATACAATTGAACGAAATTTTTTGTGCATGTTTTTGGAATAGGCCATGAGGTCCTCCTTGAATTTGGAAATAATGCGCGGTAAAGTGGCTCTGTGATAGCGATTTTTGTATACTTTTCTTGATTTTTCGTAGTTTTATTGTCCATCGGCGGCTCGTGCAGCGGCGGGAACTCCCTTCCTGCTAAGCCGGCTATTCGCAATCAACTGATAACAACATAATAAGGAAAAATTATTAATTTTAACAAATACCCTGATATAGATTAACTCATTTTTAGTCCATTTAATTGACTGAAGCAAAAATTTAAGCTGAAAATCAAAGTTGGTATAGTATTGAACTAATAATATTGAGGTATTAACATGTGTAACTAGTATTTGGAATATTAAGATGCATAAGATAGATGAAAGTTTTGGGATTGGCACATCCAACTAGTTTTTTATTTACAATTATTTTGTAATTAATTAAAAATACTTTAATAAAGTTCTGTAATGAGTCAAGTAACTTGATTTTTACAGCAGAATGAGGGAGGGGTGGAGGGGGCATTCATTATATTTTTCTGCAGATCTGAGATTTTCTGCTTTTTTGACATTTTTTATCATTAAAAATAGATATATTTTAAGATTATATTTTATTACTAATCTTACAGGGTGACAACGGCCGCTAAAAAATCAGCAATTTCAGTAATGTGCTCCAAGACTCAATCCTTCTGCATCCGCTATATGAATGCAGCATTTATGTTAAACAAATCTTATTATAATCTAAAAGTTAAAAAGATATAAAATTTAACCTTATTTCTCATATCTACTCCCCCCCCCCTTTTTTTTTTTACTACTTTTCTCATCATGATAAATGAACAGTTAAATTCATCATTGAATTCTTTGAATCTGCTTCTGTTTTACCTCAATAACTTTTTTATTTTGTGTCTGTAAAAAAAGTCTGTGTATGTTGTTAGCAATGAAGTGCTATTTGGGTGGGCTAAAGGAAGTTGTCGCCACCCCCTTAAGGAATTTAGATTGTAGCAGGCATAACAAGTCAGACAAAAAAAAAATCATTTCCTTTTATATTACTTCTTAAAAAATGAGTTTATAAAATGTATTAAAATAGGTCACTAATTTTTAAAATGGAAAAAAAAAAAATAGTGTTTTGGGGCATTCAAAGTTTTTTTTTTTTTTTTTTTTTTTTTTTTTGTGTGTGTGTGTAAAATATACCTCTTTTCAAAGGTATTTGAAAAATTAAAAACTAAGTATACTAAATAATACAGGAGGGGGGTGGTGCATAAAGACCGTATTTTGTTACTAAAAATTAAAAAATATCCGCCCATATTCTAAAATGTAAAATCGGTGTTAAATCGCGATTTAGCACTAAATCGTGATGTTGGATGATAAATCGATTTAAGAAATTTCTACATCACCCAGTCCTAATAAACGGTATAGCTGTAGTTGTAAAACTACTATAAGAAAATAAAAAAAAAAGAGGTAAAAGTTAGCACTGTTCAGAGTTACTCTCACCAAGCGTGGGCAGGAAAAACTGTTAAAGGAGGCAACAAAAGCCACATCAACAAAAAAGGCACTAATCAGGGTCATACATTTTCCCCCTATAAATATCAATATAGAGAAGATGTAATGTTTTTATTTTTATTTATTTATTTATTTATTTATTTTTATCTAAGAAGATATAAACAGGTGTTATATAAAAGAAAAAAAAACATTTATAACTTGCCTGGCCTATATAATTCATAGATGATATGAATTTTTTTCTATGATTTCTGAAAGGAAATTTTGTATTTTTCGGATATCTAGTGTGCGCGAAAATCATTGTAATCGAGCTAAACTGGATGCATGTATGTTGGTATGTTGCACTTTCTTCATAAATCTCTAATTTTCGAGAATGACAGTTAATAACGGAAATGATCCAAAACCGACTTTAAGATAGGACTGTGACTCACTGAACCACATTTAAAAGCAAAAAAATTATAGATTTTGGCATAAGTATAAAGTATATTGCTTTTCGTAAATTCTTCGATATCGACTATAACCTGACTGAAGAGTATTTAAAAGAAGAATTGCGCTTGTTGGTTACTCTAGTCAGCTGAAAATTTTACTAGTTACGAGCATTCGAGGGCATTTTAAAAGGCAATGATTGTAAAAATTTTGGATTGAAAAAGATGCAGGAACGGAAGCTTGATCATTTAAGGAAGCATAGTACCTTTATACCTTCCAAAATTAGATTTTTCAAATATATTTAAAAAAAATTCTGAATTAACAAAAAAGCATTTTAAAGCAACCTGTATCGAAATGAAGCAAAATTACGCCTACAGCTATAAAAGAGATGAATATTAACCGTAAAATGCCCTTTGTAAAAGCATATTTTTAAACTTGATTTTCTTAGCTTGTAATTTTTCACTTCTCTCAAGATAAATAAAACAGTTATAAACGTAGAGTTATGAAATTTTACATTTGTGTTTACACACTGATAGGTGTGCTGTAAATCTCCAATTTGTTCATGGGATCAAACATTTTATTTTATAGCTCCTTTAATTAAAAAATAATAATAATAATTTTGAAATTGTACAAAATGTTTAATTTGAAAAAATCGTTCAACATTAGATGAGTTAAAACTTGGGGCTTACAGAATAAAGGCAATGCATTTAGACCGGGATGCGGCAGCACAGACATTCATCTCATGGAGTTCACGGCTGAAATTCAGAAGAATTAGTTAAAACTCGATCCGCATATTAAAACGCAATCGGTCTGTCAAGTCATATCTTTGTGGTCAGCACCTGAAAACATGATTTTAGTGGTTGACTCATACGTTTACCATGATGTTTTCCTGCTCCCAGTCCTCCATGTTTTCATACCTTCGGGTGCAGGAAAATACAATGCTAAACCTACGAGTCAACCGCTAAAATCGGGTTTTCATGTGTTTTCCACCAAGATATGACTTGGCAGACCGATTGCTATTTAATATGCCAATCAAGCTTTAACTAATTCTGGAATTTCAGCCGTGAACTCAATGAGGTAATTGTCTGTGTTGCCGCCTCTCTGTCTAATAGTGTTAATTTCATATGTAAAGAAAGGTATACGTTATACTGTAATTCTTTAAATAGTTAACTCGGGGTAACACGAGGTAAGTAAATTTATTTTTTTTAATTTTATATGCATATTTTATATTGGCTCAAAAATTACTTTTATTTAATTATAAATGTGTGATATCTGACTCAGCTCAACAGAGTAAATCGTATTTTTCACCCACTTTGAAATTTACAATCTATTTGATTTATTTTCCAATTAAACAATTGCGTTAAAAGTTAATGTAATATAATTACGCATCTATTACGCGTTTACTAGAGTTTCATAACCTGCAATTTATTCTGTTGAGCTGATTCAGATATCAGACCCAAATGCTATGTTCATTAAGGTTTTCTGGATAAATTAGGCCCTCCAGATTTGTCCCAGATAGCTCAGTTCGCAGAGCATTGGCAGGTTTAGCCAAGACATCCCTGGTTCAAATCCTGGCCCGGACATTTTTCACCCAGTAGGAAAATTACACCTCATACGAATTGTTTACCAATTGAAAAATTGTGTTAAAAATTAATATAAGATATTAAAAAAATTATGTCTTTTTGAGTATATAATTTAAATTTAAGGGCAATAAAGTCTTTTAAGAATCATTATGCCCTCTAAGTCTCGAAGAGTAGTCAGATACGTTATTTTGAATTTTAATAAACTGTCTTTTTGTTTTAAATCTGAGTATATATTATAGATGACGTACAGGAGCTCGCTATAGGCTAAATACGAATTTCATGTGTTCCCAATTATAACATACAGAAATATAGAAATAGTGCACTAATAGGGTAAACTGGGTGAAGATGCCGTAGTTTTTTACTTTATTATTTAAAAAATCGGCTGTTGTTTTTATTTGTTATTCATTGATTTTTTGTTAAAGTTTGCATCTTAAGTATAATTTAAAACCTTATTTCATTTTACAGATATCATACAGCATGATCGTGCTGTATAGTAGAGCTCAGCCGCATCGTTTACGTTTTGAAACATGATGAAAAGACAACAACTCAATTACAATCCAAACCAGAAAACATTCAGTGATTAATAATGGCTTTTTGGACAGGTCTTAATTTAGCGATGTGCCTTTCGAAGATCGGGTCAAAAAATATCCAATATTAAGGGAATGACACCCATTTAAACTTTACATAGCGTTCCATAATTTAACAATATAGAAATAGTCTTTCAATCTTTCTTTCCTGTTGCCACATCATAAAAAGCGGCACAATAATTTAAAAAAGTGATAACACGCGTATTTTGTTTTAAATAAAAATCAGATTATCACGCTATATTTTTGCATTTTTTAAATCAACGTCATTCTAATCAGAAAATGAACATTTTTGCTATATATATGTAAAAACTTTAACTAAACACCTGTTAAAATGACGTAGTATCTTCAAGTGAATGTTTTTAATGTTTAAAAATCTATTTTAATACAGGAGTTTTAATTTAAAAAAACAGTTTAGGAAAAGATAATAATAAAAAAAATCGTTTGCTAGGTATGACGTCAATTTCTGTTTAAATAACATAAATTTGTAATGATGTTTTATTCTGAAAAAAGACTCCTGATATTCTGAAATTAATCCTTATTATTATAATCCACAAAGCGAAAGATTTATTTTTAAGTCATACGAAAGAAATTTTCAGTAAATACTAGTTCATTTGGTTGTATTTAATGCATTTTCCTGCATATTGTCAAGGAAATCGTATACTCCTATTGACGCGCCAAAGAAAACATGCATTTTAATTTTAAAAGTTGAAACACTTTACAATAATTACGTCATTATAACGCCAAATGAAATTCAATATCGCGAGTTAAAAAAAAATTAATATTGTTGGACCGAAAGTAATAATCTAAGACATGTACGGCGAACCTATGGCACGCGTGCCATAAGTGGCACGCTGCAGATTATTTTTGGCACGACATAGATATAAGTTTTACATCAAAATATAGTAGAATTTCACAAAATGCATTAATTAATATAGATGTTGTCTGTGTTACTTGAATCCGATTATTTCGGTTGGTTGTAATTGTCACACAGATTGAAGAAATTGGAATATAACTTAATTTATCCGAATCTAGCTCAATACTGGCTCAGAAAATTTTGAGAATTAGAAGACTATAGCTAAACAAAAATTAAAAGTGTAATAAGCAAAAATAGTCCAAGAGCTGTTAAACATTTTAGGGAAGGTATTTGAGGCACCCTGAAAATTTGTGCAACACTTCTTTTGTAATGGCTGAATACAAAATCGAATGTCTGGCTGAAGGATCGTGGCCCAAAAACTGTGCCGGATACGTGTCAAGTGCCATTTTTTGACTACCCAAAAAAAAGGTATTTGAGGCACGCTGAGATTGAGACAGAATAATATTTATACTCAGAAAAAAATAGTTTGAAAACGACAGACACTTTAGTCGGACCAAAAACTGTGCCAGACACGTGTCAAGTGCCATTTTTTGACTACCCAAAAAAGGTATTTGAGGCACGCTGAGATTGAGGCAGAATAATATTTATGCTTAGAAAAAAATATTTTGAAAATAACAGACACTCTAGTCGGCACATAAACTGTGCCACACACGTGTCAAGTGCCAAATGGCATTTGACACGTGTCTGGCACAGTTTTTGGGCACGATCCTTCAGCCAGACATTCGATTTTGTATTCAGGCATTACAAAAGAAGTGTTGCACAAATTTTCAGGGTGTCTCAAATACCTACTCAAAAATGTTCAACAGCTCTCCTACTAAAATGCTGATTGTAAACAACTTGGAATTCAAGTCCAGACACTAAAAGCTGTAGTTTCTGGCGCTGTAGTTCTGTAGTTCTTCTATTTTGACAATTTTTTCTGCAAGGCATTCTTTTCGTAAAAAATAAATAAATAAATAAAATAAAATAAATTCAACTAAAAACGTCTTGTCACGTGAGTGCAATTAAACTTGCATTCTATCGAAAATAACTAAGTATGAAGTGGATATAAATTATTTGGCATTTAAGATGAGACAACAAAAATAATATTTTTAAATAAATTTTTACAGTATAACATCAAATATTACCTGTACTTTTTAATGCTAAAAACAAAATTTTAAGTAGTTTTGATTCATTATTATTTGAACCATTAATTTTTTTTTTTTTTTTTTTTTGGCACGTCATGATCACGTAAAATATATTTTGGGGGAAATTTGGCACGTGGACGTGAAATTTTCGCCATCCCCGGTCTAAGAGCTAGCAACGTTTTCGTCAGTTGATTTTAGCAAGTCTCAGACTGGCGGCAGACGTTACGTTTACCTGCGGAAGAAGGGGTTATGCAAGTGAAAAAAATTCAACATTACGTCATTTTAGGAAGGCTCATGTTTCTACATGCTCTTCCATTTTATGGTATAGTACGTATGCGGGCGGTATGGCTTTCGGGAGAAGATGTGTTTACCTGCGGCAGTAGGGGTTATGCAGGTGAAAAAACTTCAAAATTACGTCATGAAACACTTCTGTCATTCCTTGTACCTTTCAAGGCCAAGGTTGAGAAAGGTTGCATGAAGGAATGTCTTTAGTTTGTTGGCTAGAAAAGTAGAAATATGGCTTTTGGGATTAAATAATCCCGCGCGTGTACAAACGTTACATTTCGATATGTTCATTCGTTACGGGATAACACATACTAAAATAATTTTACCGAAAGAGTGAAATAAAAGCTGCCTTCATATGTTGATGAAAGTGTATTAAATGTAATTACTGTAAATTTTATCAATACAAAACCCCTTAACGGGTTAAAAGTTTGTGACGCAGCACTTTATCTTATGCTCTAAGAATTTTAAATATGGAACTTAAAAATAATGATATCAAATTTTGAGTGACGCTATGCTATTAATTATAATCTCTCTATATATTATTTATTTCATCTTTTTATTTTTTTATAATCGCATGTGCAAAAATTATGTTCAATTTAAAAAAATGTATAAAAGTTTATTTATTGATGCGTTAACATTTACACCTTTCATAAATTCCAAGTATGGGTTTTAAAAGATATGATATCAAAATTTTAGTGACGCTTTGATGTGGCTTTAAACGATTTGTTTTAAAATTAAATTTAAATAATTCTTGTTTTGGCTAAGATATATTCACACATCTAAATAATAGTTTTCATTTTCCAATATACTTTAAATATGTCACTTTCACTGAATTTATATAATGCATTTAAATGTATTTATTTGAATAAATTGATTTATCCTTTGTCCAATGCTATTAAAAATTTAAAATAAGATTTACGTAAATATTTTTTTTTGCCTCATAGTATCCATTTGAATACATTTCACTTAGTTTGGTTAAAGCATCAATAAATAATGTTAAAGCATCAATAAATAAACTTTTATACATTTTTTTAAATTGAACATAATTTTTGCACATGCGATTATAAAAAAAATAAAAAGATGAAATAAATAATATAGAGAGAGATTATAATTAATAGCATAGCGTCACTCAAAATTTGATATCATTATTTTTAAGTTCCATATTTAAAATTCTTAGAGCATAAGATAAAGTGCTGCGTCACAAACTTTTAAGCCGTTAAGGGGTTTTGTATTGATATCATTACTTTTTTGAGGTTATTGAAAAAAAAAATAAAACAATAAACACACACAAAAAAATTAAAGACCAATACAAAGAATTCATAGTCAGGATTTCAATTCACCTTCAATCTCTCTCCCCTCCCTCCCCGCAAAAAAGGATGACCATACTTCAATTTTAAAGAGCACCGTGCAATGAGATTTTTATAAGAAATCTTTGGTAAGATATGGAAGTAATGTACAACATGCATGTTTAGAGGGTATTTCTGTTGGTTTGTTTCAGAGATATAAAAAGCTATGTCAAATTTTACTATATAAAAAATTACTTTGTTAAGAGAAATAGAAAGAAGTATTACTCTTTAAACCTTTATATATGTATATATAACAATCATCGCTCACTTATAAAAGTAATTACATACATTTATATTAAATCCAAAACTACAAATTTCTGCTTCTCCCTTTTCTCATTCCTAGTGCAAAAAAATTAAACATTCTTTAATTTTATATAAAATAATCTTTCACCATCCCTATTTAAAATTCTTTATTAACAATAATAATAAAACATATAAAATAATCCCTGAGCTCTGAAGATTCCACTTCTGCTTTTGCACCTACCTCTCCAGCTTACCTAAACAATAAAATCTTTCAAAAATTAGTTTGAAAAAAAAATCTGCAACATTTGTTGCTCACTAACATAAATAAATAAATAAGCACAAACTTCCCTAATGTAGTCATGGAAAAAAAAAGAAAACACCCCCTACTAACTCTTCAACAAATTACCGTAGAAGAAAGTTACTGGTACCGAAAGATTGGAAATAAAGTCTACTTTTAAATGAAGTATATAAAATTTGCTTAAGGGGTCATGTACATATTAAAACGAACCATAACTTTGGGTTTTTTTTCAATAGCAGTACACAATTCTTACAGCATAAATGAATTCTACACCATTTAATTAGCCTAAAAACAAATTTTTATGCAATTCGTACTATAAGTTCCCGAGAAATTAATTATTTTAAAACAAGCTTATTTTAAGGGCTGTATCCACATTGAAGTTCGGTACTCGATTGTTAACCGAGAGAGCCCCCTTCTTGATCAAGGCACCTTAAGTGTCACTCAAGCAGTCAATGAAGTCTGCTAGATTACAGGACAGCGTAAGACATTTCAAAATATCTAGTCACTTCTATCATAGACGGCCACTTAAAACATCATTTTGCCGTTTTTTAAGCATAATTTGAAAACTATTTGGAAGAAAAATGTGAAATTTTGGATTTCCATAAAGCAGGACTTAATAAATCTAAATCCATCAAAAAATTTTAGGTTACAATTCATAACTTTTTTGAATATCAATTTCATAATTCATATCATAAAATTATAAAAATTGCAAATTCAACGTATTTATGTTTGAGTATGTTAGTATTACTGCTACACAAAAAATTAGCACATTAGGAGCATAATTTCAGGAGATATGAATAAAAGAAGAATTAGAACATTAGAACAAGAAGCACATTAGAAGTACTAAATTTTGAATGTTTATAATTCAAAAACTTATTATTCAAATGACTTGAAATTTGGTGCCTAGGCATAATTTGAACCGAAGATTTGAAATATCTCGTTAAAATTGAGTATTGCGATTGAAAAAAATGAAGTTTGGATTTGTTTTAATATGTAGATGGCCCCCTAAGCAAATTTTATATACATCATTTAAAAATGGACTTTATTTCCATTATATAATCGGTACCAATAACTTTCGTCTACGAAAATAAATTGTTAAGGAGTTAGTAGAGGGTGTTTACTTTTTTTCCCACGACTGTACATTTCACCTCTTCTCCCTCCCCCTACTCCCCAACATTAAAAAAATTTAAATCTTTATTTTTATACAGAAAATTCTTCGATATAAATTATCCTCCTATTCCTCAAAATTACCACTTTCCCACTCCAGCTTAGAGATTTCAATCTTTAAAGCTTTTTAGAAAATCGGATCTGCAAAGTCTGTTGCTTAATAATAAAATATATAACCATGTACACTTTTAATTATTTTTCACACAATCAATTGATGTCATGATAATAGTTGTTCTGAGCGAATATTGTGTTGGCTGGGCTGTCGTACAGATAGCTCAATTGGAAGAATACTGGGAATTAAAGCCAAGGGTTATTAAAGTTCACTGTAATTCAAGATGTTTAACCCCTTCGCGACAAGAGCCCTTTGGTTAATTTTAACCTTTTACTACCGGTTTTTAAAAACAGAAAATTTACTGTAATTGAATCACACAAATACTCCCATTAAAGAAGGTAAACTTTACAATTAAAAATAAGTGGTGAGAATAACGAAGGATTCTGAACACCTTAAGTGGCCAAGTATACCGGTCGCTCATCCCCAAGGGCTTAAAGATGCTTTTTTGCTATTATAACCTTTAGGATTTACAATATAAAAAAATCTTAATCATTTCTGAGGTAAATAAAGACAGTGGGAAAAAATCAAGATGCAATGTTTTGATTGGCAAATTCTAAGCTGAGTAATTTGTGCTACAGAATGAAAAAAATATAAAGTTGTAATAATGTCCTCTTACAGATACTAAATCTTTAAGGTTTTTGATGTGTGAACTACATATGAATACAGTAGAAGATCTTTATAATGCACACCTTGGTATGAGAAGTTGTGCTCATTATAGAATTTTGCATTATATAGATCATATTTCATACATCATTAAATTTACTTCGTATACATGCTTTAAATTACATTCCTTGGAACCAGAAAATGTGCAAATTATGAAATTTTACATAATAGGTATAGATCACACATTATTAAATTACCTTAAAGATATTACCTTGAAATATTACATCCAAATATGCCTGGGCAAAATCATTATAACAGTGGTAACTCATGAGTGACAGTTTTGGGAACACTAAATGCATGGCTGGCCAATTTATTATTTTTCACTATTTTTAATAATGAAATCTTTGCCTTATTTTTAGCAGAATTTTCTTCGATTAAATAAGGCAAAAATTTATTAAAAAACAACAACAACAACAAAAAAACTTTTGGAAAGCATGCATTTTAGTGCTGCAAGAAAAACCTGCCATGAGCTGCTCTGATTATAACACTCATTTACAAAAAATTTTAATATAATAACAATGTTTTCATTACTCCAAAATAATGTGTTAAAGGCGATGTATCATATTTAGTGTTCCAAGAAATAGCAATATTTGTAAAATACATGTGCTTCTTAACTGAAAAAATCATTGCTTATATCTGAGAAATACATTACATCTTCTGCATTAAAATTTTTTAGTGGCAGGCTTTTGTGATTGAACTAGTACTGCTTGCAGAGGACTTTTAAGGATTTTACAATATAAAATTATGACTCTTGAACTACTGTTAATCAAATACAGTAATAGGGATAAAAAAAATCATTAAATAGTTTATTTTAAAAAATTACTTGTATTTTCATCAGATATACTGATTATTACTACCAAATATTATATGTAACATATTTATTAGAAAAGTTACAACTATTTTGATGAAGTTTTAAAATGTAAACAAAATGATGCTTTATAAACACGATCAAAAATACCTCTGGACAAATCATTGTATTACTTATTTCAAAATTTTTTAATTTAATGCTAGTAATTTTTTCTTTAAAAAAATAAGAATTATGAAGATAAAGATGAAATAACGTTTGGAATTTAGCCCTCTAGAGGGTAGCAATATTTCTACAAAATAGATTGCAGACTCTTCTTAAGTGTAAAATTCGTTGTTTACATTAAAGAAGCTGTCTGATATACAGAGAATTGCATATTAAAGGTCTTTTACTGCAACAGTGTTTTCATTACAGAATTCCAAAATAAGGTTTTAAACATCAAAATATGTAAAATTTAGTGTTTCGGGAAATAGTAGATATTTTAACAATATGTATGTGAAATACAGGTGATTTGTAACTGCAAAATCCATTGTTTACATCTCAGAAATAAATTATATAGATAATTGCATTATAAAGATCTTCAGCAGAATCCTAGTACAAGCAAAATAGCCAATATCGAGATTTTTTTTTGGCATGCATCAACATTCCCATGCAACCCAATCCAAACTAAAATAGTGCAACCTGAAAACTGAGCCGATCGGTTAACTTTTTTGATTGCTGCCAGATTGACATTTTCTACTTATGTCTTTATTTACGAATCATGGTAAGTACAATATTTATAAATAACGACATATTAGAAAACACAGGAGACCTCATTTTGATGTGACAATCAAAATAAAGTAAAAAACCAATTTCAACATAAAACATAGTGGGAAAAAAATCAAGATGGCAATGTTTGGATTGGTAAATTCTAAGCTGAGTAATTTGAGCTACAGAATGAAAAAATTATAAAGTTGTAATAATGCCCTCTTCAGAGCGGTCACAGATATTAAATCTTTAAGGTTTTTGATGAGTGAACTTGAACTACATATGAATATAGTAGAAGATCTTTATAAAACACACCTTGGGATGAGAAGTTGTGTGTATTATTGAATTTTGCATTATTTAGATCATATTTCATAAATCATTAAATTTACCTCGTATACATGCTTTGAATTACATTCCTTGGAACCAGAAATGGTGCAAATTATAAAATTTTACATAATAGGTATAGATCACACACTATTAAATTACCTTAAAGCATGATCCAGGTATGCCTGGGCAAAATAATTATAAACAGTGGTAGCTCGTTACTGACAGTTTTGGGGATAATAAATGCATTGTATGCAAATTTATTCCTTTTTCACTATGTTTAATAATAATGAAATCTTTGCCTTATTTTTGGCAGAACTTTCTTCCATTAAATAAGGCAAAAATTTAGTAAAAAAAAACTTTTGGAAGGCATGCATTTTAGTGCTGCAAGAAAAACCTGTCATGAGCTACTACTGATTATAACACCCATTTACAAAAAAATGTAATCTAATAACAATGTTTTCATTACTCCAAAATAATGTGTTAAAGACGATAATGCATCAAATTTAGTGTTCCAAGAAATAGCAATTTTTGTGAAATACATGTGCTTCTTAACTGCAAAATTCATTGTTTACATATAAGAAATATATTACATTTTCTGCATTAATATGCTTAAGTGGCAGGCTTTTGTGATTGAACAAGAACTGATTGCAGAGTGCTTTTAATGATTTTAGAATATAAAATTATGGTTCTCTAACTACTATTAATCCAATACAGTAATAGGGATAAAAAAAAATCATTAAATAGTTCATTTAAAAAAAAATATTTGTATTTTCATCAGATATACCGATTATTACTACCATATGTTATATGTAACATATTTATTAGAAAAGTTACAACAATTTTGATGAAGTTTTGAAATTCCCCCCCCCCCACCCCTGACATACTGTCAAATTTCAGGAGGTTTTTTTTTCTTCTGATGTTCCTCCCCCGACCGAGAATGGAGCAGGTTTTTTACAATCAACTGATTAATTTTGTTTTTCTTTTATTGCTACTTTTTTATGTTAGCGTGGTGATCTTTCAAATGCTATTGCACAACGAGGCGATTAACGCGCTATTCTGTAAGTGGCACGGCAACCCTCCAGTGTACAGGTGAAATTGATAAAAAGAGTTTTTGTAGTTGGAATATGCGGAATGTTAAAGAATAGTGAATGGTTTAATGAAAGCAGAATAAAAACTTAATATTTAATTTAAGATGCGAGTCAGATTAATATATTAATTGAAATGGTTACTGAGTAATCACATGATTAGTTTATACAAAGTCTAATTATCATGACAGCTACAATGCAGCTGCTAATGAAATTTTATGAAACCAATCTTTTCTAAATAGTAACATGTTCTGAATTGTTCTTATTTACAATAATACTTCATTACCACAAATACCATATAAGGGAGCTGGCTACTTTTATATTTTTTTAAAAGTAAATTATTTAAAGTTTTCTTTTAAGCATATTAACTTTAAAATTAAATAAAAACAAATATCTTACTTTTGCAAAAAAGCTGTTTTATCTTATTTACCTATAAACTTTAATTACTAAATAAGAAAAAGTATCATGATGAAAATTTTTACTTTTAGGAGCTCAAAACAACCAGTCAGGATAAAATGGTTCATTTTGAGCTAATCGTGATAATTTAAGTATATAAAGTAGAATTTACTATCAGTCAAAAATATGCCCAAGACTGAAATCAGTCCTGAGACTGAAGGTCTTGCACCCATGGCTGTAATCAATTAGCCTAAAAGAAATGCTTCAGGCTTTTTTTTTCTTCTGTTTTTCTTTTGTTACAGAGATAAACGGCAATAAGAATTTTTTCTTTCCCCTTTAGGTTAAATTTTATAAAAATAAAATACTACGATGCTTTAATTTTTGAAGCTGAAAAGAGTTATATATAAAAAAAATAAACGAAAGATACCCACATTTCGAAAAAGATGTCATTTTAAGACAATTTTCGTTTATAATATTATTAGAAACGATTCGCAAATGAATCATTTTATAAACGGGATTGGAAATCTTAATTTTGATTTCGTCACACCTTTTATTTAAATCGTGCGTTCTTTAAAAATGAAAGATTTTGTTTAATTTCTTTAAAAGAAAACTCAAAACACAAAATTAAATTAGTAATCTATCTGTATTACACTCACATATCACAAGAAATACCTATGCTACACATGAACGTTATTTTGTAAGGAAAACAGTTATAAGTATTGTTAAAAATAAAAACAATTCAGAACATTATACTAATTAGAAAGGATCGGTTGCAAAGAATGTTGTCTGGATAATTAGAAATTGTACTCACTTTCTCCCCTTGGAATACCATTTCAAGATCTTTGATATTTCTTATTTCTTCAGTCAACTTCGCGTATCGCGTAGTAATACATGGCGAAGTCTTATGGCGAACGCGATGAATTTTCATTTCGATACGAGAATTTTCGATAAATATCGAATTTCGATACAAGAATTTTTTTTAAAATGTGAAATATTTTCTCCTTAAAAAATGTTTACTTACTATGAATAACTATGAAATAAAATACATATAATTAAAAAATAGTGCTCCAATTTAAAAAATCAGTCTAAGTATTTTAAAGCACATAATAAACTGTTTTTGTAGTTTAAAAAAAGATTTATTGCCAATATTCAGATTCTTAACTGTGACCTAAACCGCGCAAAACCGATGTGCAACGTTCTGTCTGCTAGCCCATAGAATAACATGTAATCCGCAATCCTAAGGAGTCCAATTTTTTATGCGGATTATATAAAAATTAAGAGTTTTCCTTGATACTAGGTTTGTCTTATCCACTTCGTCAAAAACAGATTCATTTTATATATTAATGCTTTAAAAAAAATCTAGACCGTTTCGGAGAAAAAAAAAAAGACAAACTTACACCATCGAAATTGCTTTCAAAATGGGTTTACAGATCTGAAAATATACTGCACGTAGAATTCTAAAAAATTCAGAGTAGGATTAGACTGCAGATATAAGACTGTTTTAAAAAAATCAGAACAATAGGACCTATATTTGATGAGTTATTAACAGGCGGCTTTTCGCATTTTCTTTGATGTCGAGTTAGCTGTATATATGAGTTCAGCCATCTATTCTACGATACGATACGATACGATTTTAGGCTTAAGGCTGCGTCACTCGGAATACTACCGTCTTCCATGATAAAATAATTCATGTTTTAAGTGGTAAAACAAATCGTTGCATATTTTCTAAGAAAAAAAACTCGCCATTTTTACAGAAACTGTTATAAAATCGGAAAATAAATATGAAACGCTTGATTTTTCCCTAAAAAGAAGTAGTACTGATGCATTTTACAATATAGAGTAGTAGGCGTTTTTTAAAACGCATTTAGCCAAAAATATAATGGGAGACAAAATGAGGTGAGATTTACCCCACGCGTGTGTTAACGTTACAAAAATAGGTGCATGCGCTTACGGTTCAGTTAATTATGGCCTAAACGACGCCCGGTAACATGCGCCAATTGTCTGTAGGCTCAATTATATAATTTATCTGTACCAAATACGCCAATTGTCAATAGACTCGTTTATGTAATTTATCTCCAATTAATGCACACTTTACAAAGGACACCTACTTTCCAATTTTCCTGATTTTTTGATCAATGGTTACAGTTAGATGTAAACATGCTAGTCATTATCGTGATATTTTAGTTTGACCTCCAAAATATTATTAAAAATATCCAATATTAGTAATATTTCTGATATTATTTACAGGTTTATTGTATAATATTTTCAATCACTTTTGATCATTTTTCTACATTCAGTCGTTTTCAGACTTTTTTTAATTTTAAATTCCCATTAAGTTCCAAATACAGAAATTTTCCGTTTTTTATAGTTTTTTTGCAGTTTTAATTCATTTCTTATGACGGTTTCTTACCCTAGCTTTTTGTTTGTTTGAACGGTTGGCCTAGGATACTGCATAGTCCCTTAAACCAGAGGAGCGTAGGTACATAGCACAAAAATCCAAGAGATCACACTATGTATAAAACTTAGTCTAAGGACTAGTCTGGAGGTCAGTCCTGAGTAAAGTATAGGGCAATATCCTAATATGGGGTTTAGCACTAAGTATGGGTGGGGGGTCATCAGAGCTCTTGAAATACACTGGTGAACCAATGTTTGTGTTAGTTTTTGATTGGGATAATTGGTTGGACCGGTTAATTGGGATCATTGGTTGGTTAATTGGGGCGGTTGTTTGGTTAGTTGAAGTTGGTTGATTAAGTTCCTGAAAGGATATGAAAAGGTGTGAAATGATATAAAAAACTGGTGGAACCAGAGAGAAAAGTAAAGCTCGATCTAAAAAAGTTACAGTAAAAAACTGTCAAATAGTTTCAGTTTAAAAAAGTAAGTAGTGCGTAGAAAAGTAATGGAATCAGATTATCTGTAAAGCTCATGAAATTACACAAATTTTTGTTGATAGCTGAAAATGTGGACTGAACTTTACTGATGCCTTATATTCAAAATCATATTATCCACTCAGAATGAGTAATGGGCATAGTAAACAGAATGTGTAGTTATGTGCAAAAAAATTTCTGTCATGACCAGAATTGTGAACATGGTTTCATCAAGTCAATCTAAACTCCACGAAGCTGAAAGAATGTAAACCATGAAGTAATAATTTAAGTATAACATGAATATAGTGAAGTTGTTGATGAATTGTTGTTATTAACATTTTTGACATAACACATGTAGTGTAATAATTTTTATTTCATGTAATTACAGTGAAAAGGGAGCCTTATGTCAATGGACTTAAGCCAGACAAATATTTAGCATATGGTTGAATCGTACATGCTTAGGGTGTTGGGCTTATTTTGGACTTTGATCTTCCAGGCTTATCAGTGACCCCTGGAATGGAATTTGGTCCATACTTCGTACTGAACGATCTCTCATGTTCTCCATACTTCTCATGTTCTCGCTCATTTCCAAATCAACCTCTAACCTATTCTTATGAACCCAAATTTTTAAACTGGTTATCAATGATTGGAATTCAGAATGAGTTAAAAATGCCTTTACATCCCTGATTGATTTTAAGGCTCCAGTAAAGCTCAGTCCACATTTTCAGCTATCAACAAAAATTTGGGTAATTTCATGAGCTTTACAGATAATCAGATTCCAATACTTTTCTACGCACTACTTACTTTTTTAAACTGAAATTATTTGACAATTTTTTACTGTCAATTTTTTAGATCGAGCTTTACTTTTCTCTTTGGTTCCACTAGTTTTTTATATCATTATAAAAAACATCAAAAATTTGTTTTTGTAAACACTTGCATTTCGACATCTTATCCATACCTATGGGTAAGATGGCCAACTATCTCGGTGTAAGATGCCTTGAAAAGTTTCAATGTAAACAATATTTTTTGTGAACCAGTATCTATATTATAAAGGACAAACATATCTGTGCGTAACGCATACGTCAATTTGCGAATGGCAACACTTTGAAAATTAAAATAAAATTTTGGTTTTGCAATTTTCTCTGTTTTTAAACTTCTAAACATCACACATTTAAAGTTTTTACACTGTCATATAAGGGGAAAAATGCTCTTTTAAATGCAATTTGTTTGAAAGCTGTATCTCAATTTATTTTTGAGATATTAATTTTTTTGTACTTTTTAATACCATTTTTCTAATCGTGGAAACAAAAGTACTCCATTTCTATTGAAAGTAAACGGAAAATACTCGAAAATAGGATATACTGTATCTTTTTGCTACCATTTTCTCATAAAACCTGAAAAAAAAAGTTGAGATTAAAATACGAGCTATGTCAAAATATTGTCTGTTATTCCGTGATAATGACGTCATATGCATACTTTTCTATAGGCCATGATTAAGATTTGATTGTAAAAGTGGATTTCTTTAGCGGATGCAAATGACGTCATTTTATAAAAAAGCGTATATTTTAATTCTTAAACCTGAATTATGTTTTATAGAAGTGCGTCATTTTCACAGCTTAGTTGCTTTGAAATTCTTCACAGGTGAAACTGCTTCACTATTGAAAATAATGTAATCGAAGTCACACACTGATAAAACGCAATATTTTACAAAAATTTAGAGTGTATTTATAAAAGAGAGGTGACATGCAAATAATAGCGATTTATATTACAGAAATTGATGATTCTCGCTGGATGGATTTGTTTCGCCGAGTTAGACAAGCAAAAAAATAATTCGAGGTTTAAAATAGTATCATGTTAATGAAGTTTTTCTCCAAAATTCCCTCGAAAAATAAAATTTTAATGCTTTCCTTTGGGACATTGTACTATAATTTTATCAAAGTAACATAATTTGCTTAATTTAGTTTTTCATAATTTTAAATAATCTATATATTTAACACACAAACGTGTTTTTTAGTCATCAGCCCTGATCTTTCTGCTGAACCAATTTTACTAATAAATATATATTTATTTTTAACTGAAAGCTGTTCATTTGTAGATGTGATCGCACTATCTTTTGTTTTCTTTTAAATATCCCCACATTTATATTTTAATTTAAAAGCATTTTATGAAATTTCTTCAGAATGGTGAAAATTAGATAGCTTTCATTATTGCAGACAACAGAGAAATAACGAGGTATTTTTATCTTTATTTATACTCTTTTCTGATAAATATTCGAAATTGTTGTAAAGGGTTTAGTGGCGCAAAATCCCATTTGGATCATAATGTTCTGTTAGGGGCATAATAATGGAAAATGACATACTGCTTTTGAGAACACGCACTTTTCATCATAAATTTTCTATATTGTTTTTCCTTCTGTATGTGTACTGATACTAAGTTTCAGACACTAGGCGTATTGCTTATTTAAGTGAAAATGAAGTCATATTTAAAAGAAAATGATAATTTCCATAGATAAAACTAAACATTTTAGCACAAACGCGTCTAAAAAACACAAATTATGGAAATTTTTACTTTCCGGCATTGAGATTAGAATCTCAAGTAAAGAGTGCGTCTTTTCCGATAAAAGATGTTGCTGACAATCGTTACTTCAAGTTTTGAGTTAAAATGATTTTAAAATGATCAAACAAAAAAAAAATTAAATGATGTATATGGGTATGAGAAGTGCGTATGCAAATTTTGAGAAGGTGAAAAGAGGAGGTTGTTGTTTTTCATTCCGGAATACCAAGCATAAGAGCCTCAATTGATAACCACATCCTAATAACTGATATTTATAATATTTTACTGAATAAGTATCTATATTATAAAGAACAAACGTATCTGTGCGTAACGTTGACGTCATTTTGCGAACGGCAGCACTTCATGATTAAATTTCGGTTTTGAAATTTTCGCTATTGCAATTTTTTAATCTTCTGATCATCGTACATTTTCAATTTTCATCGCATAGGGAAAAAAATTACTTTCAAATGCAATTTGTTTAAACACTGTATCTTAATTGACTGATGTATTACGTTTTCTAAAATAATTTTTAAGCATGATTTTTTTTAAGTTTATCTTATCAAGTGTCGGTTTCAATACATAATAATGATAAACATTTTTCACATAAAGCAACAAACATTATTCAGCATTTGTTTCTAACTATTTTTCCATAACGAAATTAATACTCCCTTTATAAACAATTAAAACAATAAAATTAAAAAAACACAAATCTAACATATTTATGAAACACAAATTAACGAAATTAATACTTCTTTTATAAACAAATAAAAGAATAATATAAAAAAACACAAATCTAACATATTTGTAATCGTAGAATTTAAATTTTTAGATCACGAAATAGGATTTTTTTCAAATGGAATTTATTTTCAAAGTGCATCTTAGTTTACTAATTGTCTATAATTTTAAAAACAATTTTAAAGCATGAAATATTTTTTAATTTATCTGTATCGCGCGGAGCTCGATTATGAAAGATTAATCCGTTTGCCCTTAAAACAAATAAATAGTTCATCATTTTCTTACGGTTAATATCCATTAAAAATACCTATGAATAAATAAATAAAATAATATAAGTAAAACACAAATTTAACAGACATTTATAAGCTCTGAAATTATCAGAATATAAAAGGATGCCGTAAATAGCAAAATCTTGGTCAAATAATTCTTAGCATGCGGTTAGAAAGAAAATATCGTGTTTCATAAATTTGAAAAACTTATTTGATTTTACAATTCGTTATTTTTCATATGAGAAATGCTTTGTTAAATGTAAGTGGGCAATCTAAAAAATTTATTGCATATAAAAAAATATTAGTTTTCAATAATAAAAAAATGTTTTCACTTATATTCTGTTCCCCGGGATGCCCGGGTACGATCCCCTAGTAAAACGTAATGGCACGAATAAAAGTAACTTTAATATTTTAGGCATAATAAAGTTATTAACTTAATTAATATTAGGAAATTACACAAATAGGAATGTAACAAACGTTGGCAATTTAATAAATGGACAAACTAATATAAAAAAATGTTATGTTCTACTTAACATTTAAAAGAATTATGGCTCTTAAGTCTATATATTTTTAAACATTATTGTAATTTTAAATACTTTAAAGTTACTGTGATATAGCGCTTTAAAGTGCAGCTTTTTTGTTGCACATTTTTTAGGATCTTTGAGCAACTTTTATCTAACCAACAGTTTCGCTGAATGCATTTGATCCAATCACATTTTTCAGAGGTTTTATTGCACTCTGCTAGACACTCTGAACACTGATTCTCATTCACTTTTTAAAAAAATCCTCATTTTCTGAATCTTGGTAGGAAAATTAATCCGTTATATTTTCAAATCAGATCAAATTAGCGTGTTTTCATAGTCTGCGGTGTCTTGATGGAGGTTGGGGAGCTTACCTCGTAAGGGGCAGAAGACCCTAGTTATTTAAAACTATATTGTATACTACCGATATTTACATTTATTAAAATTACTATAACTTTATTTAACATAAAATTTTTAACAATTATTAAATTTAATATTTATTAAACAATTATTTGAAATGCCAATAAAGTTTATTTATAAGGCAGTATACATATAGAAACCTTTCACATTATGTTCATCTTAGATTTTAATATTTCTATATGTCATTTTAATCTTTTAGAAAATTTATGATTATAAGCAATGAATTTATTTTTAATCAGTTGATTAAAATCACGATTTAATCCCTGATTTAAATTATCTGATTAAAATTGTTGACAAGTTAGCAGATATACAAGAGTAATTTAAACAATGGAAAAACAACCAGGCATTTCACCGCAAAGGAAAATAACCGGCATCCTACCCCAAGGGAAAACAACCGGCATCTTACCCACAAAAAATTTCGTCGACTCATCCCAAAGTATTGGTTAAGACTACGGTGTCCCCCCCACTGATGTGAAGAAGCAGGAACCGGCCAAGATTTATGTTTTGCAGAAAGGCCAGGTACCAATACTCTCTCAAAACATCAGATTTATTTCTCTGGTTTTTAAACTAAGACTTATATAAGCAAATAAAGAAGTCATGTGAAAGAATTTTGACAGTTACCAGAAAAGTTAAGTAGAAATAGTAATAATTTTTTTTTTTTTTTTTTTTTCTTTTTTTTTTTTTTTTTTTTTTTTTTTAAAGACCTCAAACGGAAATTAAAAGTATCACCAGGGAACCCTCTTCCTTTCAACTAAGCAGGGTTTCGATACAGCGCATGCGTATATGAAATCTACGTGATTCGGCATCTTATACAACACGGCATCTCACCTCAAGTTACCATACTTGAAATCGGGTTGCCAATACCACCTTGACATGTTTCATGATTTAATGAAGATGTGAGAAACTGCTTTATAATAATTTAGAAATATCCTTTAGAAATAAAAGTACTTAAAATTTGTTTAAGTTATAATTTTGACTAAGCAAATAAATTCTGTAAAATACGAAATTTGTTATACAATCCGATTGCCAGTACACTTTCTGTATCTATAAGGAAATTTTTATAGTGTAATTTAAACGATTTTAACGTATCTGTCGTATTTATCCTAAAAAAGTATGAATAATTTTATTTTTCAAAAGAATAGTAAAAAGACTAGGTACTGTTCAGTTTATTTCTAAACGAATTATCCATGTTTTAATTTTTTTTTATTATTTCAAAGTAGAAGTCAAAAATTTTTCTATCATGAAAATTAACTAAATTTAATATTTTGCTTGGTAGATTACAAAAAATGAATACCCAGTGAATACCAAACTTCCAAAAATACAAGGTAAAATAAAATAACATTTCAAATACTAAATAGCCTTACTGTTATGCATATAGTAAAACATAAATTAAATGAAAAATAATAGTACAAAAAAGCTGCGTCGCAAAATGTACTCTCTGTACTTATTAGCCCCTATAGAGGAGATTTATTTATTAGAGAGAGTCCAGGTTCGTGGATGAATGAAAAAAAACTCCAACACGAGGATTTTCGAGGCCTTTCTTCTTTATTATGAAAACTTTTTAGAGAAGGGCCATGATGGTACAATGGGACGGGAGAAGTCACAGACGAGACTGCCCGACGGGGCAGCCCCCCGGAGGGCAGAGAGCCGAGGTCTCTCACGCTCAAGTTCAGAGGCAGTAGTGGTAAAATATTCATTACAATTACTCACTCATTGGCGAGATGAATAGCAACATCTGTACTGTATTGGCGATGAATATTGGTGGCGTGGACAAAGGAATCAGAGGCATCTCGAAGTATTACATAGAATTCAAACTTACGCCATGGCGAGCTATTTATGGTTACACGGGTCCTAACATTCTTGTGGTAAGGGAAAGTGGTTAGAGAAATAGGAACACGTGATTTTTAGATGCACGTTACAGATCTCTACAGCTGCAAATTAGTCAGCAATGGGCATGTGGTTTGTATCCGATAGAGTACAAGGGTGAGAATTGAATACTAATGCAAGCCCAGAGGCTGGGAAAATATGCATTAGATAACGTTGGCTGCAAAGCGAAAAGAGATTCATTTGTATTTTATTCTTTTACTTTATTTCAATGGAAAATAACTGCGGTTAAGATCTTTTTCTATCGTGTGACTTTGAAAGACAGAAAAAGGAACCGAGATAAATGATGTCTGCATTTGAAAAGAACTTTAAAAAGTAACAGCGAAACTTACAGTAGTGAGAGGGGGGGGGGGGTGGAAGAAAATGAATAAAGACATATGAAATTAACTCTAAAATGTCAAATTTAAACTAAATATTTTATTTGAAGGGGGGAGGGGGGAGAATAATGACAATTTATACTAAACCAGTAAAGTTAAAAGTTGATTTTTTTGAGGGGAAAGGAGGAATAATGAATATATAACGGTAACGCCGTTATAGCCCCCGGTACGGTATGCTATTTCTTTCTCCCAGCTTATTTTGTGTCGTATCCAAAAAATATCATTACATTACAGAAGCCTGCCGTAAAATAAAGCAGTACAATTAAATACTCTATAGCAATTTTTTAAACTTCTAAGCATCGCACACTTTCGATTTTTATATCGTCGTATTGGAAAAAAAAAAGTATTTTTTAATGCAATTTGTTTGAAAACTGCTTCTTCATTTGCTTTTGATACATTATTTTTTTTCTAGTTTTTAGCGACATTTGTTTAATTTTGGCAACTGAAGAACTCCATTTCTGTAGAAAGTAAAGGGAAAATAGTTGAAAAATAGCAATTATATCTTTTTGTTGCCACTTTCTCAAGAAAACTGAAAAAAAAAGTAATTAAAATACGTGCTATTTTGAAAAAAATATAAACGAATTGATTTCTTTTTGCTGCATTTGTGTACGTATTATTCTGAGATAGTGACGTCCTACCCTTACTTTATTGTAGATGTTTATGATTGGATCGTAACTGAGGAATTCTTCAGCGGATTCGGATGAAGTCGTTTCATATAAATAAAATCGCGTGTTTTAAGTCTTAAAACTGAGCAACAGTAGAGTCCAGGTTATCCAAGTTCCGCTTAACCGAGTGTCCGCTTTAACCGAGTTATTTTCTTCTGATGGACTAATGGCTGGTATTATTCTATTTTTTTTTTTTTTTTTTTTTTTTTTTTTTAATTATGGCCCTTTTTTTCCCCCATTCTGACCAGAAAATCAGAGGACTAACTTTTTACGACTGCTCTTTCATCTTCACCTAATACTTCATTTATAATGGCTGTTTCATAATAATATAAACCATCAGTCCATCAGAAGAAAATGAAGTAATGGAAATGTCGGGGGGGGGGGGACACTAAATTCTGAAAAAGCAGAATTCCTGTTCTCTAGTTATTGAATTTTATTTTGTTTAACAAATAACAGGTTTCTTTCGTAATGCTATTCTTTTATTGGTGTTAAACATTTCATGTGGTATAACTTTAGTCATATAAAAAAGTTCTCTATTGTATGTTTAAAATTTTTGCCAGTATATAATTACAAATCGTGTTTTTTTAAGTTATGTAAGTGTTAAGCAAACGGATACTAATTATATTTTCACCATAAAATAGAACAAGTAAAAAAACAAAAAAAAAAAAAAATCTTTTGCCACGCAGAGATTATAGAACACGTTCCAACTATTTAATATTACTAGGGAAATAAAGTAGACTATACGAGAAATAATAAGATAAAGGGAAACATCCAAAAAAGAGTGAAAAAAGTTAAATCACTAGAAGATAGGAATTGTGCTTTTCAGAATTTAGTGTCGCCCCCAATGAAAAAAGAAATAATAATATGTATATTAAATATAGACTAGAAAGGTAGCCCGTCAAAAATGACGGAAATTTAGATATAAAGATATATACAACTCATGTGCAAGAATATGAGTTTTCTCGCTTGTTCCGCAGTGATAGATGAAAATAACGCATTTTAAGAACGAAACACATTTATGCAAAACTGTGTACAGTAAAAGACCACTAATCTGCACAGTTTGGTTCCAAGTCTTATGCAGATTTGAGGCTTTTTGCGGTCATGTCTATTCAATCTTTGTTTACATTTTTTTAAATTCATATATTGGACAATTTAGATTGTTGAGCCTTAAAAATAAATAAATAACACACTTGAAGTAAGGTTAAAAACTATTAAATTATCGTATACGATTTCATGAAATGGTATTATATGGTATTATATGTGTGTGCTTCACGATCTTGATTACGACGTTGGCGAAATTGGCTGCAACTTGTCATAATCCTAATAGTGTGGGCCGCTATAACAAAAAAGTAAGCAGTTTTCAGTAAAATTTCTGATATAAAGTAGCTTTCAAAAACTTGTGTAAAATTGCAGGCCGTTCTCGTGTTATGTCAGTCCTAGGAATAATATTTCTAACACTGAAGATTTTCCATGTATATATGGAATTTAGAAAAGCTTCTCCAAAAGAAAGGTCCTTAAATGACATTGTAATTCCTCTAACTTCAAAGTTTAATCGGGACCTGATGTTGAGTACTAAAATCTAATAAATACGGTTATTTTGAATATTACAACAGAATTAAACAGTTAAACTTATTTAACTTAAACCCGCTGTTACTTCCCGATGTTATTTTTTAGTATTAAGAAAGAAAATTATTTAAAATTTTCAAATCATGCATTTATGATTTTTTTCCGTCTTTAATAACTAAATAATAAAAAATAGGCTTTTGTTCTGAGCTCATAAATATGACAATAAAATAATGTAACTAAGAGACATTGCAAAATTAAATCTTTGTGATTACAAACCATAAACAAACGATACCGCCACCATTTTACCTACTATGACGTCATTAGAATATTGCCCATTGATTGTTGGAGAACTTACTTTGTGAATGATTACCTCAATGATTTAATATTCTTGACGTTTCACGATGAATGAATCACTTGTGTTTGTTTAGGTTTATGGAATGAGATATTAAGCTGTGAAACTAATTTCAATTGAAGTTATCCAAGGATATATGTATTTTTAATCGAAATTAAAAACAATATTTTGATCTCGAAATAAAAAAGTTTTAGTTTGTATAATTTGTTATTTCTGTTAATTATTTATTTAAGTACTTTTCCATTATAGTGCATTTTTAAAAAAAGCTTGGCGCGATTGGGACATCAGAAAGTGAGATATGTTGCGAAAATATATAAACAGCTATGAAAACAAATCTAATGAACTTTTATCATTGTTTATATATGCACTTATATGC
Source organism: Maratus speciosus (assembly GCA_963932465.1). Classification (NCBI taxonomy): domain Eukaryota; kingdom Metazoa; phylum Arthropoda; class Arachnida; order Araneae; family Salticidae; genus Maratus; species Maratus speciosus. The sequence continues at coordinate 53,771,897 of OZ010786.1, read as the reverse complement.
ATAAAAAAATCGTTTCTAAATATATATAATTTTTTTTATATACAAATTACGGCACAGATTTCAGATATGAACCGGGATGCGAGATTCTAAAAGATAGTCACGTTTTAGCATTATTGGCTTTTACTGTGTTGTCATTCGCTGTTATCAGTCACGTGTCATGTATGTTGTTGGCGCCTGGAGCTTTTAGATTTGGCGCATTCTTATATGTGTTGGAAGGTCTGTTTTGAGTTACCAGTTAGTACAACATACGCGTTATCGGACGTATGGATGCGAGCTTTATAAAAAGAAGATAAAGCTTTTAAAATAGAAATTTTAAAAGGATTTTTAACGTGTGTTTGTTTAATCCAGAGAAAAAAAAATGTGGGAGGAGGTTAATTCTTCATTATTTTATATTTGATCGAGATACATCATAAATTAAGTGATGTCATTAATTTGTTATGAAATTGCGAGATTTATGTATCCTAATACAAATATAAATGAATGACGTATTAAAAATTGGACTTTCTGTTTAAAATGCTGTTTAAAGTGACAATAATTAAAATGCTGTTTAAAGTAACAATAATACACAGTAATACAAACAGATTTTTTCCCTGATTATTGCATTTTAATTCCTTTCTTCGAAAATTGTTTCTATATATATTAAATGTTATTTTAATTCATTTATTCTAAAATTGTTGCTATATATATATCGTAGGCTAATTGAAAAACCCGGCTGTTTGCAAACAGCCTAGGCTGTTAATAACTTTGTTTCCTACCAGAAATTTTATTTAATAAAACGTAACTTATTTCCAATTGGTATTTATTTGCCGTTATTTATTAAGTAAAGTTTCTGGTTTAGAACAGATTTATTTTAGCCGGGGTTTATACGCAAGTAATTAAAGTACATTTTTATTTTTAGGGTACATTTTTCGTAAACACCTCATGCAGACAATCAACAAAATTTTGAGATGAGGCTCATTTTTAATGTTTTCTGAGCAATACATAAAGTAGATATGATGCAGCATGGTAATATTTATAAAAGTTATGTAAGAAAAATTGATGTTTCAATGGAACCTGCAGATAACGCAGATTTTTAGTATTTTCACAACATTAAGTAGAGAAAATGGTTGATTATAAAAATAATTATAAAAAATATATAAGAAAATTTCTGCAATGATTAAATTTGCAGATGAATTAAATTTTTAATATTTCCGCAGGATCGCATATAGAAGACGAATCGTCAAATCAAACTTATTATAAAAAGTACATATGAAAATTTCTTTATTAATGAAATCTGCAGATGAGGCAGATTTTTTATGTTTGTCCAGTGTTAAGTAGAGAAAATGAATTTCTGAATGAAAATAATTATAAAACATATATAAGAAAAGTGCTGTATCGAAAAATCTGCAGATCAGGCAGATTTTTAATGTTTCGCAACGTTACATGGAGATTACTGGTTGCTAATGAAAATAATTATAAAATAATAATTTATAACATATAAGATTTATATTAATAATAATTTATAATATATAAGAAAATTTCTGCAATGGTGAAATCTGCAGATAGGACAGATTTTTATTTTTTCCCCAGCATTACGTAGAGAAGATGGTTCGATAAATGAAATGAATTGTAAAAAATAAATCAGAAAAATTTAGTAATAATTTAATCTGAAATGAGGCACATTATTAATATTTTCCTAGCATTATGTAAAGAAAATTGGTTGCCGAATGAAATGGATTACAGAAAAAAGGAAGAAAATTGCTTTATTGACAGATTTCCTTTTTGCACCTGGTTAAGGCTAATAAACACTATTTTTTAGAAGTAAATTTTGTCCTCCACCCATAAAGATGAACAAAAAAAGAAAATCTGCAGACAAGACAGAATGTTATATTTCGCATTACGTAGAAATAATATACTGCTGAATGACTAATATCAGATATTCAGGTTCATCGCGAGTTTATTTTTATTTTAAGTGTTCTACAGACGTAAATTAAATTAAAGTATCACTAATCTCAGGTAATCAGAAGATTAAATCATATATGTCAATACGACGCTTTTCATACATACTTGCTGTGACTAATTTCATTCAGAAATCATTTTTATCTATGTAATATTGAAAACACATTAAAAATTTGCCTCATCTGCAAAATTTATTGATACAGCTATTTTATATTATATATTTACTAGCCGCCTTCGCCCGCTACGCTGGTCGGTTTTTCTAAAGAAATGTTGAATGAAACAAAATATATCTGTGAATTTGATCATGCGTTTTAAAGCAATATGGATACATACCTGGTGTATCCAACCGAATTGCTGAAAGCAACATGAATGTCATTACGGTATTATATCTTTTATTGAGTCATACAAAATTTAGACTGCTAAGGACCAATTTTTTTATTTGATCTGTTAGTGTAGGATTCGGTAAAGAACAATAGAACAATATGTAATATACTAAAAGCGTTCATGAAAAATTATCAATGCAAGTCTCATCAGAATCTGTTAATTGGACTTATTGAAAAGGCTAATCGTTCATAATAATTGGGTTCGCCTGATTCTAGAACTTTCATCTATAATTCTACAATCAAGCAACCTAACAACCGAGCAACAGCAAATGATATGTGCTTTATACTAAAACATTCACTGAAAAATTAACTAACCGATCAAGTTGCATCGAAATCCACTTAGCAGAATCTTTTAAAACGGAAAATATACCGAAACCTTCCCTAAAAATGATCTAATTAACAGTTTAAATCCCATAAAAATTCATTCAGTGAACCTTTAAAAAAGCAAATCTTTCAAAATTGGGTTCATCTGATTTAGATCTTTCCCCATAATTATTTAACTAAGCAACGTAGAACGTTATGTTTTATACTACCATCTTTTCTGAAAAATTATCTAACTAACAATGTAAATCCCGTCAAAATTTATTCAGCAGAACTCAAGATATAAGCGGCCGGAATGAAATTTCTCTTTGCATTATATATATATATATATTGAGATAGTTAAATATAACTTTCATAATTGCGTTAACCTGATTATAGAACTCTCTGGGAGGTAGGGGTAGATATATACTGCATCACTTATGAATTTTTTAATGAACTCAGCTCAACTTCCATAACTATAGCATATATACTCTCTAGTATACCCTATCTCTCTAGCGTATATCTTCCTATTTTCTTTCCTGTAAAACTGAAAAATTTTTCCGCATAGCTCTGTAATTACACAACACAGAATGATATGATAAATATTGAAAAAATCCCTGAAATATTATCCAACTTACTGTGCATTTAATTAGTTGACTTGAAATCTTTAATAATCGAGTTCACCTAATTTTAGAACCCCCGTAGCAACTTAGAATGATGGTTTTTACATTAAACCATTTATAAACCAAATTTACTACTTAGCAGTGTAAGTTCTACAAAATTCTGTTCAGTAGAATCTGAGTTATAGTCATATTTACAATATTTATTGCTCATTAAACCTTTTTTCATTACATTTGAAATAAAATCAGTAACTGTTTTGGTATTTCCCTGTTATGCCAACACCATTGTCACCAAGCGTAATAGTTGGCACAAAAATGAAATGATACATTTGAAAAAAAAAGTATTGATAAAAAAAATGAGCATTTAAAAAATATAACTTTTGAAAATTACAGTCTTTGACCTACCATTTTTTTAAATCAATAAAAATAATGGTACTACTTGGTTATCCCGCCGACCAAAAATCTATTGCCAAACTATAAGATTAAAGGTCAGTAATGGTTGATCGTAAATGTCACATTCACTTGACTTTAAGCAAGTTACACGTATTTACGTCATCAGGTGATTTTTATTTCGACTTTTTAAATGTATTTTTATTAATTTTTTACTAATTTATTTGTTCTCTCGTTATTTAAAATAAAAATTAGGTCAATTTGTATAATTTGGCGAGTGGTTTGGCGATTTAAATAATTTGGCGAAATTGGTCGACGGGTACCAGAATAAATACTTATAATATAAGAATAAATAAATATTTTGCAAGTAATAAAATATAGCCAATTTAAACTGCAGTCTTGTAATTGTAAATGTCTTTTATTACTGAAGCATGGCGTACGTAATACGTATGTCTCACATTTCAGTAAACATTTCATTCTTTCAATGAAGACATTCATGGTTTTTTGAACAAAACATTTTTATATGTATAATTCCTAACTTCTGAAATAATTTTATTGTTGCTTCCTCATCATCAGATAACTGCGAAATGGTAAAGTCTATATCAGTATCAGTAATAAATATTTTCTATTAAAAAAATAACAAATTAAAAAGTTTTGCGAGATTATGATGGAACAAAATGAATTCCATCATTAAAAATTCCTGCATAAAAATATTCACGTTCAATAATTAGTAAATGTTAATGTGTGGCACGGTTTGCAATAAAAATCGTTTGCACGATTAGGGTTGAAATAAATGGCGCGATACCATACATTTTGGCATGGTATCGCGACGAGAATTAGAACGAAAAAGTACCACAGGTTTTTTTTATTATTATTTATTTAGTTTTAGTTTTTGAGGCGTTTGTAATATTTTTCCTAACTGACATAGTTGTTTTAATTATTTAACCAAAAGATTGGTTAAAAAATTATTCAATTTGAATTTCTTCCCTTGCTATAGTAACAGAATGAAGAGAATGAGTTTTTAGAAATTATTACTTGAAAAATTCAGGTTTTGGCGCCAAAGATAGTGCCAAATTAGAAAATATGAAATATCTCTCGAACTATTGGGCTTAAAAGAATTTAGTTAGTACCATTCGATTCAGCATACAAAAATACACCAAAATATGTTATCAGTTAAAAAATAACTATAATATCAGATTTTTAAGGAATTTTTTTAAAGTTCGTTCTCTTTTTTACCCCCCTTAGGGGTGGAATTTTAGAAAATCCTTTCTTAGCGGCACTCAATGCCATAAGAACTATTTTTACCCCGATTTTCAAAATTTTAGGTTCAGTAGTTTTGGCTGCGCGTTGATTAATACGAAATTCAGACTTTCTTTTATATATATAGATTTTATAATTATTTTCATTAAGCAACACATTTTCACTAGGTACACCAGGAAAAAATTGAAAATTTTACCTCAAAAGCACCTGCTCCCTAGTAATGCAGAAATTTTCTTGTACAGGTTTTATAGTAATCTTAATTAAGCGACCTGTTTTCTATACGCAATGCTAGGAAAATATCAAAATAGGTCTCATTTGCAGATTTTATTGATAAAAATTTTTTCTTATATATGTTTTATAATTATTTTCATTCAGAAGTCCATATTCTCTATGTAAAGCTAGGAAAACATTAAAAATCTATCTACCATTTTCCACATTTATATAAATATATAAAATAGTTTTAGCGAGAATTATAGCTTACTTTTAGCTAATCTATTTAACATGTGTATACAGTGAGACATACACAGATTTATAAATTTATATACTGTAGAAGGATGGATCTAGACAAATGGTCTAATAAAGATGGCGGGCTCCAATTCCGAAAAATGTTAGATTATGTATACATATATTCATACAATACATACAGTTTAATGCATATATGGATACAATACACTAAAAGAAAATGTTTTAGAAAATTATATATTTAATGGTATGGGTTCAGTCGTGGAAAAAAAATAAACACCCCCTACTAACGCTGCAACTAATTATAATAGAAGGAGACTACTGGTACCAAAAAATTGGAAATAAAGTCTACTTTTAAATGATTTATATAACATTTGCTTAGGGGACCACCTACAAATCAAAACTAAACCAAGATTTGTTTTTTTTTCAATGGCAACACCCAGTTTAGACAATATTTTAAATCCTCGGTTCAAACTATGCCTAAAAACGAAGTTTCAAGGCACTTGTATGATAAGTTTTTCCATTATAAACACAAGGTGGAACCCGTCAAATTTCGACGAAAGAAAATGTTTACAAAGGAACTGTTGCATCAAATTTATAATACATCGACAAAAAATAATTACAATAAAAAATCCATCTTACACTTGTTAATTTAACTCTCCAAAGACACATTTTAACCTAAGATTAACAAAATACTTTTTTCGTAAACATAAACTGTTAAAATTGTTGAAAAATTAAACTTTATTCATATACGTAATCAGTAACATATAATCAAGATAAGTAATTTTGATTAAGTTATTAATTGATGCTTGGTATTACGGAATGAAAAATCCGCACTGTAAATTAAAATGTCTGAAATTCAAACACTTAAGTGTCTGAAATGGAGTGTTCAGTTTTCAGACATTTTAAAATGTCTGAATTTTTTCAGACACTTTTCGTGTCTGAATTTCAGACACTTCAAACGTCTTAATAGCATCCATTTTTTTTGTAAGCATCATACGTAGCCATGTTTGACCACGTTGAATCCTGGAAAAATATTTGGCTGGGGTCCTGCCCCCCCCCCCCCCCGCCCCTACAACCTGATTTTTCTGGTGCTCCCAATTTTGGTACGCAATTTTTGTTAAGCTGATAATTTAAATCTTTTACGACATTTTACTGATTATAATCAATATTTTGAACTTCAGGAGTAGAACAAGATTAAAACAAAAAATATTTATCTAAATATTAGATTTTTTTAATTTGTTTTATTTTTAATCTTATTTTACTTTAAAAGTTCAAAATATTGATTATAATCAGTGGAATTTCGAAACAGATTTAAAATATAAACTTTACAAATATTGCACATCAAATTTGTGGGCACTAAAATCGTAGGGGGGCGGGGGACGGCCCAGTATGCCCATTCTTTAATCAAGAAGTTCTTTTGCAAAAAATACAACCCTGCATTATTGTTATCTTAATTGAGATGTCCGGTATTCGGGAGTATCCGTTGTGGAGGTTAATGGACATTCCCGAATAGCTATTCTGAAACATCTATTTAGCGAATACTTTTTTAATCCGCATGGCATACATATTTGTATATTTTTACCTCACAAAAGCAGACATCTCCGATTATCGGACAAATTCAGCGGCAAGGGCTATTGAGGGCTTTTAAAGTACATGGATAAATATATATATTTCTTACAATCTTGTCCTACTCCATATAATTTAAAAATAGATTTTTTAAAAATTTATATTGCCACATAGGCAATTTTACATATATATCAGATGACAATCACAACAGCTATTTAACTATGAATAAATAAATAAATATTCTACTTTACCCTTTGCACTCGAGGGCTCCGGAGCGGAGCCATTTAAAATTTGTCTTCAAACTCGAGGGCTCCGCTACGGAGACAATGCAAATAATTTTGTGATACCTGTCTAGAAAAGCTAAGATTACATGGTATCACAAAATTATTTGCATTGTCTCCGTAGCGGAGACCTCGAGTTTGAAGACAAATTTTAAATGGCTCCGCTCCGGAGTCCTCGAGTGCAAAGGGTTAATATTGAGAAAAAAATTACTTCGGTATTTTGTTTATTTATATTTTGTGTTTTTTAATCTTTTCCTACTCTAAAAGGTCAAAACTTTCATTATAATCAGTGCAAGATTTAATGTATCAACTTTACGAAAATTTCATACAAAATCCCCCCCCCCCCCCCTCCACGAAAAAAAATAAAAATCCTTATCATTTAAAAATTAGATTTTTTAAAAATTTATATTGCCACATGGGCTTATTGTTATTATTCCTATGAGGTACTAAACAAGACATCTTTAAAGCAAAATAAAGCCAAAAAAAAAAAAAAAGTTAGCACATGATATCACTATGATACAAACTTGCGATGCTTATCAGTAAAGTCTAATTGGAAAATGACCTTCGAATCCACGCATGCAGCAAAATCTAAATAAACAAATGATTTCCTTTTTCCTGTCTGGCTTACTTCTATGTTTCAAAATCAAAAGTTTTCACACATTAAAAGATTTAATAGCTTTAGAAATATATCTAAGAAATACTTGAGATAAACATTCATTTTCAATTATATATAAATTTAATGAAAATCAATTGATTTTTTTTTCCAAAAGCGAAAGTTTATAAATATATTTTTTAATTTCAGCTGAATATTGTTCAATGGAAAAAAAAAGGCAATCCCGAAAATCCCGGAATTTTCCAGCAAAAATTCCGGGATTTTCGGGGTTAAAATTAAAGCGGGATCCCGGGATCTCAATCCGGGATTGTAATCCCTAGCTAGGAAGTAAGAAAACTTTAGGAGATCTTTCAAAGTTTTTTTTTTCTATTTCCTTGTGGTCGAGTATGAGATAAGCATTAGCCATTGAAATTGAAACTAAGAACTGCCATATTGAAAACAAAACAAAACAAGAGGATGAACTTAACTTTTAAATATGTCTGTTTTTTAGTGATGTTATTACTTTAAATTTGAGAAAAAAGATGAGAATAAATAATACATAATTTGTAATAAAAGACAACGTCATAAATTTAAAAATATATACTTCTAGAATTAGTGTTTTTTTTTTGCAAAAAGATTCAAAACTAATTAAATTTCATGTAAGATTTTGTTTAGTACAATAAATAAAATCATAAAAGACAATAATTTTAGTACTATAAAGAAATTATAACACTTACTTTAATCGCTGTTTGCAAGAGGTAAGAAATATTCCTCGATTTGAAATTTTAAAAACTACCACAACCACAGTGAGGGAGAAAGACTTTCATCAGTTTAAAAGGTAATCCCATAATACATCCGACTAGTCATCTTTAAAGAATGAGATGTTTCATCCTAAAAACAGGACCCGCCAGACAAAAGTTTCTTTTTTTTTGCCAGCTTCGACAGGACGAAGATGAATAACACAATATTATTGATATAAATTGATACGAGTTAACACTAAGCCCATTGCACACGCTTTGTAGAATTTCCGGGTGTAATCTTCAACCGTCGTCTACTTCTGTTCTGTGTCTATCCCGCCCTTGTATCGACGACAGCTTCTAAGAGACATTTGATGTCGAGCACACACGTCAGATGTATGTATTCAATAAATAAATAATCCAAGTCAATACGAATTAAAATCACAGTACTTCACATTTCGCAAAAAACGAATTAAAATACACGCGTACATAAAAACAAACTTTGTTTGAATTACAACGTATACCACTTCGAACGAAGACATCTAAAACGCATGCGCAACTGGGAGTGCTAGTGCCCCCTGGTGGTTATTGCGTCGGAAGTATCAAAACGTCTTAAATTAAGACACGTTTAAAGCAATGAAGTGTCTTAAAATAAGACGTTTGCGGATATTTTAGACATTATTCTCAGTTCGTTTACACCATGGTCATAGTAAGACACTTATGTATCTTAAATTAAGACATCTATAATGTCTGAATTTTCAGATTAAGACACTTAAGTGTCTAAAATTCTTTTTCAGTCACATATGTGTCTAAATTTAAGACGCTTCTATTTGCAGTGCGCAAAAATGATTTCACCTTGACATAATCATAGAATTTTTCTACCTTTACATCTAAACCGAATCAAGTCATTTTCCACGTTTAAAATCCATATTAACCATTTAAAAACATTTTAACGCGCAATAGGTTATTAATAAATATGTTTTCAAGCTTGAAGTCACGTTTGTCAACTATTACAACTTTCCATGTTAAAATTCCCACTCGTGATTTGAGGCCTTAGTATAATATCTGTACCTGCGCGTAAAAATTCCAGAAATTTATATCTTTTAGACGTATTCAAGGGGAAATGTCTCGTTTTATCAAATAAAATTATCGTTTACTTTTAAATATGACGTCATTTTCAGTCGCTAAATATTTTACCTATTGTCTCAAACTCAATATCAGCGAAATGAAAAAATAGTGAAATATAACAGCATCATCAGGGAAATTGTGTCTTTTTTAAAGCATAACGTCATTTTCTGTTCAAATTTTTAAAAAAAGATATTTTTAATTGTAATGAGAAAATGGCATCAGTAAGAATATAATCAATAAATATAACTAATCCACTTTTAATAGAAATGAAGTACTTCAGTTGCCACGATTAGAAAATTGGTATTAAAAACTATAAAAAAATTAATATCTCAAAAATAAATAGAGATAGAGCTTTCAAACAAATTGCATTTAAAAGTGCATTTTTTCTGCATACGACGGTGTAAACATTTAACATGTGGGATGTTTAGAAGTTTAAAAATTTGCTGTAGCGAAAATTGCAAAAGCGAAATTTCATTTCAAATTTCAAAGTGTTGCCATTCGCAAAATGACGTATGCGTTACGCACAGATATGTTTGTCCTTTATAATATAGATTGAAAATTTAGAGTTTCTAACGTTAAGTTACATTTTCATATTTTATTAATAACTCCTGAAATTATAATCCTAATGTAATAATATTTTGTATGGTTATAATACTAAAAACCCAAACATAAATGCATTGAATTTATAATTTAAAAAAAATTATAATATGATTTATGAAATTAATATTCGAAAAAAATATTAATTGTAATTTTGATACATTTGAACAATTTTGTAATTTTGAACAATTTTAATAAATTTATATTTATTAGGTCCTGCTTGGCGCGAATTCTCAATTTAAAATTTTTTTCTCAACAAGTTTTCGAATTATGCTTAAAAAACATCAAAATGATGGTTTAAGGGGCCTTTGTTGGTGGTTTAAGGTCTTTGATGTGCAGAAAAGCATAATTTGAAAAAATATATTTTACTCATTTTATTGAAACATTTGGACTTGGGCTGGCGATAGAACATATTAAGCGAGTGGAATGGTTATATTGGCAAGAAATAATACATTAATAGAAGTGACATACTCATTCTGTAGCATTTCAACCATCTAGTACCGAACTTCAATTTGGATACAATCCCTAAAATATGGTCATTTTAAAATAATTAATTTCTCTGAAAGTAATCGCCTGAATTTCTTGAAAAATTTTATTTAGGTTTATTAAAGGGTGTAGAATTTATTTATGGTGTCAGACTTGGGTATTGCTATTGAAAAAAAAAAGAAGTTTGGGTTCGTTTTGATATGTAGATGGCCCCCCAAGCAAATTTTGTATGCATCATTTAAAAGTAGACTTTATATCCAATCTTTAGGTACAAGTCACTTTCTTCTACAATAATTTGCTGCAAAGTCAGTAGGGCATGTTTACTTTTTTTTGACGACTTTACATACATATAAATATAAATAAATAAACCTGCATATCCCTATGTAAACATTTAAACAGATTGGAAAATGTGACGAAAACTTCGTTGTACAGTTAAAATACAGTTTTATACACTTACAAAACTAGTATGTTGTGGCCATCACAAAACTTTCTTCTATATAAATCCCATAAACAACACTAACTGATATCAAGGTATACCTGAATCTGAAGTTTGATGAAAATTCGTGCATTAGTTCTTGAGATAGAGCTAAAGTGGAATTTCTGAAAAATGCTGCATAGGAACGCCACCTGTTGAGCAATTTGCACCAAAACGTAAACAGCACTAATTCATATCAAGGTATACCTGAATCTGAAGTTTGTTGAAAATCCAAGCATTAGTTCTTGAGATAGAGCTACTGCGGAAATCGCAAAAAAGGCAGCATAGCAGCGCCACCTGTTGAGCGATTTACACCAAAATATATAAAACGACAGTTCATGTTAAAGACTCACTGAATCTGAAAATCCGTGCATTAGTTCTGAAGATTGATCTGCTGCGGAAATAGTGAAAAATGCTGCATAGCAGTGCCACCTGTTGAGCGATTTACACGAAAAATCAATCAGCACCAATTTATATCAGGCACTAAGAGAATATAAATTTTTAATAAATTCCGTGCATTAGTTCTTGAGATAGAGCGGCCACAACATTTGTATCACATACCGACGGACAAACGGACAGACAGACAGAGTCGCAGACTCACAGACAGACATTTTGTAAAAACATGTTTTTCGGAATCTCTGACGCCTAAGGCGTATAAATCCGTCGATGAAAATTCGTGCATTAGTTCTTGTGACAGAGCTTTAGTGGAAATTCTGAAAAATGTAGCATAGCAGCGCCACCTGTTGAGCGATTTACACCAAAACATAAACAGCACTAACACATATCAAGGTATACCAGAATCTGAAGTTTGTTGAAAATCCAAGCATTAGTTCTTCAGATAGAGCTATTGTGAGAATCGCAAAAAATGCATCACAGCAGCGCCACCTGTTGTGCGATTTACACCTAAGTGCACAAAACTTTAATTCATGTCAAGGACTAACTGAATCGGAAGTTTGAAGAAAATCCGTGCATTAGTTCTGGAGATTGAGCTATTGTGGAAATCGTGAAAAATGCTGCATAGCAGCGCCACCTATTGAGCGATTTACACCAAAAACTAATCAGCACCAATTTATATTAGGGTCTAACTTAATATAATGTTTTGTTAAATTCCGTGCATTAGTTCTTGAGATAGAGCACCCACAAAATTTGTGTCACGTACAGGCAAACAGACGGACAGACAGACATTTTGTAAAAAATGTCTTTTAGAATCTCTGACCCCTAAAACATGTAAATCCACCGAAAACCGAAAATTTTCACGAATCCAATACTTTCTTCTTGTAAAGATAGAAGAAAGTAAAAAGCGTCTTTGGCTTGTGACCAATTTTAGCTCTAGATTTGAACTCTATCAACAGCTGTCACACTCGCAGGTTAAAAAATACTGACAAAAACACATGTATGTATTTCCTTTCCAAGACATATAGGAGAGCGCAAAAAGCTAAAATCGCCAAACGACAACTGCGTCTATGACACGTGACTGAGAACAGCGAATGAGAATGCAGTAAAAGCCAATAATAACGTGACTATCTTTTAGAATCTCGCAACCGGGATACCTAACTGGCGCCAAAATGGTGTTATTTTGCCTGCTATGGTAACCCGGCTATTGTTTTTTATTTATTAATAAATTGTTTATTTACTTTTATTTTCTCTTTTTTAATTATATAAACTGCTTTTTTCTATAGTTATTATTCAAACTTTTATTTATTTATAGATATTTCCTTTTCAAAATGATAGCAAATAATTGAAAAATATATAAGTAACTGGTATTCGAAAGCGAGATTTCTGCCAAATTGGCGTCATAGAAAAATCACGCCGACCCCCACGCGTATATGACATCTGTTCAAAAATTCCTTCTGTTTCTTTATAAAAATGGGTAAATAACTTTTTTTATATTAAATTGTCGGCACAGATGTCATATACGCCTATATTGGCGCGATTTTTTTTTTTTTTTTTTTTTTTTGACGCCGATGTCATATACGCACCGGGTACTTAACTGGCGCCAAAGTGTAGTTATTTTGCTTGTAATGGTAACCCGAATGTTGTTTAAGCTGTTGATGTTTTCGCCAAATTGGCGTCGGAAAAAATCGCGCCAATATAATGTATGACAATAATATATGACATCTGTGCCAAATTGTATACATATGGAAAAAATTGCTTGTGAGTATGAAACAGTAAATAGGTTGCCAGAAAATACGTTGGCAAACTTCTTTCTCGCCAAGAAACTTTTCTCCGAAGTATTGTACATAAGCAATGATTGCTAGAAATGCATTTTTAATTATGATATGCGCTTTTATGTTTCACTACATTTATGCATACTATACTGTGTGTATAAATGCTACAGTTCATATTCAGGGCTACACAAAAGAATTCGCAAGGGTTACTGAGTATGAGAGTAAATTGCTTAAAGGTGGTTTTTAAAGGAGTTATGCATTTTTACGCTGAACTGCATTTAGTTTCCTAGGAAATGTTTGTAGAATATAGATAAAATGATATACATGGTCACGCAAAGAATTGGATACATAACCGTCTATGGATGATAATATTTGGAAATGTGATTTCAGGTAGTGATTCAGTATGATTCATGTGATTTCAGTAGTTTTAAGAGTAGTTTAAATTAAATTTTAGCTAAATAGTGGCATGTAATAACGGTACTATTGGCTATGGACGGTAACTGCTGAAATCAATTTTTAAATTTTTTCATGCGTTTTCTAAAATGTTTACTTAGTTATCTTGGTACTTCTTATCCTGTCGACCAAATTACTGTCGCCAAATTGAAAGATTAATTGCCAATAATGGTTGTCATTAATTAATTAATTAAATGCCAATAATGGCCAATAAAACCATTAATTCGACGCTTTATTTGTATTTTTATTAATGTTTTACTATTGATTTGGCCTTTTATATAATTTGGAGAAATTGGTCGACGGGATATCTAAGAAGAAACGTTATCTTATTTACCTTATTTCCCTAAATAACGAAGTTTTGTTAAAGCATTTAGGATGTGTTGGAAAGTGTTTCATATTCTATGCTTAACGCATGATTTTTCTTTCTTCTTTAGTCTTATTTGGCATTTATTTTATTCTTAATTTTTTAGTCTTATACTGCTTTATAGAAACTTTGGCACAGTTGCCATATACGTTATCGTATAATGGCGCGATTATTTTTCCGACGCCAATTTGGCGAAAACATCAACAGCATAAACAACAACATCCGGATTACCATATCAAGCATTATAACGACACTTTGGCGCCAGTTAAGTACCCGTTGTGTATATGACATTGGCGTCAGAAAAAAATCGCGCTAATATGACATCTGTGCCGAAACTTTAATATTTAATGTTTAAACCCTTCGCTCCACTCCCCTTGCATATAGTACAAACTATAACACGGATAGCGCAAAATAATAGACAGTTTGGTACTTTTCCACTGTAGGGACTTTGGCATTTTTTTAAAAAAAGCTTGGTGTAATTTGGTCATCACAAAGCGAGATTTGGGTACTTTTCCGTTATGCGGACACCATTGTCGCCAAGCGTAATAGCTGGCGCAAAATCGTCAATTGAAGCATTTGAAAAATAAAAGAAAAACCATTGTCTATACTAAAGTGAGCGTTTAAAAAATATAACATTTGAAAATTCCCGACTTTTACGAACTATTTCATCGAATCACATATATATACTTAAAATAAGTGCACAAATAACTGCTATAAAAAAAAACAATAAAATAAAACTCATATTAAACTGCTGGCATAAAATTACAAATATCTTTTAGCATTTTGAAATAATTGGTGCATCAGCATACATTTTGGCATGGTGTCCGTATAACGGAAAAATATCGAGATTTGTTGTCAAATCATATAAACACCTATGAAAACAAATTTGATGAGCGTTTTTGTTTGTTTTATATGTATATTATTCATGTTTTTATGTACAAATTACATCTGTTTCTGTATAAAATTAGAGAAACGGCTTTTTTATGTTAAATAAATCGTATAAATATCGAAAAAAATGCGTGTGTATATAAAATGAAACAGTGAATAGGCTCCCGGAAAATATGTTACCAAATTTCCTTTTTCGCCAAGACACCTATACTGGAAAAGTACCTAAAGCACATTAAAATCGCGCAGTTAGGAGTTCACACAGTACACCGTTGTCTATTGGCGGTTATATTATTAGTAGCATCGGGAGGAAGATATAAAGATGTACTTTAAATTCTCACACATAGATTTCGAAAAAATATCTTAAAAGAGTGGAGTTTAAATTAAATTTCGGTGACCTCCATTATGAAAGATTAATGGTTTTAAATGGGAATTTCGCCAAATTAGCCAGCTATCGCCAAGTTGGCTAACATTTGGCGCTACTGTGGTAACCCTGCATTAATATTTTTCAACAATTACTCATTTCAATGAGGCGGTCCTACCGGAATAGTGAGGGACACACAGAGACTTGGATTTTATACAAATAGATAGTATAAAACATATTTCAGTTTTAAGACTTAAAACACACGTTTTTATTTTATATAAAATGACGTCATTCTCATCCGGAGGAAGAATGCCTCATTTCTTTTCTTTTTTTTTTTTTTTTTTTCAAAATAACACGTATTTTAATTACTTTTTTTTTCAGTTGATATGGGAAAACGACAACAAAAAGATATAATTACTATTTTCCAACTATTTTTCATCTTCTACAAAAATGGTGTATTTCAGTTGCCAACATAAAAAAAAATCTTTATAAACCACAACAAAAATTAATAACTCAAAAATAAATTGTGATGCAGTTTTCAAACAAACTGCCTTTGAAAGTACTTTTTTTCCCAATAAGACGGCATAAAAATTCAAAATGCGCGATGGTTAGAAGTTAAAAAAATTGCAGGAGATTATTTAACAATGCAATGATACAACTGCTTTGTTTTACGGTAGGCTTTTACAACGGAACGTTATTTTTTGAGACGACATTTTAATTGCTGGACGAAAGAAATGGCAAATCAGGAGTAAATAAACAATTTAGAAAACGCAGAAGACAATTGAACTAACTATTTCAGAAATTAGCTCGCACATTCGACAATATATTTGATTTTTTTTTTTTCAGATGCCCTGTATATTTTCTATAGTTTCGTATACACTCCTCGTGGATTTACAAAATTACAGCTATAATTACGTTTATAATTCTAATAAATAATATTAGGATTTCAGTTATTTCCTTTTTTTGCAAGGTGAGGACAATAGGC
The DNA here is from genome assembly GCA_963932465.1 of Maratus speciosus. NCBI lineage: Eukaryota > Metazoa > Arthropoda > Arachnida > Araneae > Salticidae > Maratus > Maratus speciosus. Next base: position 53,755,460 of record OZ010786.1, on the reverse strand, counting down.
TCAGGGGAGGATCTTATACCCGCTTGCAGCAGGTAAAACGATGCATGACATTCGAAATTAATCCATTCATCAAAAGTCTTTTCGACCAGTGCCGGGAGGAAGAGGCAGCATTCATATTTCTTGGCTTTAAAATTTTGAAATTTTTACTCGAAGCTAATTTTACTCAAATTTTAAGAAGCTAAAATGCGACGAACTCGATAAGAGAAAATTCCTCAATACTGAATTTGAATGAGAATTGCGTCCAATTAGTAAGCTAGCCGCCATTGGCGACCAATTTGTTCTCCCTTAAAATTTTTGTTTGGGAAAGCATGCTAAGCATTGTATCATGTTACTTTTATTCATAATTTAATTTACTTGGACTCCCTTAAATATAATTAATATAATCCCTTAAGCTAAAATTAATTTTTGTTGCATTAAAATATCTCAATTTGTTGATTTTCTGTAAACAAGTAAAGCCTATTGGTTTACAATGGAAGTCTATGGGAATTTGGTAAAATATTAGAGGTATAGCCAAGATGGCGTCACTTTTGGCGACTCAGTTTGGTCTCCAAATTTGGCGGAATTTGGCGACAAAGCAGGGTCCTCCTATGGTAACCCCCTTTATATGTATGCAAATGCATTAGATGCTGTTCAGTAACCAGTGGCCGCCATTTTCAATCAAGATGGTGGATGAAGCCAAAATGTCAGCCACCCTAGAAATTCAAACTGCTATATCTCAGCCATTTTTTAAGATAAAGACAAAACAAAATATGCTCCGGAATCCTTGTATTAAGGTCGAACTCTTAAGAAAATAATATTTTTCAGTTTTTCATTTATTAGTACCGCTTTTTAAATTTAAATTTTTTAAAGAAATTTAAATGGTCGCCATTTTGAAACAAGATAGTGGATAAAGCTCTCCAACGAAATCGGTCGAGACATTGGTATTTACTATGCATACAATTAATTTCATCCAAACCGGTTTATAAATTAGAGAGTTATCGCATTACAAAATCAGATATATGTTTCTTGGGCGTTGAGTGCTTCACGCACGGACAATGAACTAATAAGTGTGGTCTTTTTCAAAGCAAAAAAAAAAAAAAAAATCAGATTTCGTTATTGGATCGGTTAACAGAAACCTCGATTAATCGAAGCTCAGTTAATCGAGGTTCTACTGTATATGGATATATATATATATATAAGTCACATTTGAACGGAGGGTGGTTTTGGGGGCTGGGGGTCATGATCGATGAAAATCTGCCAAAACTTTCCGGTAGTGCTTTCGTCCGGACGGCTGCAATATACAGGGTGCAATATGTTATCTATCGCCGACCTTTAATTTCTCAACCGTTGGTCCTAGACATATAGTTACAATTACAAAAACGTTTCAAATTAGGTAAATATTAATGTTGTGGCATTATTTAAAGTAAAAAATCAATTTTATAAAAATTACGAAAATTAACTTTTTATACGGTCCCCCCAGTCCCTATAGTTATATTTAGTAAAAGTTAACAAACATCATAACAGATATAACACAAAAAGTTTGACACCTCTAATACAAAAATTGACACAGTTATTAAATGTCAAAGTTTGAGATATTTGCTTATGATTTTGTCTTTCGTTAAGGGATCAGTTAAAAGATGAATTAAAGTAATTCGAGATCAAAATCAGAGTGCAATGTCCTTTTCACGGCGAAATCACCTATAGCCGGTATCACTAAATCGAGGAATCACCAAATAGGGTTATTTCATCTAAAAATTTGAGCTAACATTTATGGGTGGAACAACATTTTAAAGTACCGACGATACAGGTTAAAAGTGGCTTCACCGTAAAAAGGACATTGCACCCTGATTTTGATCTCGAATTATTTTAATTCATCTTTTAACTGATCCCTCCATTAAAGAGAAAATCCTGTGCAAAAATCTCAAACTTTGAAATTTAATAACTGTGTCATTTTTTGTAGTACAGATGTCAAACTTTTGTGTTATACCTATTATGATATGAGTAAACTTTTACTAAGTATAACTATAGGGACTGCGGGACCGTATAAAAAGTTAGATTTCGTAATTTTTATTAAATTGATTTTTTACTTTAAATAATGCCACAACATAGATATTTACTTCATTTGAAACGTTTTTGTAACTGGAACTATATGTCTACGGCCAACGGTTGAAAAATTAAAGGTCGACGATAGATATAACATATTGCACCCTGTATAGCTTTTTACTTTTTGTAATAAAAGCTACCTAACAACTGCGACAACTTGGCACTGCTAAGGCATACAGAATCTGTGACCAAATTAAGGCAGATTCTTTTATGCACTAAAAGTTTCATCACATTCTACTCTACTACTGAATTATAAATGAATTAAAAATTCCATCAAAAGCAATATGATGTTATTTATCCACAGAATCAATGTATCTTAAAATAAAACATTGTTTTCTTTAATTAAAAAATACTTTCATACCCAATTTTCTAGGATTAATTAATAAAAAATTAAGTGATATTTCATACAACAAAATATATAATCATCTTCGTATCTATAATTTTAAACTTTTTTACCGTATAAAAATAAGACTTTAATTACTTTATTTTATATTAAATTCAAAAATTTGCCAGAGACTTTTGGTCCACTCTTATTAGTGTACAAATCTCCCCTCCCCGTAAAGGTCTTAAAATGAAGTGAGTGTACTGCAGAAATCTTGAGTGAATTGAAACGCTTTACATTTTTATCTTTATTTTATTTTTATTTTTTTACTGATGGTTTACATCATACAAAATTTAACGATTAAAATATTGCTTTTTGCTGCTATCTACAACAATCCTAGAAACAAAACTGTATAAAAAGGAACGGAAATTGCCAAATAGCGAATTTCTCGCTATACAGAAATGCTACGTAACTTGATAAAAATCGTTGAAAATGAAATATTTCAACTTTTTATTTTTTTTTTAAATTCTTAAAAAAATACTGAACCACTTTTGATGAAATGTAAATGGGACCAATTCGAAATTATCCTCTTAAAAAAAAAAAAAAAAAAAAAAAAAAAAAAAATTAAAAAAAAATCTATCACAAGAATCGGTTGCGTAGTTTCGGAGTAATGCGTGAACATAAATTAAATAAATAAATAAATATATATATATATATATATATATATATGCGTCGATTGGAGAATCTCCTCCTTTCTTTTAAGTTGGTTAAAAATAACATTTTCCCTTTAAAATGCAGCCAATGCTTTCCAGTTCTAATGTTCAAATATTTCTCAAAATAACATATTCATTATCTTTTTTCAAGATTTTTATTTAAAATATCTGAAATTATCTTGTTTGTTGGTATCAATTTTGATTTAGCACCTTGTAAAATATTTTTTTTTTTTTTTTAATCTCATGCTCACAAAATGATTTTTATATATTAATTTTTTTTTTTTTCAATTTAAAATAAAATAAACTTTTTCTTGATTAGAAGTTGTAAAAAAGTATCGACAATTGATTATATTTTAAATAAAATGTACAAAAAAGAACATTTTATAAGTGTTTAAATATCCTAAAAACTCTTTTGAATTCAAAATTTCTAAAACACGGACTATTTTTATTATTGAAGATTGGAAGATGAATTGATGGATATTTGCATTGTAAATATACACAAAATAAGTAATAATGTAAGTGCATTTTCAAAAACTTTGAAATTGTATCAATAAATAAACAAATTTATAGTTCGTATGTTAAAGTTTTTGTTATTATTTCGTCATAGCAACAAAACATGTTTTCGTTACCATATTTTCTCAAGGAACATACAAGAATGAATTTTGTACACTCATTTACTATCGTATAATGTTAAGTGCATACGCACATTATTTGGTAATATTTTGCCTGAATAAATATATTATCTATTTAATTCATTTTTTCTTTATTTTTAATATTCTTGATTTTGTGAAATTGTAGAGTTTAGTTTCTAAATGAGCCTTTCTCAATTTCGGTTAATCGCTTAACAAATAACAATGTATTATTTTGAAAGAATATTTATCACAATGATAAATAATTTAAGTGTTTGGAAGCAGGATACAGAAGGATGTTTATTAAAAAATTGGATTGGTTTCTATTTTAACAACAAAAACCTTTTCGAAAACTAATGATTTTTTAAACAAAGGTTAAAATGATTTCAAATGGAAATAGAAAACGAATGCAAAAGTTTTTCCTTTGATATCACGTTATCTTGGGCAAATAAAAATCAATAACATGAAGGATATTTCAAACCTAAATCATTTTAAAGAAGTAGACCTCTTTATGTGATTTCCATTTGTATACAGAAGAGTTTTAAAAATATTTTTCAACAGTTGTTCACAATCCATGAAAAAAAATAGAGTCAACAAAACTTTTTTAGAAAAATACGTGATTTTTTTTGAACGCAAACTATATATAAAAAAGTGAGATAAAAGTGGAGTATAATTTTATAATAAACACTAGTATGTTGTGGCCATCACAAAACTTTCTTCTATATAAATCACATCAATTAAATCATTTAAATAGTATAAGAAATTACATCAATTTAAAACCAATTCGTATCAAAGTATACCTGAATTCGAAGTTTGATGAAAATTCGTGCATTAGTTATTGAGATAGAGCTGTAGGGGAAATTCTGAAAAATTCAGCATAGCAGCGCCACCTGTTGGGCGATTTGCACCAAAACACAAACAGCACTAATTCATATTAACGTATACCGGAATCTGAAGTTTGATAAAAATCGGTGCATTAGTTCTGGAGCTAGAGCTATTGTGGAAATCACAAAAAATGCAGCACAGCAGCGCCACCTGTTGAGCGATTTAAACGAAAAGGTGCAAAACATCATTTCATGTCAAGGACTAACTGAATCTAAAGTTTGATGAAAATCCGTGCATTAGTTCTGGACATTGAGCTATTGTGGAAATCATGAAAAATGCTGCATAGCAGCGCCACCTGTTGAGTGATTTACACCAAAACATAAACAGCACTAATTCATATCCAGGTATACCTGAATCTGAAGTTTGTTGAAAACCCAAGTATTAGTTCTTGAGATAGAGCTATTGCGGAAATCTCAAAAAATGCAGCATAGCAGCGCCACCTGTTGAGCGATTTACACCACAAGAGGCAAAACGTCAACTCATGTCAAGCACTAACTGAATCTGAAGTTTGAAGAAAATCCGTGCATTATTTCTTGAGATTGAGCTATTACGAAAATCGTGTAAATGCTTCAAAATGCAGCATAGCAGCGCCATCTGTTGAGCGATTTGCACCAAAACGTTACCAGCACCAATTCATATCAAGGATTAACGGAATCTGAAGTTATATAAAAATCCGTGCATTAGTTCTTGAGATAGAGCTTTTGCGGAAATCCTGAAAAATGCTACATAGCAGCGCCACCTGCAGGGCGATTTACACCAAAAACTAATCAGCACCAATCTATATCAGGGACTACTTGAACATAATTTTTTATTAAATTCCGTGCATTAGTTCTTGAGATAGAGCGCCCACAAAATTTGTGTCACATACAGACAGACAGGCGGACGGACAGACGGACAGACAGACAGACAGACAGACTCACAGACAGACATTTTGTAAAAACATGTTTTTTGGAATCTCTGACCCCTAAAACGTATAAATCCGTCGAAAACTGGAATTAGAAAATTTTCATGAAACCAATACTTTCTTCTTGTCAAGATAGAAGAAAGTAATAAAGACCAACAAGCAAGTTCAAAATACGATCCAGTAAATATCCCTGTTTGTATGTAACGTATGTCAATGAATAGGCATACATTTTTTTTTAATTAATTAATTTTTTTTTTTTTAGCATTAGACGGCTGATTTCCATCAAGTTAATGTTGAAAATATAATTTTATTGGACAAAAATGAATGATCCTCATCATCATATTGGCACTTAGATTAGACATCGATATCATTTAACAACTTAAAATGTTATGTAACTTTTCAAGATATTTACGTAAATTTTGTGATTCAGTGACTAAAATTTATTGAATAGAAAAAAAAATAAAATTAATTTAAAAAAATTCTGTATGTTATTTGTAAAAAACGTGAAAGATATTATTTGAATTATATTTTGCATAAATTATGTGTATAGATGGCCATTGCTAAGATTTATTTTCAGAAAAATTCCTTTCCTTTTCCCAAAATAATGTGAATAAAAACGGAATTTTTCTTGCAAGGATAATTTTTACTCAATAGTTAATAAGTATTAATATAATTGGGAATCATTATAATTAAAAATTACTTTAAAACGTGATTTATTTTCAGACGATATTATTAATATTAGAAGAATTCATAGAAATTATAAAATAGAAAAGAGTTTTAATCATCATATCAATTTCATTTATCATTGCATAAACTTGTAGTAATACCTTTTTTACTAGTGAAATGTTATGAAATTGTCATTATGTTATATGAATTTGCATGTGTTAATTATTATAGTGCTATTTGTTTCAATTTTTAAAACATATATATTTTTACTATTTGATATTTTATATATAGCACAATAGAAAACTTTATTATCACTCCTTACGAGGTTTTTCGATTAAAAAAAAGAGAGAGAGAGAGAGAGAGAAATGCTACACAAGTATTTAAGCTACTGTTTTTCCTAATAAAGTTACCATATACTAAATAAATATAAAATCATTAATACGAATCAAATCGAAGCATTTATATTTACTTACTCAAGAGTCTTGAGTCTCGAGAGTCAGAATATGTATTAGTTCTATTATATTTTATTTTCAAGAATAAAATATCCAAAATTGAACTGTTGCAATTCGAACCTCAGAAAATAAATCTGCTAAATTAATAAATTGCTTCTGTAAAGGTATACGATTATTTAAAGACCTTCTATGTGTATGTGATATTTATTTATCTTTACGTAAAATGCACATATTAATACCATTCAAACGTATTAAATAGCATAGATACAATATATGATTTGCAAAAGCAGCATAAGTGCAGATTTTAAAACTTGTCTTTTGATATAAAATTAAAAAAGAAAGAAATTGAAGACGAAGTTTTAAAAATTTATGTTATTGACTCACGTAAGTTGATGTTAAGTCTTCAAATTATTCAAATTAATGAAAAGAGGTAAACAAAACTTTACGAATTAAAACTATAAGAGGATTTTTATACATATTTTAACTTTTTGGTAAAATATACATTTTCATAACACCTAAACATATAAAATACCTTACATAAACTATAATCTAGTATTTTCGACAGGTGATGAAGATCAAGCGATAAACAGATATGATGCAAGATACGTAATTAATTCAATGATATCCCATGATAGGTAATGAGTCTATGTTGCCATGGTGATAACGTCTTATTTAAGATAAAGTCATATTATTTCCATTTATATGATTTAATACATATAGTTGTAATCAAATTTTGTATAAGAGTGCAATAGCTAAAGCACCAAGATCTCAGAATTTATAAAACTAGTTATAGTACAAACGCACCTCATTTGTCACGTTTAACGTACAATTTCCGACTTGTTTCTCATACATTTCGTGTCAGGATTCCTTCTACTTTTAGAATGGTAGCACGTCTTGTTTGCGTCTGTTGAAGAAATACAATGTTCTTTTGAAATGAGTTGTGCATTGCTGATTTTTAATAATGTTTTTAGAAATTTCTTATTTTTTTAATTTGCATGTAACATTTTACTGTAAAACCTTTATATATTTATATAACATAAAAAAACTGTATATATGTTATATAAAAAAATTTCTTTACAATATTTATTTAAATTATTCTAAATTTCAGGCATATTCATTATTTCCTTATTTCTTAATAATCTTTATTATTTATTTCTAGTTAAATTCTTATAAATTTAAAATGCGTACCCAAATAATTAACTTATTCGAAATCTTAAGCTAAAACTTTTAATCCCTTGATCAATTTTATCAACTCTCATATCTATAATATTCTGAGAGAAGCTAGTTTTTATTTTCGAATATTTTAAAAAGCCATTTTGTTATTTTTATTTCCAATCTTTATTCCAGGAATCTCGACGCTAGACTATTTAGCTCTAAAACATTACGCTACTCGGTACATTGCCCTCCATTGCTCTCTCGCGTCATTAGCTTATCTGCTCCTCTGAGGGCGTGCACTTTTTACTCATTCGTTTGTTGCTTGCTACGTCGCATTAGTTATCCTCCGCTAGTTTAACAAAAATCGCATGCATTGAATTCGGAGCTCAGATTCTGTTTTGTTTCAAGTGCTCTAGAGAATTTTATCTGGTGTCTTTTAAATCTCGTAGTATTTGAAATTGCTGTTTAAGATCGTACAGCGCGATACAGAGACTCATGCCGAAACTTGAAGCCTTCACGGAAGTATCATTGCAATGTGGGAGTTGTTTTACATTTTTCTCCATGATGAATAAGCGTATTCGAACGATAAGCTAACTCGTTTTTTCTTATTTGTGGAGAAATTCTCAGGATTCCTGAATCCGTTGCCTTATTTACACTGACTCCTGATCGTATGTATTGATAATACGAATGCAAACGTACATATGTATTGATAACACTACTGCAAACGACCGTATGAATTGATAATACTCTGCAAACGACCACTACGTTTTCTTACTTGGAGCTATACTTTCAACATCGAAGTATTCTTCCATGTGTCGAATAAATTCGTATTCTGAGCCATGATTGCACAACTAAATTGTTCGACTTGATAGTAGCTGTTACCAATAATCTTCACATGTATATCTATATATTTTATTTCTTAAGAGGAATTGTCTTTGAAAATCTGACACTTGAAAGCACATTAACTTTAGCATGCATATTAGGTTGTTAATTAACAAAAATTAACAAGTCCACATTTTAGAGAGGTCATGTTCAAAATACCAAGAAATTCCGCGGAATTAGGCATTAAAAAGTGTTTCTGTTTATTAAAAATCCATTTTTTGATGCATGGTATTGATTTAGATGTCGATAGCAAAAAGACTGGTCACTCTAGAAAAATTATTTCGAAATTTCTTGCTGTTGTCCTTGAAACTAATGCATGGCTTTACTTATTTATAGCATATTTAAAAGAAGATTTGTCAGATTCAAGGAACAAAACTAGGATGATTAGCAATCTTATATTTTATTCGCTGGAATTAATGCACAGAATATGGTTCAATAGTATAGACAGAAAGTGCATGAATTTAGTGAATAAAATTATAAAAATATATTCTGAAATGCCTAATAATGACGTTAAAAAATTAAAGAAGTTGCTATTTATTTTTATATTTATTAGCGATGCGCTTAGATTCGCTTCTTTTATATGCGCATTTATTTTCATATCAAATGATCCACTTTTTCACAAAATAAAACTTTTCAACTCAAATATTACGTACCCTAATATTTGTATACAAATTACTTATTTCTGTGGGATCTGGAAAAAAACTGCTCCTTGTTTTTCTATCTACCTATATAGCATATGTTACATTTTAAAGTCCGCTTTGAACAGAATTCATGAATTAGGAACTTACAACAACCCACGAATTAATCTGCTTATTATTTCATATAATAAAATAGCAGACGTTGCAAAGAAATTGAATGATATTTTGCAGTTTATGTTAATTTCAACGCTTGCAATTTCCCTAATATCGTTATTTTATGAAGCGTTCAATCTAACGGTAGAAGAGAGATTTGTATATATTATATACAGAACATGTAGACTTCTGCTTTCAAATTTTACTTTCATAGGAACGTGTTTATCTTCTTCGTTCGTATTAACATCCAGTAAAAATACGCGAAAAGTACTTCAAAAGCTCAAAAATGGGCAAAGAAGAAGCAAAAACAGGCAATACAATTTAGATATTGATGATGATTATTTAGGATTTGTTATTTTCGATTCTATAGCAATTGACAAGAGTTTTATACTATCCTCCTATGGTGTGCTTTTAACATATGGAGTTATGATTGGCACTTTCAATCAAACGAAGTAAACTTGCAAATTACAGTAGAGCATAGTCTCGGACATTTCAATCATTGTTCAAAGTGCAACAAATGAATAAATCGGTATAAAAAACAGAAATTGCCCGTCACTATGAATAAACGTTTGTTGAAATTGTTAATTAAAATAATAATAATAATAATAATTTTTTGTAGACGAATATGTTTCCACACTTAATCTTTCATCTATACGGGCGTTTGAAAATTTTCTTGGATGCCTGGAGAAACATTTTTTTTTTAATCTTTAAAGTATTAAAATTTGTTAATTTTCTTGCCGTTATAGAATAAATACTATTTGTCATTCGTTTATCTTGTAAATGCTGTTAAATACTTAAAAATATAAACGTAAATAAAATTCAGATAGCATCAGAATTACAAATAGTGTAAAATAGAATATTACTTTATAATACCTATTATTGAATGAATTATGCATTTCAGGACTCTTAAAGCTTCGAAATTTTAATTTTTTAGATGTTAAACTAATAGCTATTCTGAACATCTTGATATAATTGATTCTTTGAAATTCCCTTTAGAGCAGAAGTTATAGATTTTAGAATTATACCCACTCAATAGCTGAAGCAGCGTTTCCAAAACTTTGCAGTAATTTTTCTCCAGACGGCGTTTTTTACGTTAATCTGTATAAAATGAACCTAAAATTTCATTTTTATTGTTCAAAATAATACTTTTAAAGGTGATTATACTGTTCACATTTTCAAAATTTTGCATTAGCTAAATACAATTTTGTATTAAAAACATAAAAATGCTTTAAATGCAAATTTATTTAGATTAAGGGTAGTTATTACAACTCTAGGATAGATGGCCATAGTTTTTAAAGATTGAAATGAAAATTCTTCAAATGCAAATACAAGAAATATTGATGCATATTTAAAATTCTTATACATATACTCATAATATTTTATGCAAAAAATAATTAAATATTGAAAACAAACTGTGTTAAACTAAATTGAAATTTAAATGGCAGATGACCATATCTCTTTAAAGCCAAGGAGAGATGGCTCTCCAATACAAGAAAGAAAAAGTTAATTTAAATAGCAAAAAAATAACACATTTCATATAGTTAATAATGAAAAATATATAGTAATTTGTAAAGATGCAGTTTATGATGGAAAATGAGTGAAAAAAACCTGAATAAACAAAATTTGAAGTATAAATTCAATACTTCACTTTTCGTAAAATCTTACCACATGCTTGGTAAAGGTCTTCATAATTTGTACACGTTCCATGGAACCACTTCAGGTACAGTCGTGGAAAAAAAAAGTAAACACCCCCTACTAACTCCTCAACAAATTATCGTAGAAGAAAGTTACTGGTTCCGAACGATTGGAAATAAAGTCTACTTTTAAATGATGTACATAAAATCTGCTTAGGGGCCCATCCACATATTAAAACGAAACCGAACTTCATTTTTTTCAATGACAATACCCAATTTTAACGAGATATTTAAAATCTTCGGTTCAAACTATGCCTAGACACCAAATTTCAAGTCATTTGAATGATAAGTTTTTGAATTATAAACATTCAAAATTTAGTGCTTCTAATGTTAAATTACATTTTCATATTTTTATTTATATCTCCAGAAATTATGCTCCCAATGTGCTTATTTTTTCTGTAGCAATAATACTAATATACCCAAACATAAATACGCTGAATTTGCAATTTTTATAATTTTATGATATGAATTATGAATTATGAAATTAATATTCGAAAAAATTACGAATTGCAACCTATAATTTTTTTGATGGATTTAGATTTATTAAGTCCTGCTTTATGGAAATCCAAAACTTCACATTTTTCTTCAGAGTAGTTTTCAAATTATGCTTAAAAAACGGCAAAATGATGGTTAAAGGGGCTGTCTATAATAGATGTGACTAGATATTTTGAAATTTCTTCTGCTGTCCTGTAATCTAGCAGGCTTCATTGTCTTCTTAAGGTGCCTTGATCAAGATGGGTGCTCTCTCGGTTAACGATCTAGTTCCGAACTTCAATTTGGATACAGCCCTTAAAATACGCTCCTTTTATAATAATTAATTTCTCAGAAACATACACTGTTAAAAATGTGCAGCATTCTGGCAGGTCATTTGACCGTTTTTTTTTCCGAAAACGGTTACACAACCGTAATTTTAACAATATTCTGACCATATTATTGGCCATTTTATGGTCAGAATATAGTTAAATTATGGTTATAAAACCGTTTCTTCAAAAAACGGTCAAATGACCTGCCAGAATGCTGCAAGATTTTTAATAGTGTATGGTACGAATTGCATAAAAATTTGTTTTTAGGCTAATTGAAATGTGTAGAGTTCATTTATGCTGTCAGAATTGTGTACTGCTATTAAAAAAAACAAAGTTATGGTTCGTTTTAATATCTAGATGCCCCCTAAGCAAATTTTATCTATATCATTTAAAAGTAGACTTTATTTTCAATCGTTCGGTACCAGTAACTTTCTTCTACGATAATTTGTTGAGGAGTTAGTAGGGGGTGTTTACTTTTTTTTTTCCACGACTGTACCTTATGCATTGTGTCCAGACATTCTTCTGGATATAATATTATAGAGTTTCGCACAACCAACACAGTGATTCTAATCGAATTCTATTTACCCAGAATGTGTAGAATCTGATAATTTAAATGTGTTTCGTTTTCTTCGGTACTGGAATTGTCGTGTTTTTTTTTCTCGAGTTAATTGTAGGTTTATTACGTTAATTTAGTTTATTTATCAACTTTATCAGTTTCTGTATAAAAGTTTCCGACGTTTTTTAGTATTTTCTGAAACAAATAAAACGTTAAGTCTTATTATACTATTATTATTAATATTATTATTATTACTATAGTTAAAATTTAAATAATTATATCAATTAATATATTTATAAACGTAAACGATATATACTTCTTTTAAATATAATTATATTTAGTTAAAGTCATCACTAAGTGCAATTTTGAAATATTGATTAAATATGTTCATCTCTCCTCGATTTCTTGTGGCCATCTCTTTTGAAATTGAAGAACTGATGGTCGCCCAATTTAAAGCATCAATAGCCATTGTACGTATTTGTTTTAGTCTTAGAAGTAAAGATTAAATTATATACGTGCCTTAAAAGCCCACATAATAAAAAATAAACATAACGTACGTACTACAAAACATTTAAATACCTAAGTCAAAAAAAAAAAAATCAACCAATTATTTAATTTAGATTAAAATTACACTTAATTTTTATAATCGAAAAGCACATCTGCTCGTCGAGATAAATAAATTCGTTGAACTATTTCATATGAACAATGTTTATATTGCAATCGATGATAAAGTTTTGGAGATATTTAGACTGACCATCTCTCCTTTATGGCCATCTATCCTAAAGTTACCCTATAAGAAAGCACCAAAATTTTCATTCTAATTACAAAATTTATTTTGTAATCATGCGTGTAAGCTGTTATTAGGACGAGCGAAGCGAATGCTCTACTAGGCTACACAAATTACATTTTGGCGTACACTTTACAAAAAAACTATTCAGTATTTTGACTTGAAATTAAACATAAAATAGATTATAATCTGTAGATTTGCGCAATATTATTATTATTTATTTTATATATTTATTTATTTATTTTTTTACAGAATAACCTTTAAAAAATTATTATTTAAATTAATTTATTTTACATGTTTTCGGAAGAAAAAATAAATCATGGAGATAGTAATTATAGATAAAATCATGATTAATTAAATAAAATATATTTTCATTATTTCGCCAAAATGCCTCAAAAACGGTTTTTTAAATTTAATTAAGGAAAGAAATGTTTTTGGACTTGATAGAAATAAAATATGATCTGTAGATCCCGACAATATTATTTTCTTACTTGGGAAAATTCAATCATTTACATTCAATTATAAAAGTATTTTTCTGTGTTAAGAATTCAAATACACAATTTATTCTTATTATGAGAAATTATTTACGCAGACGATACTATCGCATTTTAAAAGAATTATATTATGATTTTTTTTTGTAAAGTGGCAACAAAAGAATAGTAAACAAATAAAATTAAACGTTAAATTCGTTATATAAAGTGGTATTCGCATACGAAAGTTGAAAATTGAACCAAATTAAACATATTTACAATTAAGAAGTAATTATTATTAGTATTATTTTTAATATGTTTGTCGTTTAAAAACAATTTATGGAATGCATTAGTTCTATTATAAAAAATGCCGAGAAAACGAACTCTTACTGGTCGAAAAGAATAACGCTTCGCGAATCCAAACAAAGCATAGCTTTTGCTAGTAATTTAATAGCTACCAGATAAGTTGAAAGGTGCATGTCTAAGAAAACAATCTGCAAAAAAAATTATACCTTTCAAAACTCAATTTCAGAAATCCCCTCCATCAGTTGTTGGAAACGTATTCAAAATATCTTCTGAGTCTCTGTATATCTTTGTAAATATTCTACATATTGTGGGATAAAAATATCTTCTGCAATGCAACATAATTAAATAACAATAATGCAACATAATTAAATACAACTCAATTAAATTTTAATTTAAAAATTATTTTTATGAAACTTCTTCACAAAGGTGGCAATTCGGTGACTTCCACATTATTACAGAAAAAGAGGAACAATGGAAATTACTATATCTTTACTAATGTCATCTGCTCATTACAATTAAAAATAGATAATTGCGGGATGATAAATATCCTCAACAATGCAACATAGCAAAATCACGGATTTACTTAAAGATACACGATATCATAGGAAAAGAAAAAGGAGAAGCGTGGAATACTCGCAAGATGATTATGGAACGATCTTCTCGTGAAGGGTGTATTTAAAAATGAAATCGAGAGAAATGTTCTGTTCCATAGATTTTATCTCACCATGAGGGTTGAAGATTTGTTAAATGTCAAATAATAGATCCGAGCAAGAATTCTAGGTGCATTTCAGTATTTATGTTTACAAATATAATACTTTATTGATGTGAATGGACTGTCATGATCTACTAAGCATATTATTTTGTTCGGGTGAGAAATAAATGTTTTATAAAATTGTAACGCTAATACAAGCATTCATTTGTAGTTATATGTGAAGACGTCTATCTTCACATATTAATGTTAATAGTTTTCTCTTTTTCCCCCCTTAAAAATTATGTCTTTTCTAAATTGTTAACTTTAATTATCTGTCTGTATTTGGATTCAATTTATTTAGTAACGCTCTTTTACTTTCATAAAATTAAGCAGTCATTTCTCATTCTCTCTAATCTTTTAATCGCAGCACTTTACATTTAAAAGAAAAGAAATAATATCCTTTTCCGCCTAGCAACATCTTTCAGATTCCATGCTAGTGCCTTATTTTTGACGCTATGCAGAAATTAGTCAGGCACATTACTTCTATACTTTTAGAGACCATTACTCCAGATGCAATATAGTAGTCATTTCATTATTGGTATTTTTTCTTTAATTTATTTTATTTTATTAGCGTTCGTTTTCGGGCTTCAGCCCCATGAGACTTTTGGCAACCCCCATCCCCTCTGTAGAATGTTCTTTTTTGGTTTTCGAATCATAAATTCCCTGCGTATCATTCGGCGGCGATAATTCATATTACTTTTTGACGCCTCTCATATTGATATAATTAACGAATCTGACCACATGCCTTCACTCAATTTATTATCGCCATATAGCATACGTAATTGGCGAAAATGTATATGTAGTCCTGCCAACACTCGATCATTTGGAGAAAATATAATTTTGAACACTCCTCTCTTGACTGTTGGTAACAGAACAATGTAAAACAGCACTCTCTCTCTCTCTCTATTGGTCGGCAAGCACTTCCGCTGCCGAGGGCTCGCCTTGCGAGTAGTACCTCCAATCCTGGTGGAAGTTGGACAATAAAGAATTATTGCAGTACACGGCTGGTCTCCTATCTGAAATAATTCGTTCTTTTAATGTTGCTTGACATCATTCTCAACATCAACGCCTAAAGGGGAACCCAAAACACCTGTACATAGTTATAAGCCAAGTGAATCTTTAAGCAGGTGTACGATAAAATCCTACAATAGTAAGCTGACATTTAGCTCAATTAGGAAACGCAAAACGCAGCTCGAACAGACGGCCAAAAAAACCTACGGCAACAAAGTCAAAAAGATTTTGTTGGAAATAACTGCGTTGAAAAGTGTTAAAAATTCTTAACGTATCATTACTGCATGAGTTTCAAATGTGTATAAAAGTATGTGAGATAAAGTGTTTTGATAAACCATTGGAAAGGAACTGCAGATATCAAAACAATAAAATTACCTCCCCCATTTAAATTAGTTTGTAATAAACAATCAGTTAGTTTGTAGTGAAAATATATCTGACTGCAACATTCTAAAATACTTTTGACTTCCCAAAGGAACCAAAGGACATCTCAAACTGTTGAAAGAAGATTTTCCTTTTATGAATGTGATTAAATTTATTATATTAAATTATAAATGGTACGATTATAAGAATATTAAACAACACATGATGGGTGCATGCAGCAAAAATAACTGCATTAAATAAAGCATGAAAAAGATAACTTATTTTTAAAGTTGCATGTCGTTCAATGCTCCTCTGGAAATAAATATTGTCTTTTTTTTTAACTGTGACATTAGCAAATGAAGCAGAAAACAATTTTATTGTAAAAAAAAAATATTTCCTATCAGCATTTTTTATATAAAAGACAAAACCCCAATAAGCTATTAAAATGGTTCAAAAAAGAGCTTCATGAAAACAATTTTTTCTGAAAATGAAAATTATCGTCTGACAATTATCTTAAACAATTTCAAAATTAAGATGATCGAACTTTAATAATATAAATAAGTACTTAGAATTACATTATAATGCGGAAATAGCAATTCTTACGAGAAATACACATAGCAGCTTTCTGATTCCTTTTTAAGTCAAATAAACATAATTTGAACAAAAATTTAAATTAATAAATGAATTAAAGTAAGTACCTTATAGCGATGAGACACATTATTAAAGAATTTTCTTAATTAAATTTCTGGACCTGTAGACTTTTTTTTTTATTTGAAAAAAAAAATCAGAAGTTAGAAGTTATGAATATATTATTTCATGTTGCGACACATATTTTATCAAGAAAGAAAAATGATGCATTAAGCATAGATTATGAAACATCTTTCCATCACTTCCTGAATGCTTTAATAAAACTTCGTTATTTAGGGAAATAAGGTAAATAAGATAACTAAGTAAACAATTTAGAAAATGTATAAAACATTTGAATAACTGATTTCAGCAGTTACCGTCCATAGTAAGATATGTATTCCAATTCCTTTGAACAGACCTGTATTTGATCTGTAGAATGATATCTATGCTATATAATGGGAAAATATAGTTTCGCAAGAAAACGCATAATAGATTGAAATTTCTCTTTCAGCAATTTATACTAATAGATGGAAACATTCTTGAATACTTTTGTACAGCCCTGTAGTTTACCTAATACCTTTTTTTTTACACACACTATCTAGCTAAAATTTAATTCAAATTAAAACACTCTTAAAACTAAAAAAAACTTTTAAAATCACATTTCCAGAAATTACCATCCATAGACGGCCATGTATCCAATTCTGAGCGTGTCCTTGTATATCATTCTATCTCTATTCTACAAACATTTCTTAGTAAACTAAATGCAGTTCAGCTTAAAAATGCATACCTCATTTAAAACCCACCTTTAAGCAATTTACACTCATACTCAGTAACCCTTACGAATTCTTTTCTGTAACCGTGTATATGCACTATAGCATTTATACATACAATATAGTATGCATAAATATAGTAAAACTTAAAAAGCGCATATCATAATTAAAAATGCATTTCCAGCAATCATTGATAATATACAGTATTTCGGATATAATATAGTATCTGAAATCTTTTCTATGTCCCTGTAAATGCTATGTACTTTGTATTATACAAGAAATAGTTTATAGTAAAGCTCATCGACGTATATCAATTTCATTATATATGAAATAGTTTAACATAATTGAAATACCTCGCAAACAATCCCTCCCCCCTATACCATTATGTAGCTGAATTGTTTTGTGTGGGCCTGTAAATTAATAATAATTATTCTTTGCACTGCATATTTTAAAGAATGCATATTTTAGTGAATTTCTTAAATGCATATCAATTTTATATGTTTGAAAGTGTGTAAAAAAATTAAAAATAATTTGAAATGATTTTTTCTCCTTGGCAGTAACGTAACGGAATACTTTGGACTAAACATGCTAGATTAAACATGCTATAATCTTAATTTTAAATAGCGATCGCGTTATGATTGAGGTCAATAGCATCCAAAAATTTTAGAACAATCCGAGTATATTTACGAGAGTTAGAGCGCGGACAAACGGACAGTCAAAGCGAATCATAAACACTTTTCAACTTTGTTGGAAAGTTTTAAAAAAACATTCTCTGTCATGCATAATTTAAAAAAAATTCTGCTTTAAAATTTATCTTTAATCTGTTGTATTTCGTATTTTTATCGTGCTTTTTTTTCGATTATTTTACTCAAAATAGAAATCTTCAAAGGATAAAATCATGAGCGATTTTTTTCCTCCGACAAAGTCTGATAGTTTGGTTTTTTATGTGGATAAAAAACAATCATTAGCAATAATAACTTGCATTTGTTATTTTTACAGAGAGTACATCTTAAATCTTAATTTTGTTAAAATTCGGCTTTTTTATCTTTTCCTTTAACTGGGATAATTATTCAGCTGAGATTAGGCTCAAAATTATGCAAATGTTAACATTGTCTGGATAATGTTTACATTTGCTTGCGTAATGTTTCTTTGCACCAAAATAAACATTTTAGAAAACGCATAACACATTTGAAGGTATATTTCAGCAATTACCGTCTATCGTGGAAAAACTTTCATATGAATTCTTTTGTGCAGCTCTATATATAAATTTGTATATATATATATAATAGTATGCTAAAATTTAGTTCAGTTAGAAAATGCCTAGCACATTTGTAAGTTCCCCTTCAGTAAATTTCTATGAATAAATAACGGAAATGTACTCGAGTTATTCTGTACTGCCTTGTATATCAACTATAGATTTTATACACGGTATTTAATGAGAGAAAATTAGTTTATTTATAAATGCATGCACAACTTGAAACGAATTTCCAGCAATTACAATTCTTAGAGAGTACTGTAACCGATTTCTGTTGTGTATCTCTGTAAATGAACGAAGAATGCTGTGCACTATTTTATAGTAAGTATCTCATAGTGCACCTCAATGATGTATATCAATTTAAATTTCTTTGAAAGAGTGTAACATCATTAAAATGCACCGCAAACGATTCCCCCCCCCCCCATAGACTGTAACGTAACAAAAATTCCTCTGAGCCTCCCTGTAAATATCTATAAAAGATACATACTTTGTTTTCAATATCGAATGTGTCATATATCAATTGTATGGCAATCCGAGTATATTCCCGCGAAATAAAGCACGGACCGACAGACAGAAAGACGTCAAACAGACAGGGGGCCAACAGACAGAGAGGCGACAAACAAACAGGCGGCCGACAGACAGGCAAATTTCTAAACACTTTTCAGCTATGTTGGAAAGTATTAAAAACATCTCTAAGCAATCCACGCCTATGGACAGTAACGCTTACGACTTTTTTTGAGCATCCCTATATATGAGCTATAGAATTTTTACACATTACGTTATGTACAAAAATTCGATTCCACTTTAAATAGCATACCACACTTTCAGAAATTTGTACTATAACAGAATTCTTTTTATGTGTGTGTGTGTGTGTGTGTGTGTGTCCCTGTGAATGAATAAATGATCTGCACACCATATTTTACAGTAACATATTGTAATGAATGCACTTCAGCAAAACAAGCAATTTCCTTATGTTTGAAATAGAGGAATTTTTTTAAATATACGGCATATTTTCCCCCATAAGCTATAATGTAGGGTAAATACTTTGTATGCCTATATAAATGAATCATACATTTTATGCATTCCATATTCTACAGAAAGAATTTTACATAGCACCTTAATATTGTATATGAGTTTCAGTATGATTTATATAGGCTATACAGTAAACCCCAACAGAATATAGTATAACGCAATTCTTTTGTGCGTCCGTTTACACAAAATATAAATGCCACACCTTCCAATTTCAATAGTGTGTCTCCTATTAAAAAAATCTATAGCATACACCAAGCTCATGGTTACTGAATTAAGCTTAGGCGAGTTAGGGCATGGGCAAATGGCAGACAGGCACACAGATGGAACAAACTGAAGTCAAAAACACCTTTCATCTATGTTGAAACTGGTGAACTCTTAAAATTAGAATAAAAATAAAAAATGGACCATTATCATCATTTAATATCTTTAAATGTATATTTTTTTTTAAATACAATTTTTAGAGGTATGAAAAACATAAGTATGTTTTATAATTTCATATATATATATATATATATAAAATACCTGCCGAATTCGCCTACAGACGGAGGTAGATTTCGAAGTTAAATACTAATTTCAACAACAAAAACTAAATCAAGATTAGAGATAAACCCAGTTTAACAATTTTATCTGGCCGCTTTGACGAATTTTTAATTTCATTTTTCTGTAAGAGCTTGTTTTATCAAAATCATACTAAGTCAGTATTAAAAAAAAAATTTCCCCGCACAATAACTCGAAATTTTCTGACACATTTTAAAAAATAAAGCATGAAACTTGCTGACGTGATTTTTTGAAGAGATTTATAAGTGACCTGTGTTTTCATTTTCCGTTCAATTAATTAGAACTTGGTTTATAATTATTTTCTCAGTACCACCATTTTTTTTCGTTTCCAGCATTATTGCTTCGGGAAATTCGGTTCAAAATACCCACTTTGAAATAATTTTTTAACACTTTCCAACAAAGTTGAAAAGTGTTTATGATTTCGGTTTGTCTGTCCGCCTGTCCGGATGGCCGTCTGTCCGTCTGTCCGGATGGCCGTCTGTCCGCGCTCTATCTCTCGTAAATATACTCGGATTGCCCTGGAATTTATGGAGGTTATTGACGTTTACCATAGCACGTTACCTATTTCAAATGAAGTTTGTAGCATGTTTAGTTCAATTACAGGGACAGTCAAAAGTTTTCCGTTACATTAGGGCCTATGAGAAGAAATCGTTTAAAACGATCTTTAATTATGTTACACGCATTCAAACATAACAAAATTGAAATGCATTTATGAAGTGCATTAAAACATGCATTCTGCATAATATGCGGGGCAAAGAATAGTTATTATTCTTTTACAGGGCCACACAAAAGAATTCCGTTACATAATGATATAGGGAGGGAGAGGGGGATTGTTTGCGCCGTATTTTAATTATATTAAACTATTTCAGATATAATGAAATTGATATACATCGCTGAGGTTTACTATAAGTTATTTCATGTATATTAAAAAGTGCATAGCAGTTACAGGGACATACAAAAGCTTTCGGATAGTATATTGTATCAGAAGTACTGTGCATTAGCGGTGATTGATGGAAATGCATTTTTAATTACTAGGGGGCTCTGCCCCCTACGAGCTACGCTCGTCAACTCCCGTTCAGACACCGCAGACTCTAACAGCACGCTAATTTGATCGCCTTTAAAAAGATTTCGGAAGATTGAATTATAATTTGAATCTGACAATTATAATCTGACGTAATTTTCACCAAACTTTTTCTTTCTCTTTTTAATATTCACGTCAAAATACTTTTGTTAGAAATGAAATATTATGATCATCTTAAAATGTCAAGTAAATGTCCCTGCAATTTTTAAATTAAAACTGTTTTGCAATATTATTTTTTGTTCATTTTACGTAATAAGTGTAATATGACGTAAATTCTCCTATTTAGGACTTCTAACGCATGTTACTGAATTTATTATTTTACAATATTCTTTCTCATTTAAAATTCACGTGTAACTATAGTTTTTATGACGTAATTTTCAATGAGTTCCTGCTTTTTATATTTTTTGTTTATAATAGTCACGTGTAAAATAAATTTTTAAATTGAAGCAAACATTACTGTTTGCGCTGTTTATACAGCTGGCAACAGTTTAAATTAATACAATTTTCTAAAATTTGTAAAAAATATCTCTCGAAATGCTGAAAATTTGAATTTAAAATAGAAATAAAACCTCGAAAAATTATTCAAATTAAAAAACTAACTGCAATCTGCACACCGGGAATTCTGACGCATAAAATGATCTAAAAATGATTAAATTCCTATGTACAGTTTTTGCTCCTATAAAACTTTTTTAATGGAACGATTTTGTCCAAATTTGGCATTAAATATCTCTTAAAATAATTCTTCGATTTGAAAACTGTCTGCATCAGCGTGTTTATCAAACATTTTTCTATAATTCTGCCGATTTTCATATTTTTGTATGCAACAGTTTTTTTAATATTAACGAAGAAAGACCTACGGTCACAAAAAATTCAAAACCGGCGGCGGTGTCAGCGGTAGTTACTTTTTTTTAGAATAGAGAGATGATATGCACTTTTATGTTTCACTATATTTCTGCATACTATATGGCTTGTATAAATACTATAATTCATATACAGGGCTGCACAGAATAATTAATAAGGGTTATTATATATGAGCGCAATTTGTTTAAAGGAGTTATGCATTTTTACGCTGAACTGCATTTAGTTTATTAAAAAACGTTTGTAGAATATAGATAAAATAATATACATGGTCACGCAAAGAATTGGATACATATCGTCTATGGATGATAATTTCTGGAAATGTGGTTTCAGTAGTTTTAAGAGTGTTTTAGTTTGAATTAAATTTTAGCTAAATAGGGGCGTGTAATAAAGGTACTAGGTGAACTACAGGGCTGTACAAAAGTATCCAAGAATTTTTTCAATTAATTGTATAATTTGCAAAAGAGAAATTTCAACCTGTTATACGTTTTCTTGCTAAACTAAATTTTTCCATTATATAGTATGTACATCAACATACAGATCTAATATAGGGCTGTTCAAAGGAATTCGAATATATATTTGGCTGGTAACTACTGAAATCAGATTTTTAAATGTTTACTTAGTTATCTTATTTACCTTATTTCCCTAAGTAACGAAGTTTCGTTAAAGCTTTCAGGGGGTGTTGGAATGTGTCTCATAATCTATGCTGTACGCATGATTTTTCTTGCTTGTTGAAATACATTCTGACTTTATCAAAAAATCGACCAATACAGCACTTTATATAGTTTCTGAATAAGAGAACCTGCCAATTGGATGCGTTTGAGAGCGAAAATGAATTTAACAAGAAAGAAAAATCATGCATAAGGCATAGATTATGAAACACTCTCTATCACTCTCTGAAAGCTTTAATAAAACTTTGTTATTTAGCGAAATAAGGTAAATAAGGTAACTGAGTAAACATTTAAAAAATTGATCTTAGCAGTTATCGTCCACAGCCAAATATGTAATACATATTTGGAATACATATTATGTATTCCAATTCTTTTGAACAGCTCTGTATTTGATCTGACTTTTGATATATACACTATATAAAGAAAAAAAAATAGTTTAGAAATAAAACTCATAATAGTTTGAAATTTCCCTTTCATCAATTTATATTAATAGTTGGAAACATACTCGAATACTTTTGTAAAGTCCTGTAGATTATCTATTAACTTTATTACACGCCACTATTTAGCTAAAATTTAATTCAAAATAAAACACCATTAAAACTACTGAAATCACATTTCTAGAAAATATCATAAATATAAGGCATGTGTCTAGTTCTTTGCGTGATCCTGTACATAATTTTATCTATATTCTATAAATATTTCTTAGTACACTAAATGCATTTCAGTGTAAAATTTCATAACTCATTTAAAAACCACTTTAAAGCAATTTGCACTCATACCCAATAACCTTTACGAATTCTTTTATGCAGACCTTTATATGAATTTATACACACCATATTGCATGTATAAGTATAGTGAAACATAAAACTGCATATCATAATTGAAAATGCATTTCCAGCAATCGCCGCTAACGTACAGTACTTCTGATACAATATAGTATCTGAAATCTTTTGTGTGTCTCTGTAAATGCTGTGCACTTCGTATTATACATGAAATAACTTATAGTAAATCTCAGCAATGTATATGAATTTGATTATATATGAAACAGTTTAACATAATTAAAATACGCCGCAAACATTCCCACCCACTATATTATTATGTAATGGAATTTTTTGTGTGGCCCTGTAAAGGAATAACAGTTATAAGTTGCACGGTATATTCTACTGAATGCATATTTTAGTGCACTTCCTAAATGCATATAAATTTCGTTATGTTTGGATACGTGTAACATCATTAAAAATCATTTGAAACGGTTTTTTCCCTTTCGCTGTAATATAGCGGAATACTTTTGACTGTCCCTGTAGATGATGTAAACATGCTACAAGCTTCATTTGAAATAGTTATCGCGTTACGGTGAGCTTCAATAACATCCAAAAATTTCAGGGCAATCCGAGTATATTTATGAGAGTTAAAGCGGACAGATTGCCTGGCGAACAGACGGATAGAGGGCCTGACAAACCGAAGTCATAAACATTTTTCAACTTTGTTGGAAAATGTTAAAAATAGTCAGAAAATAAGCCATTTGGATTTGAGCACACCATTAATACGATCATTTTTGCGTCAACCCCTATTTTTTATTTATTTTTTTATTACTAGGGGGCTCTGCCCCCTACGAGCTACGCTCGTCAACCCCCGGTTCAGACACCGCATACTCTAACAGCACGCTAATTTGATCGCCTTTAAAAAAGATTTCGGAAGATTGAATTATAATTTGAATCTGACAATTATAATCTGACGTAATTTTCACCAAACTTTTCTTTCTCTTTTTAATATTGACGTCAAAATACTTTTGTTAGAAATGAAATATTATGATCATCTTAAAATGTCAAGTGAATGTCTCGCGAAATTTTTAAATTAACTAGGGGGCTCGGCCCCCTACGAGCTACGCTCGCCAACCCCCGTCCAGACACCGCAGACTCTAAATGCACGCTAATTTGATCTGTTTTAAAGATATTTCGAAAGATTGAATTATAATTTAAAAAACAGTGGCGATCTCCCTATAAACGAATTTTTATTCATTTCTCTTTGATTGGGGAATTTTAACGCCAAATCCGCTGCGGTACTACTTGATTATCCTGTCGACCAATTTCGCCAAATTTATAAATCGCCAAACCACTCACCAAATTATACAAATTGATATAATTTTTATTTTAAATAACGAAAGAACAAATAAATTCGTACAACATTAATAAAAAACACAAATAAAACGTCGAAATAAAAATAACTTGATGACGTATACACCTGTAACAACATTTCAAAATAAGCTAATATAAAAGGAATTAAGTAAAGAGAGTCTTTGTCTCCTGGTATTTTTTAACAAAGCGAAAAGAAAGTTCTTTTAAATGAGACATTTTAAATTAATTTTCAAAATATCAAATAAATGTCTAGCGCAATTTCTAAATTTAAACTTTTTTGCAATATTATTTTGTGTTCATTTTATGTAATAACTATAATGTGACGTAAATATGACGTAATTTCTCCTAAGACTTCTAACGCATGTTAATGAATTTATTATTTTACAATATCCTTTCTCCTATAAAATTCACGTGTATACTTTTTATGACGTAATTTTTATTAAGTTCCTGCTTTTTATACGTAATTATTTAATACTAATTTGAAAGTTTTTTTACTGTTTATAATAGTCACGTGTAAATAAATTTTTAATTTGAAACAAACATTATTGCTTGCGCTGTTTATACAGTTGGCAACAGTTTAAATTAATACAATTTTCTAAAATTTGTAAAAAATCTCTCTCGAAATGCTGAAAATTCGAAATTAAAATAGAAATAAAACCTCGAAAAATTATTCAAATTAAAAAACTAACTGCAATCTGCACACCGGGAAATTCTGACGCATAAAATCATCTAAAAATGATTAAATTCCTATGTACAGTTTTTGCTCCCATAAAACTTTTTTAATGGAACGATTTTGTCCAACTTTGGCATTAAATATCTCTTTAAATAATTCTTCGATTTGAAAACTGTCTGCATCAGCGTGTTTATCAAACATTTTTCTATAATACTACCGATTTTCATATTTTTGTATGCTACAGTTTCTTTAATATTAACGAAGAAAGACCTCCGGTCACAAAAAATTCAAAACCGGCGGCGGCGGCGGTGACAGCGGTAGTTACTTTTTTTTAGAATAGAGATATTATTTTATTTTAATTTATTTTATTTTTTTGCTGTAAGAGTTGATTTTATCATACACTCGCGAATATGAAAGTTGTAGATAATATTGATCAGATGTATAATAAATTTAAGCGGGTTTCATATCTTGTGTATTGACGAAGTTATGAATTGTTTTCTTCTTCAAAACCCCTATTTTTTTGTTTTATTTATTTTATTTATTTCTTTCTTTATTTATTTATTTATTTATATTTTTTTTGCAGTAAAAGTCAAAACCTATTAACAACTTGTCAATATAAAAGTTGTAGATAATATTAAGAAGGTTTATAATAAGTTTAAGTAAATTTAATGTCTTAAGAATTGACGAAGTTATGAACTTCTTTCTTCATAAAACCATACTTTTGTGCCCCTTGAGCCCATTTTTAATTTTATCATAAACCTGTGATACATAAATTTTTAATAATTATCAAGTAGGAGCTTGGTGCAATATAATAAAAGCGTAAAAAATAGCAACGTTAAAATCACCAAAATTTTCAATTTTAAGCATACTGGTTTCGGTAGCATATAGCATACCTTCCTCAGTGCTAAGGATGGCGGAAATTTGCTCACATATATAGGAGAGATGGAATTTCCTGTTAAAGGTTTATTGACCAATAGGAAAACAGAGGATTGCAGGCAACAGCCAATAGGAAAAAAGATGGGAAATGGAACCGAAGTAGTGAGGGGGGGGGATTAAGAGTAAGAAGTTTTTATGTAATATTTCCAACAGTCTGATGATGGGGGAATAGCGAATTCACAATTAACAATATTTTTTATATTTTTATAAATATGAAATGCTTCAAGGAAGATAAGTTCGTGTATAGATGTAGGTTTAGAGATTATTTTAACCGAATTGAAGTCAAAAGTATGATTCATCTCCCAGCAATGTTTTGCAATAGAGGATTTATTGATTTCTTGTTTTTTAATATATCGTTGATGTTCATTGATACGAAATTTTAAGCAGCGTTTGATTTGTCCAATACAGGAAAGGCCACACTGGCAATTAATACGGTAGATACCCCATGAATTGGATAATTCAATAGGATCTTTGAGTTTGGAGAGGGTGAGTTTATTAGTAGGGGCAAAAACTATATTGAAGTCATATTGTCTAAGAATTTTAGCAATGGAAAGCTTGATTTAGAAAAGAATGGTAACACAATGCTAATATTGGAAAGAGTAGAAGACTGAGGAGAGTTTGAGAAACGAGGATGCTGAAGTTTAAATAGAGCAGTATCAATTATAGAAGGGTTGTAACCTCTGTCAATCGCAATGGATTTCATGTATTGAATTTCACTATTAAATGACTGAGAATCAGAGCAAACATGTATGGCACGATTTATAAAGGCATAAAAGGCGGACATTTTCTGGCTTGGGGGATGACAAGAACGAGCATGGGGTGGCAAAGAAACAGCGAAGCTTTTGCGATAGACAGAAGTAGTGAAACCGTTTACAGTGCGAGTGACAAGGGTATCCAAAAATGGGAGAGAACTATTATTTTCAGTTTCATAAGTGAATTGAATATTGCTATCAATAGAGTTCATAATGTTAAGGATATTATCAATATTGTGAAGGGAGGTGTCAATTAAGGTGAATGTGTCATCAACATAACGAATCCAGAAAGGGAAAGAAAATTTATTGAAAAGGGAGTATTCAAAATAATGCATATAGACATCTGCGAGAATGAGTGACAGGGGAGAGCCCATGGCTAGACCTTCAGATTGTTTGTAAAAATTTCCTTGGAATGAAAATGTAGTTTGAGGTAGACATATGAGAGTAAGGGATATAAGTTATTGGATTACAAAATATGAATAATGAAATTCACGAAGTCTCTGGTCAAAACAAGAGAGGGCGCCACTTATCGGGACATTCGTGAATAGAGATTTGACGTCAAAGGAGACCATAGTAAATTTAGTTGGGAATAAATTCTGAATCATTTTAGCAAAGGTTATGGAATTCTTTACAGTGTATAAATTTTCGGACAGGAGAGGAGAAAATATAGTTGTTAGATATTTCGCTAGGCGGTAAGAGGCCGTGCCAATATTTGAAACTATGGGACGAAAAGGTATATTGGGTTTATGAACTTTCGGAAGATCATAAAATCTTGCGCAGTTAGCGACTGAAGGGCAAATATAGATATGTGTAGACTTAGGTAGAAGAGGACAAGACTTAACAATGTATTTAATTTGTGATAATTCTTTATCGGAAGGGTCCCGAGATAGAAGTTTATATGGACCGTTTTTAATAAGATTTTCCACTCCGTCAATATATTACTTTTTATCAAGGATGACAATCTGGCCACCCTTATCAGCTTTCGTAATTACAAAATTCTCATTTGATTTAAAATCTTTCAATGCAGTTTTTTCAAGAGAGGTGAGATTAGATTTAATATTGGAATTAAAATTAACATTGGCCATAATGAGATTACGTAAATTTTCTTTTTGTATTTTAGTTAGACGACTATTTTTGAATGCTCTTTCAACCGGAGAAATTAGCTCAGGGAAAGAAGCTTTTTTAGAAATTGCAAAATTAGAATTAAGCTTAAGAACTGAATATTGTGTGTCCGAAATATCTGTACTAGAAAGGTTGATGACAGCATTTTGATTGACAATAGGAAGATCAGCGGGTGGCAAGGAAACTGATGAATCAAGCAGGCGGATAAATTTAGCATTGAGTTTGTGCGAGTGTTTGCTGGAAAGGGTAGTATGGACTTGAAATTAGAAAGATCTAATCTTTCTAATTTCAAGTCCATAGATTTAAATTCATGGCATCTTGCAGAAAATCTTTCCAGAAAACACTCGCACAAACTCAATGCTAAATTTACCCGCCTGCTTGATTCATCAGTTTCCTTGCCACCCGCTGATCTTCCTATTGTCAATCAAAATGCTGTCATCAACCTTTCTAGTACAGATATTTCGGACACACAAAATTCAGTTCTTAAGCTTAATTCTAATTTTGCAATTTCTAAAAAAGCTTTTTTCCCTGAGCTAATTGCTCCGGTTGAAAAAGCATTCAAAAATAGTCGTCTAACTGAAATACAAAAAGAAAATTTACGTAATCTCATTATGGCCAATGCTAATTTTAATTCCAATATTAAATCTAATCTCACCTCTCTTGAAAAAACTGCATTGAAAGATCTTAAATCAAATGAGAATTTTGTAATTACGAAAGCTGATAAGGGTGGCCAGATTGTCATCCTTGATAAAAAGCAATATATTGCCGGAGTGGAAAATCTTATTAAAAACGGTCCATATAAACTTCTATCTCGGGACCCTTCCGATAAAGAATTATCACAAATGAAATCCATTGTTAAATCTTGTCCTCTTCTACCTAAGTCTACACATATCTATATTTGCCCTTCAGTCGCTAACTGCGCAAGATTTTATGATCTTCCGAAAGTTCATAAACCCAATAACTTTTCCTCCGATAGTTTCAAATATTGGCACGGCCTCTTACCGCCTAGCGAAATATTTAACAACTATATTTTCTCCTCTCCTGTCCGAAAATTTATACACTGTAAAGAATTCCATCACCTTTGCTAAAATGATTCAGAATTTATCCCCAACTAAATTTACTATGGTCTCCATTGACGTCAAATCTCTATTCACGAATGTCCCGATAAGTGGCGCCCTCTCTTGTCTTGAACAGAGACTTCGTGAATTTCATTATTCATATTTTGTAATCCAATAACTTATATCCCTTACTCGCATATGTCTATCTCAAACTACATTTTCATTCCAAGGAAATTTTTACAAACAATCTGAAGGTCCAGCCATGGACTCTCCCCTGTCACCCATTCTCGCAGATATCTATATGCATTATTTCGAATACTCCCTTTTCAATAAATTTTCTTTCCCTTTCTGGATTCGTTATGTTGATGACACATTCATCTTAATTGACACCTCCCTTCACAATATTGATAATATCCTTAACATAATGAACTCTATTGATAGCAATATTCAATTCACTTATGAAACTGAAAATAATAGTTCTCTCCACTTTTTGGATACCCTTGTCACTCGCACTGTAAACGGTTTCACTACTTCTGTATATCGCAAAAGCTTAGCTGATTATTTGCCACCCCATGCTAGTTCTTGTCATCCCCAAGCCAAAAAATGTCCGCCTTTATGCCTTTATAAATCGTGCCATACATGTTTGCTCTGATTCTCTGTCATTTAATAGTGAAATTCAATACCTTTAATCCATTGCGATTGACAGAGGTTGCAACCCTTCTATAATTGATACTGCTCTATTTAAACTTCAGCATCCTCGTTTCTCAAACTCTCCTCAGTCTTCTACTCTTTCCAATATGAGCATTGTGTTACCCTTCTTTTCTAAATCAAGCTTTCCCATTGCTAAAATTCTTAGACAATATGACTTCAATATAATTTTTGCCCCTACCAATAAACTCACCCTCTCCAAACTCAAAGATCCTATTGAATTATCCAATTCATGGGCTATCTACCGTATTAATTGCCAGTGTGGCCTTTCCTATATTGGACAAACCAAACGCTGCTTAAAATTTCGTATCAATGAACATCAACAATATATTAAAAAACAAGAAATAAATAAATCCTCTATTGCAAAACATTGCTGGGAGATGAATCATACTTTTGACTTCAATTCGGTTAAAATAATCTCTAAACCTACTTCTATACACGAACTTAACTTTTCATATTTATAAAAATATAAAAATATTGTTAATTGTGAATTCGCTATCCCCCCATTATCATACTGTTGGAAATATTACATAAAAACTTCTTTCTCTTAATCCCCCCCCCCCTCACTACTTCGGTTCCATTTCCCATCTTTTTTCCTATTGGCTGTTGCCTGCAATTCTGTGTTTTCCTATTTGTCAATAAACCTTTAACTGGAATTCCCATCTCTCCTATATATGTGAGCAAATTTTCGCCATCCTTAGCACTGAGGAAGGTATACTATATGCTACCGAAACCGGTATGCTTAAAATTTAAAATTTTGGTGCTTTTAACGTTGCTATTTTACACGCTTTTATTTTTAACATAAATTTTTAGCTTTTTTCCTAGATGTAATAATAACTTTAAACGCATTTGAAATGAATAAAAATTAAGAAGGTATGATTTTTTTCGGTTTTCAAAAAACCTCTCCCTTTTTCGGTCCACTTGGTCCGATTTTGCCGTTAATGAACTTTTCTACCCCTTGATTTTATGTATCAGTTTGGAAAGATTTGTGCAGAATTACAGAAGTTATCGTGTCCATAAAAAGGTGACACACACACACATATATGTATATATATATGTGTGTGTGTGAGTGTGTGTGTGTGTGTAATAATAAAAATTTTCGCACTTTTATCTTAATTAAACTATTCCAAATTACTATAATATCTACCTTTTTTACCTAGATTTAATACTATCTTAAATATCTTTTATCTTTTTTCCATGCTTTAAATGCGTATTCTTTTATTATTCTAAAAACCTTAAATCCGTTCATCTAATCTTTATAAAACCCACTAAATTACTTCTTTTTTATTTTATTCTGAAACTAAATTCTTTTTGTTTCGAATGTTAATATCATTTATTCTATTTGTTCGATAACCCACAATTCCTTGCCTGCCTCCCGCCAAGATTTATTTGAGTTATAAATCTGATGTCGAAACTAAAGAGTTCATCATCGACGACACGCGTACTGCCCCTCTTTCCCCGGAGCTAAGTCCTATCGTAGCCTGCCTCCCGTCGCGTCCTCCCGGCTATTTTTACGTGGTTTGTTCTTTCACTTGTAACGTATTCGTACGCGTGTTTTTTGGCACGTATTTAACGATTATAGATTTGCTTAAATAACCCATGTCACCTGGAGAACTTTGTTTATTGTTTTTTCGTCATGCTCTTCTAATATTTAACATCTTGTAGTTTATATTTTACGACGTAGCAACCGCCCGTATATGAGTAGCATCTAGTGGAGTTTGTGCATTTTGTGATCATCTAATAAATATTTGATGAATGTAAAGGCTATAGTTATTATTTTCTGGGAAACTACCAATGGACGTCGGCCTGATCTTCCACTCTTAACCATGATTTTAAGACTGTAAAATTTTGATTTCTCAGTTGAGTTAGATAATGAGCATATGGCTGCGGCTTAAGACCGATATGTTTAGATCATATTAGTGAAAACATATCATTTAGACGTGGAGGATCTCACGTTCTTGTGGAAATATGATAATAATATGAGACGGTGGTCAGAGGGGGTCAGTGGTGGCTCAAGGTCAGAATAAAGCCAGTGATATTCTGGTTGAATGGAATTACGCTGCATAATTTTCGTCTACTATGTTCGTCTACAATCCCATATACTGAAGTGACGTCTACAATATTCAGTCTCTTATCCTAATATCGCCTCCCGGTGGCAAATTAGAACACATGACGGAGACATCTACTAAATTTCACCTATCATAAATGAGAACTATGCAAGTGTGTACTCGAGGGAAAAAAAAAATATTTCCGTTTTCAAAAAATTTTCTGGCATTTCAGACAGAGATGTCATAGCATTAAAAGTCATAAAATAAAGTATGCTGTAAATAGGATTGTTAAAATAATTGTTTTGTATTTTTATTGTTATTATTATTGTTAAATTTGATATTATTAATATTTTAATATTATTGTGATATATTTAATTTATTTATGTAAACTGAAAGGTAACGCAGACTTAAAGATTGACTTGCTAGTATAGAGATAAGTCTGTTTTTTAGACGAACATTATATTTTTGAATCCCAAATTGAACTTTAAGTTTGGGGACATTTGTGAGAAGTAATTTCACTAGCCAACTCATATTGTAGTAGCTCCAATCAACTCCTTCGTCATTGTGAGGTAGGTAGTAAAACTTTATTACTGAGCTATTATGAACGAACTACAGTCAAGGATCTAATGCTTGCTCTTGAATATGAGCCATGATTGTTCCATAAAAATATTCCTCTGTAATAACTTAACGATTGTTAAAGTATTACTCTTAAATTTCATATTTATTTTATTCTATATTCATGTTACTAAAACTATCTTTGTAAATTGTAAATAAGATTAACCTCTTGTCCTTGTATTTTCATTACCAATTCCACTAGTTCACGTTATAACTTCAAAATTTAAATTTGATTGTCATTATTCATTTTTAGAAGTTTTTTTCTAGCCTACTCCAGGTGACAAAATTGTAATCCAAGTCCATGAAACATTTTCTTTCTATGAACTTGCAGGTTGTAGGACCTACCAGTTCATCCAGTCTTTTTGAGTGGGGGGATATGTAATAATAAAAATTTTCGCTCTTTTAAATTACACTATTCCAAATTATTATAATATCTACCTTTTTTACTTAGCTTTAATACTATCTTAAATATTTTATCTTTTTTCCATGCTTTAAATGCGTATTCTTTTATTATTCTAAAAACCTTAAATCCGTTCGTCTAATCTTATAAAACCCATTAAATTACTTCTTTATCATTTTATCCTGAAACTAAATTATTTTTTATTCGAATGTTAATATCGTTTATTCTATTTGTTCGATATCCCATAATTCCTTCTCAGCCTCCCGCCAAGATTTATTTGCGTTATAAAACTGACGCCGAGACTAAAGAGTTCATCATTGACGTCACGTGTACTTCCCCTGTTCCCCCGGAGCTAAGTCCTATCGTAGCCTGCCTCTCGTCGCGTCCTCTCGGCTATTTTTGCGGGGTTGGTTTTTCACTTATAATGTATCCGTACGCGTGTTTTTTTCGCAAGTATTTAACCTGTTCCATTGGCTGGGAGACGGAGAAGATTACGATTATACATTTGCTTAAATAACCCATGTCACTTGGAGAACTTTGTGTACTGTTTCTTTGTCATGCTGTTCTAATATTTAACATCCAGTGGTTTACATTTTACGACGTATCAACGGCCCGAATATGGGTAAAATCTAGTGGAGTTGGTGCATTTTATGATCATCTAATAAATATTTAATGAATCTAAGGACTTCAGTTATTATTTTCCGGGAAACTACCAATGGACGTCGGCCTGATATTCCACTTTTAACCATGATTTTACGACTGAAAAACTTTGATTTCTCGGTTGAGTTAGATCACGAGTGTATGGCTGCTGCTTTAGAAGGATATGTTTATATTATACTAGTGAAAACGTATAATATATATGGATAGATAAATAGATAGATATATAATTTTTTTTATTGAGGGTGGTTTTAGTTTCTAACAGTCATAATTGGTGTAGATCTGCCAAAAAAATTCAGAAATTCAAACATAGGAGCGATCGCAATAGGTAGTATTTCATACGAAGTGTATCTAAAAATTATAGAATGCAAGATTAATAATTATAAGGGGATTCAAACTGTCAGACATTTCCAAGCAGAAAATTGCCATGTCAGCTTACGCGCAGGATAACAAAATTAATTTTTCAACTAGAATGAAACTTTTTGTGCCAAATTACACTTCAGATTGTAGTAATTACTCTGAAACTAAATAAATCTGTATTTAACACATTTTTTATTTTCTAGTACAAAATCATTAGTTAATGCAAAATTTTGAAAATCTCAACAGCATAATCACCTAAAAAAATATTTTTTTGAACAATAAAAAGAATTTTTTTAAGTTCAGTTTATACAGACTAGCATGAAGCGTTATATTTTAATGATATACTTTAATATATTTTAATAATAATAAGTATTTGAGATATCTTGTGTATTATGCCCCAAAGCTTCATTCGGAGGAAAATGACTTCGAAGTTTCGGCCGCTTCAGCTAATGCGCGGGTATAATTAAAAAGCCATAACTTCTGTTCTAATGGGAATTTCAAGAAAACAATTATATCAAAATATTCCTACTAGATGGTAGTTTAACACATAAATATACTGTCAAGTGCGAATATTATTCACGCTCAGAGGATTCCGTACAGTAAATGTATGAATTATTAACTGTATTATGAAAAAAAAATCTTTGTTAAAAGAATAATAAGACTTAGTAAAAAACATATAACGTAGGTTTGACTATAACTGTATATGCTAGAAAAGTACGAATGGGTATACCATAAAAGTTCAAAGAGATATGAAGGCTAAATAATTTCAAATAATGCTTTTCTGTATAACTCTGTTTATGATGAACGTAATTCGGAGCTGACAATAAATGTAGTGCATAAACTTCATTTCGCATTTATAAAACTAAATTCAGTGTAGTAATAATATTTTCTTTTTACAGTGTAGCTAAAACAAAACCCTTGTTTAAAGTTTAAACTTGGCATTGTGCTAAGCGCGCTTCGAAAGGAGGTTGCAAATTTGCAACGGCTCCTTGGACCTTGCCGCGTTTTTCCAGATACGTTTTTAATTAACTTTTAAAGACACGAAAGGGTATTGAGAGATCTACTCAATGCAAACCAGCTGCGAAATCCATAGTATTGATGTGATTAATTCTAATTACATTTGTCTGTTTTTAACAATTTGACGTTTATTTTTTTAGTACTGATACTGGGCGTTGTATTACACAAATATATTATTAAAAGTTGTTATCTAAGCGTTAAAACCCGATGGTACATAGAGTACCCGCCCCTATCATTATGTATGTCTAAACCATCCGTATCTGGTTAATATCTCGGCTAATTACCGACGCTTTTTTTCGAAAATCATTATCAACAATACTTTAATATTCAACTACGATAGGTACCTCCAGCGATTCTCAACGTGTTTGCCGAATGCCCGAAAATCGAAATTTGTGTGTAACGGAAAAATGCGATTTTCTCAAAAACTATGTGACCAAGGGTAATCGCTATAATTTTCCTGCAAGGTTTAATTTGATGGTTACTACATCTAATTTTTTTTATAATTTTAGTTTAAGTAGTTTCGGAAATAAATGGGTGGGGGGGAAGATATTTTTGAACTACATTTTCGAAGATATCTCTGAAAATTTAATAAGTAATATTAAAATAAATGTATTTTTAAGTTCAACGTTGCGAATGCTTTCACACGATGCCCCACACGATATACAAGGAAAAGACTTTTTTTTCCAAGTAACATAATTAGCTCCTCTACGTTTTTCCTAAGTATATTTGTGAATGTTTAATTATCTGTAAATATGTAGCCAATAGTCTTTATTACTTCTTTCAACTTGAACTTTCCACGTTCTATATTTTACGAGTAAAACAGCTGTGACAAATAGACAGACAGACACAGAAATGATTTTATAATAATTCCATTTTTACTTTTTAAGTACGGAACCCCAAAAAGTAAAAAAATTTAGAAACTTTAAGAGTCCTAAGACCCCCATGAAAATGCAAATGGACCACTAATATCTATAAATATCATTCACACGTCCAGCTAGTAGAATAAATATTCAGTGATGAGAAAAGTTTAGTTTAGGCTGACTTTAATTTAAACGCTGCAATCAAAATACCCCTTTTCCGTTAAAAAAATCTATATTTAATCAATAACTTAAATGACTTTTCTGTCTCAAGAAAAGGGAAGAACTCTGCGAAAATATCACGATTGACTTAGATTCAAGTATTTTTTTTTTCCTCTTTCGTTAAATCGATGCTGCAGAAAATTGCATTAAGAGATTAAACCAAACTTGGCTTTGATGTAATGACTAGATCAATTTAGGGAGCTATTTAATACTCTTTTTAAAGAAATACTCTGCTTTCATATTCGAGAGGATTTCAGCAACACATAGGCCGTTTAATTTTTGAAAGAAAGAAGCAAAAATTAAAAAAATAAATAAATGAAATTTTCAATGCTTAAAATTTATCTTTTCTAGAAAATTAATTTAATTTAAATAAAGAATCTTCAATTTTAAATGCTTCCTATATATTTTCAATTATTTTAATTATTATTTTAATGAAAAATACTATAAAAATTTAATTTGGGAATAGTGATTTGAGTAGTTATAAAAGGAAATTATGCAGATTAGTTAAGAATTAACTTTATGCCTTTTTGATTTTAAAATTTCGTTTTGTTAACGCATACTTTTTTTTATATTTTAAAGAAAGTTTATATTACATGTAAAAAAATCTGTATGTCCGTGTAATAAGTAGCTACTTTTTTATGAAGGTAGTCTATGGTCGAGAGAGTTTTGAGTGCGATCATTATGTACTGATTTCTAACATTTCTGCGTTAATGCGTTATCTATTCTATCATTTATTTAAGCTTCGCAAAGTGTGTCTGAATCTCCAGGAATCTGAATTCTAGGATACTTTTGTGGAATGATAATCAAACTAGGTATCTGTGTGCGTTTAGTTGCAGTATATAGTATGGTGGGAGCTAGGTTGGCCGTACATTAAGTAAACGCATGAAACACGTTGCTCGATTTCGGGGAAAAACAAGTTTAAAACAGGTTTGAAACAGCTTTGTTCTTTGTTTCGACCTGTTTCTCTTCCTAAGTCGCACTTCATCTTTTTCATGTCACCTCAGTATGGGGCTTGCCTTAGATTCCATAGATTTAGACTCATCTCGCCAATGTTGATTATATAGTCTGGATTTTCTCCACTTCCTGCTTTGAATGTCGAAGTTTCCACGAGCGGATTAGCGAGTAAAGTTTACATTAGCTGATTTTTAGGGTTCCGTACTTAAAAAGTAAAAACAGAACCATTGTAAGATCACACCTGTGTCTGTCTGTCCGTCTGTCACAGTCATTTTACTCGTAAATTATGGAACGTGGAAAGCTCAAATAGGGGGAAGTAATAAAGACTATTGACCCACATATTTTCAGATTATTAAACATTCATAAATATATTTAGTAACCATGTAGATGTGTTAATTATGCTACTGGAAAAAAAACTCTTTTCTTTGTATATTGTGTTAGGTATCGTGTGAAAGCTATCGTAACGCTGAACTCAAAAATAGTTTTCTTTTAATTTTGGGTATTATATTTTCAGCGATATCGTCGAAAATGTAGCGCAAAAATATGTTCTCCCCATCCAAATCCGAATCTACTGAAACTAAAATTATGTAGAAATTCGAGGTAGTACAGGTTAACTTAAACCTTGCAGGAAAATTATAGCGATTACTCTATGTCACATTGTTTTTGAGAAACGCGCACTTTTCCTTTACACACAAATTTTGATTTGCGGGCATTCAGCAAAGGTGTTCAGGAGCACTGCAGGTATCTATCGTAGTAAAAGTATAAAAGCATTGTTGATATCGATTTTTGAAAAACTCGTCGGTAATTAACCGAGATATTAACCCTTAAAGACACGGACGATTTGGACTTACATAATGACAAGAGCGGCATACTCTATGTACCATCGCTTTTAAAGTCTAGATAACAACTTTCAATAATACATTTTTGTAAAACAATGTCCAGTAGCAGTATAGAAGCAAGAAACGCCAAATTGTTAAAAACAGACTAATTTAATTGGAATTAATCACATAAGTACTATGGGATTCGCGACTAGTTTGCATTGAGTGGATCTCCCAATACGCCTCCAGTGTCTTTAAAAGATAATTAAAAAACTATCTCGAAAAACTATGCTCGGACCATTCGCCGTTTCACCTTTGCTACCTCCTTTCGAAGCGTGCATACCACAATGCCAAGTTTACATTGAACAAGGATTTGCGTTTTAGCTACACTGTAAAGAGAAAAGTTTATTACGGCGCGGTATTTAGTTTTATGAAATGCCAAATGAAAAGTTTAAATATCATATGCACTAAGTAAATAACTGCGAGTAGTAACTCTAAATTACGTCCATTTCTAATCATATCATAATATTAAAATATTTATTTGCTTAAAAGACGTTATAAAAACACATTAAAAGTAAATTAAAAACTCTTCATTCGTATATATTTCTTATATTTATAAAGAGTTTTTAATTTACTTCTAATGTATTTTTATAACGTCTTTTAAGCAAATAAATATTTTAATATTATGATATCATATACACTATTTTTATTGTCAGTGCAGAATTAAGTTCATCATAAATAGATTAGGATAAGATTTCAATAAGAGTTATAAAGAATAGCAATATTTGACATTATTGGGATTCATACAGGGTGTCCAGCGAATAAGACCCTGATTTCAAAATTAAATATCTCAAAAACAAAGATCAATAGAATTATGCGGTAAACGGTTTGTTTATTTGCTAAGCTGTAAAAATGTTAGACGGAAGTTTCAAAATTTAGTTGCAAAAACCGCTAACAGATGGCGCTGTAATCGCAATTCCTATACATTGTGTTTTGAAGTCGAGAGCACTAGCGTCTCTTTCCTAGATGGCTTCCTATGGAAGAACGAAAATTGGGAAAGACCGCTTTTTCGTTGGGGTGATGTGCAGAAGTGGAGACATCTGGTCACAGAATTACTGCATCAGCTTCAATTTTAGAGAATTTCAATTAATAGAATTTTCAATAAAAAGTTTAACAAACATTATATAATAACTTATTAAAATATTTTATTTGGGTAATGTGCAGAAGCGGAGCCATGTGTTGACAGAATTGAGATTTGTTTCAAATTTTGTTATAAGCTACTTCGGCCCGGATGCCAGTGTCTCTGTGGTTTGTCTTTTCTCTCGTAATTGGTAAATCGTGGAATCGAATCCAAGTAGAGGAGGATTTGAAAAAAATGGAAATATTTACTTTTTAATGTTTATTTAAACTGTGAAAAATGTTTGAATAAAAAAATCCAAAGTTTCTGGTTTTAAAATTTAATTAAGCTAAAAGAAACCCCTTTTTAAAAAATCATTGAGCATTTATAATAATGATTCATAAATCATTTTTTTTTAAATTGTAGAGAATAGTTTGAATGAAAAAATACAAAGTTTCTATTTTTAAAAACTTAATTAAGTTAAAAAATATAATTTTAATTTTAAAAACTCAATTTCATTTTTTTTAATTGAGCACAGAAATATGGTGCAGCTTCTAACGATAGGATTCGAAGCGTTGGAAAGGATGCAGCATCCAAAATATTTTTGCTTTGACGTTGATGATATGACTTATCATCAATTCCTTTAAAAAATAATAATAATTTAATGCATAATTTCTGTCTCTAAAACTTTGTTTAAAAGAAAAGAAATATATGTGTTGTGCTAAAACTAAAGTATTATGCCGTGATTTAAAAATAAATTAAAAGGGAAAAATTACTTTTTTATTTTTAATAATTCAGGTATAAACAATAATACCAAAATTTTATGCCGTGATTTAAAAATATGAAAAATAAATGAAAAGTACAAAATTATTTTTCTAAATGTATGCATTTTGATTTAAATAATTATATGACATTAAAGATTGAATTTAATAAAATATTTAATAAGTTCTTATAATGATTTCTATATTTTTTATTGAAAATTCTACTAATTGAAATTTTCTAAAATTAAAGCTGATGCAATAATTCTGTGACCAGATGTTTCCACTTCTGCACATCACCCCAATGAAAAAATGGACTTTCCCAATATTCGTTTTTCCGTAGAGAGCAAATCTAGGAATGAGACGCTAGTACTCTGGACTTCGGAGCAGTTTACAAGTATTGCGATTACAGCGCCATTTGTTAACGGTTTTTGCAACTAAATTTTGAAACTTCTGTATAACATTTTTACAGCTTAGCCAATAAACAAACCGTTTACCGCATAATTCTATTGATATTTGTTTTTGAGATATTTAATTTTGAAATCAGGGTCTTATTCGCTGGACACCCTGTATCTCTTTGAACTTTTACCCGGTATACTCATTCATACTTTTCTTGTATGTATTACACCTATACCAAACCCGACGTTGTATAATTTTTGACAAAGTCTTATTTTTTTACTTTCTTCTATCTGTACAAGAAGGAAGTATTGAATTCATGAAAATGTTCGGCTTCCGTTTTTTGACAGATTTACTTGTTTTAGGTGTCAGAGATTCGGAAAGGCATGTTTTTACAAAATAGCTGTCTGTGAGTCTGTGACTTGGTCTGTCTATCTGTATGTGACACAAATTTTGTGGGCGCTTTGTCTCAAGAACTAATGCACGAAATTTAATAAAATTTTATATTCAGGTAGTACCTAATATAAATTATTGCTGATTAGTTTTGGAATTAATATTCCAACAGATGGCGCTGCTGTGCTGCATTTTTCGCGATTTCTACAATAGCTCTATCGCAAGAACTAATGCGCAGCTTTTCATTCAGTTAGGCCTCGATATAAGTTGGTGATGATTACATTTTGCTGTTATCACCCAACAGGTGGCGCTGCTATGTTGCATTTTGCAGGATTTACACGATTTCCGCAATAGTTCTCTATCTCAAGAACTAATCCAAGGATTTTCATTTTAATATAAATGGGTGCTGATTAGTTTTTGGCGTAATTAGCTCAAAAGGGGGCGCTGCTGTGCTGCGATTTTTATAATTTCCACAATAGCTCTATCTCAAGAACTAATGGATGGAGTTTCATCAAACTTCAAATTCTGTTAGTCCTTAATAGGAATTGGTGCTGATTACGTGTTGGTGTAAATCACCCAAAATGTGGCGCTGCTGTCCTGCATTTTTCACGATTTGCGCGATAGCTCTATCTCAAGAAGTAATGCAAGGATTTTTATCAAACTTCAGCTTCAATTAGTTCTTGATATGAATTGGTGCTGGTGTAAATCGTCCAACAGATAATGCTGCTGTGCTCATATTTCACGATTCCTGCAATAGCTCTATCACAAGATTAATGTACGAATTTTCATCTAACTTCAGATTTAGTTAAACGTTGACACAAGTTGTTACGGATTCGGTTTTGGTGTTAATCGCCCAATAGGTGGCACTCGTATGCTGAAATTTTCACGATTTTCGCAATAGCTCTATCTCAAAAACAAATCCACGGATTTCCCCCAAACTTCAGGCTCAGTTAGATGTTGACATAAGTGTTTGCTGATTAGGTTTTGGTATAAATCACCCAATAGGTGGCGCCGCTAGGCTTCATTTTACAGGATTTACACGATTTCAGCTATAACCAAATTTCAAGAACTAATTGCCGGAATTTCATATCTTTAGAATCCTCGAGTTGGGCACAGATTGCCATTTAATTTTGGCAGTGTGATAGCGAATTTTGAAATATTAACATGTATGAGATAGAAGACAATTTTGAGATTGGTTCATTCGACTAGTTCTTTTAGTAACGAATTTTTTAACAATACAGTTAATAATTCATATATTTATTGCACGGAACCCTTTGAGCGCGTGTAGTACTCGCACTTGACCGTTTATTGAGAAGAATATTAGGCTGTGAGTTCACCAGAGTGGTAAGGAGTTAAATTTGGAATTTCAAATAACAAAGTATTAGGATCCATGGG
Organism: Maratus speciosus; assembly: GCA_963932465.1. Taxonomy (NCBI): domain Eukaryota; kingdom Metazoa; phylum Arthropoda; class Arachnida; order Araneae; family Salticidae; genus Maratus; species Maratus speciosus. Next base: position 53,712,998 of record OZ010786.1, on the reverse strand, counting down.
ATTCCCTTCTATTCCATTCGTTCACCAGCGTGGCATGGAGATAAATTTCGAATTGCAAATAAAAGAGCATTGGGATCCATAGGATTCCCTTCGATTCCATTTATTCTCCAGAATGGAAAGGAATTAAATTTGGTATTGCATATAAAATAAGTATTGGGATGCATGGGATTCTACTCGATTCCACCCATTCACTAGCGTGGTGCGGAGTTAAATTTGTTATTATTATTTCAAATAAAAGAGTAATGGGAATGTATTTCATATGCACATTAAAATGCAAACAGGATTCAAAATCTTGACGAATACAACCAATTACCTCATAATAATTTTACGCTCAGCTACTTAGAAAAGCTTAATTCACAATATCGGTGCCTAATTCATAATATACATATTAAAATTAATATATGATACGAAGATAAAAGAATGAAAATCCAACTACATATCCTCATATTACTCAAATAAACCTAATACAAACAAACACATTGTAAAATTACATTTTATCAACATTACACAAAAATTAAATGTAGTTAAGTGTTGATAATGAAGTATAATTTATTCAAAAACTATAATTCAGAAATATAAATAAATCCTTATCGTTAAGATTAAATGAAACAAAAAAAAGATGCCTTATTATCGCTTTTATCCTACACGTACACGGCAGATTCAATGGCGGGCGATCTGTGATTGGCTGCAACATTTCGCCATAAGATGGTAAAAGGTTGAACCACACTCCAAAATTCACCGAAAACAATATTTTTGAAATAGAGATTGAACCATCTTTTGGTACTTTTGCTAACTTTGAACCATATGATGGTTCAAGATTGAACGGTGTTGGTGTTGTTTATGACGGCCGATTATCTACATGACGGATATAGGCCTGAAGGGGAAGTGTCCTCCGTGGGGGTCTTTCTAAGGGAATCTAACCTGTATTTACGCAGGGATAACCAAGGTTCTAAGAAAACCACAGAAAACTCCGAACGATGAGGCCGACGGGCGCTATTGTGTTCGAAGCTAACACGTCCCATCTACAAGCTCTGACAGCAAAACCTCTCAGTCGCTGTGGTGTCAAGATTGTTGGTGTCAAGAAAATTTTTAAAAGTGTAATGAATATCTTTAGAAAGCATTCCGTCTTTGAGTTTTTAGTTCGAGCTTATAATTTGGTCATTCATTTAAATTTGCACACTTCACCACCAAAAACCTTTATTTTAAAAAACTGTTATTGTTAATTTTGTGCAATGGGTACTTTTCAAGTTGCCTTGAATTGTACTTCACAACTTTATTAAATATAAACTTGTTTCAAATAATCTGCTTATTTAACTGTATATCACAAAGTATGAAATACGTTTTCAACGACCTAATAGTTTTTCATCAATATTTTCTGTATTTTTACTTTTCCATTTCATTTTATATTTCCTCTACGGATTCGCAAACAATTTCGGGGTCTTAATAATTAAAATTCCAGACGTATTTTTGTATTTTACATTAAAAAAATGTAAAGAAAAGAATTTGAATGTTATCTTTAAAAGTTATTCAAATCCAACGTTATTATCATAATATTTCTGGATAAAACCACCACTTTTCCTGTTTTATATGCAAAAGTGTTTGCAGAAGAAACCGAAAAGATAAAAAAGTCACGAGAAATTCAATTACGGCAAAAAACAGCGACAGGTACTTCTTAGATATTGGCGGAATGCAATGAAAATTTATTCTGGAAATTTTAAATTTTTACCAAAGCTGCGACGAAAACAGTGGTAATTCTGATTCTATGTCTTTTTTTTTTTTTTTTTTGAATTTATGAATGTTTTTTATACGCGCATATGTTTTGGCCTTCTCGCATTTTTGTCTAAGTGACTACTACACTCACAGTACTCTTAAATTTGTATATATAAGGGCATTTAATGCATTCTTGTGTGGCGTCACGTGTCTTGAAACTTTTTTTTCGCATATTTTGAATAGCTATTGATTGCGCAAATTATAATTTATCTCAATAATGGATCGGTATTCTATTGTCAATCATATGGAAACAATTTTTCCGAATTTCGGTCAGACTTCAAAAAAGAATCTAGCTCTATAATAAATAATTAAATAAAAGAATGAAACACTAGTTTTTTTACTGTAAGTAGATCTTTTTATTAAAGTCCTCAAAATACTGCAGAGGTTTTTCTCATTTTTATAACAATTGCAGAAAAAAAACTCCACAAAATTTTCTAACATACAATAACAAAAGTTTATTATTCTACTCAGTATTATATTTGGACATAATTTACACATTTTGAATTTTACCTTGACAGAAAGTTTGTGAATATAAAGGGTTGGGTTGATTTTTGAAGGCCAATTATCTACACGAGGGATATAGGCCCGGGGGAAGTGCCCTCCGTGGGGGTCTTTCTAAGGGAACCTAATCCGTATTAACGCATGGAAGATCCACGGCTCGAAGAAAACCACGAAAACTCCGAACGATTAGCCCGACGGGCGCGATTGGGATCGAACCCAGCACTTCCCGTCTACCAGCTTCGAGAGCAGAACCTCTCGGCCACTGGTGGGGCGTGAATATAAAGAGATTGGTTAAAAAGTTATCAATAAAAAACTACGCTATGTTAATTAGGGTAAATGCTGTACAATGATAAATTATGCGAATTTCGCCTGATGGTGTCAGATGTTATTTCTGCTAAAAACAAATTATTTTTACTATTGTTCATTCATCATAAACCTCCAAAATATAAGTAGATTTTCTCTTGAAATTTGATAACTCATTGTTGTGAAAACTGTCTTTTATAAATTCGAAATAAATCTGTTTTATGAAAACAGTTTTTATGTTACACGACAACACTCTAATTATTAGTGTTCTACTTTTCGGAACTTATCTTATTTAGGATTTTCATTAATTATGTACATTTTAAAGAAGAGATGGCTTTATTAGGCTATGTAAAGCATTTCGTTTAAAACTGTTTATTTGTTTTTTTTCTTTCGAAAACAAATAATGTTTATAATTTAAATTAATATGAAATGGTGAATATCTCTTTTATTAACAAAATAATATTAACCTGAGTGATTCACTACATAATAAAAAAAAAAGAAAGTGAAAATTACGAAATTAAAATCAAATTGTTAACAATGTACATCTTTTAAAACAATAATGTTAATAAACGACCCTTATCGGCCTTAGTGAGAACAATTTGCTTATCTGATGGTTATTCTTGATATACATGATTATGTGATGCATGATTATTTAATCCCTTGCCATTTTAAATGATAATACAACGTATGTTGATGTTGAAAAATATATTACACTATCCATTCGGAGGAATCTTAATACTCTTTTGGGCAACATGGCCAAATCAGGAAAATCGCCCACAGATTAAGCAGAAAGCTTAAAATGCTATACTGGGTTTGTTAGGAGATTTTAAGGCTTACCAAAAATCCTTAAACCAATTTTGCCACTTTCAACAGTCATTGACTTTACTCGTTCCCCCTTCTTAATCTCACAAAGGGCTTAGCTAACTTATAAAACATCTTGAATTTACATCTCTATTACATAGACGTAGCTCTCCACTTAAGGGGAGTCTTCACTCACTTAAAAACACCCGCTCCGTAATGTTAAACCAATGGGCAGGTTGTTTTCGAATTTCTCGTTTAAATTTGAATATTTTTAAACAATTTTTTTTTTGTATAGGATAGCTGAGCTCGATCTTTAAAATGACCGTTTTTTACTTTTTCTATTTCGGTTGCAGATTTTTTTTTTTTTTTTAAATATACTTTCAGCTTCAAAACCGGTTCCGAAAGTGAAAGTACCTTTATTAAAAATTCTGCAACCGAAATCGAAAAAGAAAAATAATATTAAAGATATTACATAAAGATATACATATTAAAGATAGAGCTCAGCTATCCTATGGAAAAAAATCGTTTAAAATATTCAAATTTAAATGAGAGATTCGAAAACAATCTGACCATTGGTTTAATATTACGGAGAGGGCGTGTTCAAGTGAATGATGACTCCCCTTAAATTTCTTGATGATCTAAGAACATTCAATTTCACCTTGGATTATGTGATGACTTGTCTGGACGTAGCCTCATAGTCTTGTCACATCGATACACATTGGTTACACTTATCTTGTTACTGAAGAGATTTGCCGAGATTTGCTTTCCATCACTGATATAAGCGAAAAAGAAAAGATCAATGAACTTAAATTATTTAAAAACAACGTTTGAACACACAATAAAATAAGTAGATTTGATCATACGTATACGTTTCGTGAGTACTATGGACTCACATCCTCAGTGTAAAAACTTTAAAAACAAAATCCCCCCAACTACATGTACGATGAAAACCCAAATGTCAAAACAAAATACCAAAAGACTATCAAGTTCGAACAGCCAATGAAATTAATGCGGAAGTGAAGTGTCGTGACACAGCAAATCCACCCAGAAAGTTGAGATGTATGGTGTACTAGATGAATCATTAACCAAGGAGTCTTTAAATTTATGGATATGAACCGCCTCAAAAAAGTCCAAATCCAGAGGAGAGTCTATTTCTTGATAATGGTAGCTGAATCAAAATCAAAATTATGTCCCCCCCCCCCCCAGCAATGAGAGGCAATAGAGGATTTCTGTAATTCTTTTTTCTTTACATAGTTTCTGTGTTCATTGACTCTGTAACGGAGTTTTCGTTTAGTTTGTCCAATGTAGGATAAACCACATTGGCATTGAATGTTGTAGACTCCCCAATAATTATGAGGAGGAATTTGATCCTTAAGTTGCGAAAATGTCAATTTATTAACTGGTTCAAAAACCACATTGAAATCATAATGCCTTAAGATATTATCCATCTTAAAGCTAATGCTATTATAAAATGGTAAAATTATAACGTTAGAAATGGAAACCGCAGTAACAGGAGAATCAAGATTATTAACACATTTATTAAGACTATGAGAAATGAAACTATTGATATAGGATAAACTAAAACCTCGATCAATAGCCACAGATCTAATATAATTTAATTCTGTAATAAGTGAATTATTATCTGAACAAATTAAGCGAGCTCAATTAATCAAATAAAGAAAAGCCGAAGCTTTTTGGGAAGGGGGGGGTGACATGAATTGAAATGGAGGGGTGGGGGGAGTGTGACAGCAAAAGGTTTACGGTAGACTCAAGTGTCAAAGGTGTTAAGCTGACGTGTAACCAACACATCCAGAAATGGTAATCTATTATCTATTTCAACTTCATAAGTAAATTGAATGACTGAATCTATTGAGTTTAAAATCGTTAATATATTGTCAACAGAATATAGAGAAATGTCTAAGAGTGCAAAAGAATCATCTACATATCGACAGTAAAATGGGAAGTTGATAAGGTTAAACATTTTAACCTCAAAGTAATGCATATATAAATCTGCTAAAAAAGGGCTAAGGCTTTTTTAATTAATTTATATTTCCGCACAAGTTCTGTACTTACTATCAATGAACTTGTTCCGTTTTGTATGTCTAATTGTTTTACATTTGATGATAAGTTTTTAAAAAGATAAACAGTACAGCGATGAGTTCTGTATTATCGGTTGTGATCGCCTAAATAATAATGTAATAGATAGAGAACCAAGTTATTCATAAGCTAAGTGCAATGCTTAAATTTTGGAGAAAGTACGTTGATAATGTTTTGTAGTATCAGGAAATCAAGATTTATCTTAAATATTAGAACAGCTAATAGAAGATGTCCATTCCTTCAATTTACAGTAGGGAAAGATGTTAATTACCGGCATCATTCCTATCAATCCTCGACATCAATATCGTACGAAAAGAAAATAACACGGATCAAAAACTGAGTACCTCCGTCTATAGCAACGAAAATTTTTCATGTCAATATAAATTACCGCTCTGAATTCCTTATTTCTTACAAGTTTGCTGTTGTCAAAACCCTTGCAATCAGAGCCCTAAAGTATCGCAATGATGAAAAACTTTTTAACAGAGAGAAAAAGAGGATCGTTATGATTTTTTTTAGTAATAGTTATCCCCTACAGGGGACCCTATTACAGCCCTTTACATAGGGAAAGAGAATATTCAAGGAAATTAATAAAAAAAGTTGCAGCAACCCCTCCTCCCTTTCAACGTGAAGCTACTAAGGGCTTTATATCCATACCATTCTATAGGAAATTTTCAGGAAAAGCATCGCAGTTACTCAGAACTATTGAAATTAATACTGCCTTTATTTCCCCAAAACCTTTACAAAATTTTCTGTGTGGTTTTAAACATCAATATCACATCTCACAATCTAAAGGCGTTCTTTAGCATATACCATTCAAACAGTGTGAGTGAAGTTATATTGGTAACATTGGTCGCAAATTAGAAATTAGACTAATGGAACTCAAATATTCTTTGAAGACCGGAAATTGAAACTTCAAATTAGTTGTTTACGCTCTGGAATAGATAGCATCCCGGATTATGTGAAATCTACCATAATCAAACAGAATTGCAATTCATACGAAAGCCATATTTTTCTTGAAGCCTGGTACACAAGATTAGTTATTTCCTCCTTAAATGAAACAGGCCATGTTTCTTCCGTAATACATTGCAGCTTCGTGATACTTTGTTATGTTTTTAGCTGCGATTTTAATTATTATGACGTGTTTCCTGCTGTAAGTTTTTAAATTTCATCTTTCATGGTTTGAATGTTTTTACCGTACTGATGAAGGACTAAAGTTTGTCCGATCAGTCGATGTATATTTACCTATCTTAAACTATATATTTTGGATATTTTAAAGAAAGTTTACATTATATGTACAAATATTTGTGCGTTACATCGTGTAATAAAAAAAAATAACATTATCTTCTTAAACTTTGTAGCTACTCTTTTATGAAGATAATCTAGTGGCCGAGTGAGTTTCGAGTTTTATGTGTGATCATGATGTTCTGAATTCTAACATTTGTGTTGTAATGAGTTATTTCTTTAAATTTTGCAAAGTGTGTCTGAATCTCCAGGAGTCTGATTTACAGGGTTATTTTGTGCAGTGATATGATAATTGTACATGTGTTGTTTAGCTGCTATATGTAGTTATACAGGAAAAATTCGGCAGGCATCGATGGATTTATATATCATGGTGGTAAGTAAAATGTCTATAATTATTGTAGATAAAGACTTTACAATAATTTAAGGATATACGTTTCCCAAAACTGCTAACAGAAATGTGTGGTTCATTTACACAGATTGTGTCTGGTCCATTAGAGCAAGTGTGAAAATTTTCTTTTAAAACATAAATCAGGTATAATTATTTTTTATTGCAAAACAAAGTATATTATAAGAAGTAGATTAATGAGTAGAATTAATTATTTTCTAAGTAACGTGGTGTAACGGTACTCCATAAAATTGTTGGCAGCATTGCTGCCTCCAATTTTAAGTAGTAATTTAACCTATATAACTGGTGTTACACCACGTTACTCCATAATAATGTGAATTCTGATATTTTCACATTATTATGGTGTAATATTAAGACATTTATATATCAGTTTAAATTACACCAGTTCTGTTAGTTAAATTACTTCATAAAATTGATGGTAGCATATTGTCACCTATTTTATGGAGTAATGTTACACCAATTGTTTTAGAGTGTATATTAATTCTATATTAATTGAATTAATTACCATTTTAAATGTTTTAAATATTTTTAATTAAAAGTTATTCTGTTGTAAACTGAATTGAATAATATGCATATCATTAATATTTTCTAGAAAAATATTTAGCCAAATGAAATAAGAGATGTAATAAAAGTGTTCAATTATTTACCATTAAGCATAACTTTTCTTAACACTTTTAATGTAACTTAAAATAAGCTCCTTCATAAATCCTTTTAATAATATTTTTTCTATGTACAAAAATAATTTAATCTATTTTCCATTTATTTCAAGCGAAAGTTAATTGTTGTTTATTGTTACTAATTTATATTCACTCACTCTTATATTTAAAATACGGATTTTTTCTTATCTATCAAGATACTTTTGAAAACCCACTAGAAAACGCAAACTGCATTCTAATGATATATTTACGATGTCGACTTTTGAATATACAGTGATCTGATTATTTATATAAAAAAACGAGTTATAAACCCGCATGCTTGGTCGAATGACAGTAAAAACATAATGTTTAAATTAGAGATTTGAAGTATTCAGAAATGCTTCCAGTGGATTATATATTACTAATGAATTCTTGCACATTGATATAGTTGTTGGGTTTAGGTTTCAAGCTTATTTGGAGGAAAATAAACGTTATTCGTGAAGTTTGACTTTAGATTTTTGTTTTGTAAATCGAGATTGATTAACTTTAGGAAATTATATTTACAATTTTATTGTTTTTTATTATCATTAAAGAAACGAGATCTACTATTTCACAAGGTGATTAAATAAAATTCGTAATCACAATAATCATTATTTTTAACAGGGTAATTTTTTTCTTATTACATAATTTTTTTAAGATTTATGACCATTATGTCCTGAAATCCAAGGCAATATATATATATATATATATATATATATATATATATTACAAAATTTAAATTTTTTAGCCAATTTTAAGGCGTTTTATATAAATTTTCCTTTGTCAGTAATATTCCGCATATTAAACCGGATCAATAAATTAAAACCCTTGTCTATTAATCTCTATAACATCTTAATACATGTAATAATATTTATTCCAAACTGTGTAAATCTAAATATGGCTCTAGTTATATTTCTTTTATAAAACTTTTATTATTTAAATTCCGCTATTAAATCCCGGTATATCATATTCCCCTAAAATCTTTATTTAACTGCGAAAATAGTATCCCGTCTTAAAAAAACCTACTTATTTCAATTCTTCTTTTATTTAAAATATCCAGGTGCCAGCTAGAATATTTCAAAGATTAAAACTTACGCAGACGTAAATTCATTTTCTTTAATCGTCTGGCGAGGGGGAAAAGTTATTTTTAGCATAGTCTCGACAACAGAGATTAAAGTTTCTTAACACATCTGGGGCTAGGCTGTGGAATATTCTCGAACAATCTTTTGGCGGTAGTATAAATACTGATTGCGGCAACCAGTCGGGAAGAAATATAGTGTGTAGAGGTAGTAGAGAGATTACTGAGATAGAAGGGACTTCATTCTGCATTGGTATTGATACTTCAAAAGCGACCTACATTGGTCTATGGTAATGATTATTTGGAATGATTTGCTGCGTTTTTATGGAGATGTTGTTGGAGTTTTTAAGAGCTTTGTGAGAGATTTAGTGAATTTACGAAGGTAATAAGTGTCTGGTAATATAGTGAAGCGAAAAGGATTTCGTAGCGAGAGATTGAATAGATTTTAAGCTAATTTTGATGGATCGAGTTTTCTTCTTTTTTATCATCGGTATAGTGGAGTATTTCCCGCCTAAACCCAAATTATGAGAATGTCAATAAAGTGGAATTGCTTTCAATCGACTGCACTTTTTATGATCTTCGAGTCTTTTATTCTCAACCACCATATCGGCCTGAACGCCTGTGTTTTTTTATAACTGGAAACTCCCATCATCTTTCGGCAATGCCTGCTGCTTGCCGTCACTTTAATATCCTGTCGACTAATTCTCATACTGAATAATAAATAAATCTTAATAAATAAATAACAGTAACAGAAATAATAACATAACAAGTGTAAAAATATTGTGAAAAAGAACTTACTCCAGGCATATTGTTCTCACAGTCACCAGCACTATTATTTTTATTTACACTGGTCATCAAAATTAAAGGATAATGAGAAAATTAGGCTGACTAAGTTAGTGCTGCAACCAATGCCCAATGCTGCAATTATTTAGGTCAATTAAATACTTTTGAACTCAAAATTGCACTTTCGCGCATACGTTAGCGTCCGAAATATGGACAATAGGTGATTGTAAATATAAAGTGTAAATACAATTTTCCAGACATAATTTTAATATTTTCCTGCTTTTAACACATACTCATTTAATAATTATTTTAAAGTTTTTTTTCTGTTTTTAATAGTCACGTGTAAATAAATTTTTAATCGTTAGGAAATATTATTCTTTGCGCTGTTTTTGGAATTGAAAACAATCTCTATAATAATAGCCTAAGTCATGTGACTATTATCAACAGTTCCGGGCGGATCCATTCGCTTTTTATATTCCGGGTGGCCGGGGTTTGTGGTACTTTATTGTTAGCCAGCCACAGGGTTAAGTCGCCAAATATTATTCTATCGCCATCATTTCATTTGTATTATAATAGTCCAAATCATGTAACTGCCATAAACAATTACTGGCTGATCCCTTCGCTTTTTATATTCCAGGCGGCCATTTTGGCACTTTAATGTTAGCCAGCCACAGACGATAAGTCACCAAATATTATTCTGTCGCCATCATTTCACTTATATTACAGTAGTCCAAGTCATGTAACTGCCATAAACAACTACGGGCTGATCCCTTCCCTTTCATACGAACGGTTTCCATTTTGGTTAAAGAATCAAAGTTATTTTTTCGAATCAAACTACAGAAAAGGTGCCATGATCGCAAAGAATTCTTGGTACTTTTATGTTAGCCGGGTGCAAATCTCGCCAATAGTTTTTTTTTAACTCCCCAGTTAGCATAGTTTTATTTTTCGAGTCGTAAATTAAAACTTGGTCATCCCATCGATCAAAAATCTATCGCCAAGCTATAAGATTAAATGCCAATAATGGTTGATCGTAAATGTCACATTCACTTGACTGTAAGGAAGTTACACGTGTTTACGCCATCAAGTGATTTTTATTTTGACGTTTTATTTGTATTTTTATTAATGTTATACTAATTTATTTGTTCTTTCGTTATTTAAAATAAAGATTACGTCAATTTCTATAATTTGGTGAGTGGTTTGGCGATTTATATAATTTGGCGAAATTGGTCGACGGGAGAAGTAGTTCCATTCAAACATTGCTTTGAATTTGAAATTAAATGTCATGATTTGTTGCATTATTTTATCGGATTTGGCGTGATTTTTTTTTTTTTTTTTTTTTTTTTTTTTTTTTTTTTTTTTACGACAATTTGGCGAAAACCTCGTTACCAGTTACATATGTATTTTTAATTTATTTTCTATTATTTTTAAAATGAAATAACAATAAATAAAAAAATAATTAATAACTACAGAACAAAACAATTTTTAACATTTTTTTAAATAAAAAGAAAATAAATGTAAATAAACATTTATTAATAAATAAGCAATAATAGCCGGGTTACCATGTCAGGCAAACTAACGCCATTTTGGTGCCGCTTAGGTACCCCGGTGCGTAGAAAAATGTATATAAAATTAAAAAAAAATTAATATTTCGAAAACTAATTCGAATTTTAAAATTCTAATACCAGTTTTGAGATCTGCAGCGGATTTTTGGTGTTACTTCCATCGCAAAGTTTTCCATATTTTAGGAGAAACCGCAAGTGAAACATAATCAGTTGTTTAATCAGTCGTTTCATAGAATCGTTTCATAAATTCGTTTCATTTCAGCCGATTCATAAATTCGTTTCATTAAGATTTTATATATATAGGGTAGATAATAAACTATTTGAGAGTGGTTAGTCTATAATGTTATATATAAAATTCTCCTAATCTTTCGATATTGGCAATGTTTTAATAAAATATATGTAATGTAATGTGCATTTTCATTTGTTTTTTTAAAAATACAATAAATTCCGTATCTTTACAGTCTATACTTCTTTTATTTAAATCACAAGAAAAATCATTTTTCTAACAAAACTTTTTTCTTTACAAATATGCTTGCAAAAAATATTTTTTCGAAAACATTAAAAATTAACTAGTTCTATCAGCCCTTACCTATCATTGATCTATTTGTATATCGATCTTAATCCAGAAAAAAGAATTCTGATAGCCAAACGTAAATATTTAATGATTGATGAATATTCGCTTACATTCTAATGCTTCAAAATCATCCGGAAAAAATGACGATTTCTTTGGAACATATTGCCTCTATCAGAAAATATTATAAATGTTCTTTATGTAAGATTCTATGAATTTTCTTGTATTTTCTCCTGAAATATTTCATTTTAATGATAAATTGCAGGCTGATTTTTATCATATACAGTAGGACGGCAAATTAATGGGTGCAGTTACACTAACATTTGTCACAATAATTTTGGTGATGGAATATTTACTGTATGTTTCTTATTGCATAGATTTTTTTTATTTAGGTTTAAGAAATATTAATTTTCTTAAGTTCAAAAAAGAGGCAATTACTTATAAATTCATATTTAGGATAGAAAATAATTAATATCTAAATCAAAAGATACTTATTGACATTTCTTTTCATGTTGATAGAAACATGTATACAGCATGTTTTTGCACTTTCACTTATTTCAGGACGGTAATTCCAGATATTTATGACTTTTTAATGAGTCGTCCTTTATAATAAATTATTTTTTTGGCTATTAATCTCGGCCATTGTTATTTATTTTCTTTTTTACATTTTAAGATTTTAATTAATCCACATCTTCTTTTACAGGATAAATGTTCTGTGTTTTCAGGATTTATTTTCACTTTTTTCTTTGACAAATGCAAAATACTTTCGACTTTATTGCAAAACACCGAATTAAGAAATAAAAGATATTTTGGAACTACTCTTGAAGTAGGGATATCAGGTGACCTTACAATATCAAAGCAAAATAGCTAAGAAGAACATAACAATAAGAGACATAGTTGATCTATAATAAGCTCGAGCCTTTTCGATTGTCTGAAGTATTAAGAGATCTCAGGACTCTTAAGTGTTCAAAATTTTCGAAATTTTAATTTTTTAGATGTTAAACTCCTGTATTTTCTGAATATTTTGATGTAATTTTTTCCTTGATATTTCCATTAGAACAGAAGTCATGGCTTTTAAAATTTTACTCACTCAATAGCTGAAGCGCCATTTCCAAAACTTGGAAGTCATTTTTCTCCAAATGCCGTTTTTGGTCATAATGCCCAGGATATCTCAAAAACTTCTTAATATTTTTTCATGAAATTTTTAAAACGCATGTTTCATGTTAGTCTGTATAAACTGAACCCAAAATTTCCTTTTTACTGTTAAAAAAAAATATTTTTTTAGTTGATTATACTGTTGAAAATTTCAAAATTTTGCATTAGTTAAATACAACTTTGTATAAAAATGTAGAAATGCTTTAAATACAAATTTATTTCGCTTCAGGGTAATTATTGCAATCTGAAGTAGGCACCAAAACTTTTATTCTAGTTGCAGAATTTATTTCGTATTTCTGCGCGTAAGCTCATATGCCAATTTTTTGCCCGTCAAATGCCTAACAGTTTGCCCCCCCCCCCCCCTATAAATGCTAATTTGTATCTTGCGATTTTGTAAATACTTGAAATGAAAGAACACACTTACTTTTTTATTCATACTTACTTATATCTTTCATCACAATAAAAATTCCGTTTTTAAAACATTTACATTTTAAGATATTACATGTTGAAAATGCTCTTTTTTTTCCTTTTTTTCAATTCCTACTATTAGATCAAACTCTCCCTATATTTATTTATTTATTTATTTATATATCTTGTTCAAATTTTCAATCGTTAGTAAAATACTTATTATTCATCCTGTCAAGTTGAAATATTTTTTTTTTAATTTGTACTGGATGACAATTGATGTTAATACAGTTTTTTTCAAATATTAATTCATTAATTAAATTTTAATTAACTAATTTTAGTTTTACATGGGAGACAAAATGGCGGCCATTGGTTATTGAAGCATTTAATGCATCTTCATATCTATAAGGGGGGGTTACCATAGGAGGGACCCTGTTCTGTCACCAAATACCGCCAAGTTTGTCGCCAACTTGGCGATATATCGCCAAATTTGGCGACCAAAATGTGTCGCCAACAGTGACGCCCACTTAGCGATATCTCTAATATTTCGCCAAATTCACATAGACTTCCATTGTAAACCTACTTGCTTATAGAAAATCAACATATTGAGATATTTTGATGCATCAAAAACTAATATTAGCTAAAGGGATTATATTAAATTTTTCTTTGACGATCTAAGTAGGAATTGACTTTTAAAACAAAATTTTTATATTACTTGTTCAATTTAAAGAGTCTTGAGACCCCTTAAGGTATCTTATGTTCGAAGCGCTTTTTTTTTAATGTATAATATTGAATAAATACACAGATTTTTGTTCAGTTTTATTACTGAATGATGATAAAACATAAAATCAATCCAATATCTTCATAACATTTTTAAAAAAATATTTCTTTTTCGCCATTTTTTAGCAAACTTTCATGCTTACGCCAGATAGCTTACACTCAATTCAACTAAATATATTTCACTTTCAATTGTACTATATATTTTTTTTCCTTTTTTTTTTTTTTTAATTTTAAGAAACCTGAGACCCTTTCAGGTAGGACTTACGTTCGAAGTGCTTTTTTTTTAAGTATATAATATTGAATAATACACAGATTTTTTGTTCAGTTTTAATACTGAATAATGACAAAACATAAAATCAATCCAATATCTTCATAACTCTTTTTTTTAAAAGTTTATTTTTTTTTTTATTTTAGCAATCTTTCATGCTTACGCGTACACTCAATTCAACTAAATCTATTTCACTTTCTTTTGTACTGTACACTTACTATTACAATTACCTGTGCACTAAACTAAAAGTTTTACAATATATTCAAAATTAACTGAAATATTAACAAAATATGTCAAAAAATACATGATTTTTTATAAACAATGACCATTTTGTTATATTCGAATAACTATAAAATGATTTCGTTATCACATAGAACTTAGATTCTAGTTAAGAACATAGCAATATGGAAAGTATTCTGAAACATTTTCAATGAAATATGTGTAAAACATTTTATGTAATGGATTTTATAAAAGATGGAAATAACGGAAAAATAGATTTTCCAGAAGTCGCATTTAAAGATTTCCTATCTATATCGTTTCTTATCTATAAAATTAATCTGAAACTGTCAATTAAAGTTTATTAGTAAATCATGCGTAGAAACACAGTTCAGATTTTTCCCAATCGTCCTGTGCCAACTCCCGGTATTTGACTCATTACTTCCTGTTTATTAA
The DNA here is from genome assembly GCA_963932465.1 of Maratus speciosus. Classification (NCBI taxonomy): domain Eukaryota; kingdom Metazoa; phylum Arthropoda; class Arachnida; order Araneae; family Salticidae; genus Maratus; species Maratus speciosus. The sequence goes on along the minus strand of OZ010786.1, from coordinate 53,697,930 downwards.
ATTGGTCATAACCCCTCTTATATTAACCATAGTAATAAAATTAAAACAGGTTTGGACTCGTAAAAGATTCCTTTATCAAGTAAAATAATTTTATTTTACAAAAAAAAAAATGCTCACGAAAACTGCCCTTTTATTGTACACAAATACTATGGTATCCGTTTTTTTTTTTCTTTTTATGGACCGAACCTTCTCATACTTGACACGAATGAAATAAAATTTTATTTTATACATATTAATGACTAATGACTAATTTTTGCCATATGAAAATCGTTGAAGCATTTACTACGTAGTGATACATTACATTTACTATAGGTTACATAGGTTATATTTTGGCTTCTACAATATCTGTATCCTGAATTGCTGAATATTATTTCATTCTTTATAGTGCATTCTTGACATTTTAAGTCCACCGAAGTGGGGATACTTTGGGGCCTATAGCTGCAATGGATGTCGCCTGGAATGATCCTTTATTTTGTACACAGAAATAATTACACAAATCAGACATAACAATTTAGTCAATATAGAAGGACAAGATAGTACAAGCAAATTAACAACTACAGACAATTACAGCCGGAATCTTTACAAAGAGTGTGGAACGGAGCCAGCGGGAGTCGAACCCACAGACCTTCTCAAGCGGTTAGTGGCGTGATGCCTTAACCACTCGGCCACGGAGGGTTATTGTGCATCTATGAACATAATCCAAACTTTAGGAATAAAAATTTTCAAAACATTCCATACTATTTCAATCATATTTTTAATTTTCTACAACTGGAATCAATTAACAAATTTATTTTCTTAAAAATAAAAGTCATATTCACAATGTGTGATAATAAATTTGTTGAAAACTTTATTCCCAATAACATAAAGAGTTAGAAACATAATGTTGCGAAAATGCTACTTCAGTGATTAATGGTTTAATGAGGCTTCCTACGCTGTAGAAAAATTATGTAAACTTACAAAACTAGTGTTTGTAAAAGCTACAGGAATCTGTAGGTTTACTAAAATTTTACCTACACAGTACAGAAAAAAAAATATAACACTACAAAACTAGTTTTTGAAATCTACAGAAACATGTATGCTTACTAAAATTTTAGTGATAACCCGGGGTAATTAAGAGAATTTTTTTGTTACAGTTATTTAAAAAGTTCTAGGCATCCCAGTTTCCTAGATAATTCTTAGTAATCTTACAGATTTTTTTTTTTTTTTTTTTTTTTTTTTTTTTTTTTTTTTTTACAGAATAGCATGAGACGCCAAGATAAAACTTCTGTTAATACGTAAATTATTACTACTTATGCAATACCGACTGATGGAAATAAAATACATTTTTGAACACCACACGCTAAAAGACTTGCTGAAATGCTGAGCACCCTTACTAGGGGTTGCGAATAGGGCAAATTAAGGACTGAGTTGTCAATAGGTGTAATTGATGACGTTTTTAATAAATATTGTTCTTTTTTATAGACTTACTAGGGGGCTATGCCCCCTGCAAGCTACGCTCGACAACCCCAGTTCAAACACCACAGAATCTAAAAACACGCTAATCTGATGGGTTTTAAAAATATTAGAGAAGATTGAATTATACTAAAAAAAGCTGGGCAGCTCTCCCTGTAAACGGGTTTCTATTCAATTCCCTTTGATTGCAAAAATTTAAGGCCAAATCAGTTGCTGTTAAGACATCAATGGTTGTTGGGTCATTCCATGCAAAATGAGCAAATCAGCTGTGGCACACATGTCACAGATTTTAATGAAAATCAGCCTATTAGTAGATCATATATATTTACGAGTAAATGTAAAATAATAGATTTCTGGATTGTTAATTTAAGCATTAAAATTTACATTAAAAGAGAATGCAAAAAAAAGCAATATACCTATTCGTTCTTTACACACGAAGGACAGCTCTTACAAGCTGCAAATTGCTAGACCTTATAGTTAAAAGTATATATTTGAAATATCGAAAGTTTCATTCTTGCCTTTTTATTCCCTAATGAGAAAAATAAATAGTAAAAAGTGTTGGGGGTAAAACGCAATATTTCTATCACTTCTTTTTAAGTGAAGGAAAGCTTTATTAAACTTTTAAACTATTTTATATTATACATAAAAGTGTATACTTTAAATATAGAAACTTTTATTCTTGCTTTCAGTTTATTTTTGACTCAAGAGAATTTTAAATTAGAGTAGCTAAACTGACCGAGCTAAACGAAAAACTATATATCAATTCTAAATTCAAATAAAAAAAACTAAATGGCAGCACTAAATTTGTTTTCCCATGAAATCGTGCAATATTTTAAGAAACGCGCGCGAATTCAAAGAGGTATAGTGAATTGAATGCAGAAAACATTACTATTTTGAACCCATTTTTCTTATGTTAGGAATCAAAAGGCAATCTTGAATTTTTTTGAGCATATCATGGACTTATTAATCTTTATGTCTATGCAATATTGTTAATCTCGGATCTGTCCTTTATTTATTTTTTGCTCATACAGAAGAGGAAAAATCATGATTTTGTATTTTTTTTTTTAAGTTTCTAATTTTTTTAAGGTGAAGGAAATAAACGGCGACTTTCAAACTTGGGGAATTCCATCTCCATATGCCATACTACATCAGGCATTAATTTCAGAGATGTTTTTTAATTCCTTTTATTTTTATAACGTTTCTAATTTTCTCAAAATTCACAAAAATTCAATTTTTACAACCAATTTATAAATAATCATGGTGATACTAGATTACGATTACTCAGTAAATAAGAAGATAATTTTTCAGAGTTTACAAAATTATAAAAAAAATTCTATTAAATGGTTTTCAAGATACAGAACTTCAAACTTGCAACTTTGGACGATTGAGCTCATGTTATTCTATATCACAAGTTTTTTAAATGTCCGAAACTGCTAAAAAAATTTATTTTTTGTCAAGATATTTTGCAGAGCATTACTTGAATATGAATTGAACCTGTGCATCGAATTTTATTTTATTAAAATTGGTTAATATGTGGCCACGACTTTTTTTAAATTTTTGCTCATTTTAAGTGGAATGACCCTGTTTCGTTTTTGATTAAAGAGAATCAGTTAAATATTTGAAAAGAAGCTAAAATAAAATGAATTAAGTATGCAGAGTCTTTGTCTCCCGGTATTTTAAAACAATCTCTATAACAATAGCCTAAGTCGTATAATTATCATCAACAATTTCGGGCGGACCACTTCGCTTTTTATACTCTAGGTGACATTTTGGTACTTTAATTTTAGCCAGGCACAGGTCATAAGTCGACAAATATTATTCTATCGCCATCATTTCATCTATATTATAATAGTTCAAGTCATGTAACTGCCATAAACAAATATGCTCTAATCCCTTCGCCTTTCATATGAAACTTTGGCACAGATGTCATATACTGGCGCGTTTTTTTTTCGACGTCAATTTGGGGAAAGCATCAACAGCATAAACAACAATATCCGGCTTACCATATCAAGCAAAATAACGATACTTTAGCGCCAGTTAAGTACCCGTTACGTATGTGACATTCGCGTCTGAATAAAATCGCGCCAAAATGGGCCGCCATCTGTGGCGAAAGTTTTCTATTTTTATTAAAAAATAAAATTTAATTTCGAAAAAAAACTACATAAAAGTTGCCATGATCGCAAAAAATTCTTAGTACTGTGACGCTAGGTGGGTGCAAATTTCGCCAATAGCTTTATTTGAACTTGCCAGTTAGCTTTTTTTTTTTAATTTTTCGAGTGGTAAATTAAAACATTGATTTAAAGTTGAACTTAAATGTCATGGTTTGTTGCATTATTTAATATTTGGCCAGATGTCATACACGCACCGCAGGTTTGGCGTGATTTTTTTTTTTTTTTTTTACGAAAATTTGGCGAAAAACTCGTTTTCGAATACCAGTTACATATGTATTTTTAGTACTACTGAGTTATCCAGTCGACCAAAAATCTATCGCCAAAATCTAAGATTAAATGCCAATAATGGTTGATCGTAAATGTCACCATTCACTTGGCTTTAAGCAAGTTACACATGCTTACGTCATCAAGTGATTTTTATTTCGACGTTTTATTTGTATATTTATTAATGTTATACTAATCAATTTTTCTTTCGTTATTTAAAATAAATATTATGCCAATTTATATAATTTGGCGAGAGCTTCGGCGATTTATATAATTTGGCGAAATTGATCGACGGATTAAGTAGTACCGTATTTTTTAATTATTTTCTATTGTTTTCGAAAAGAAATAACAAAAAAATATTTAATAACTATAGAACAAAATAATGTATGTAATTAAAAAAAGAAATAAAAGTAAATAAACATTTATTATTAAATAAACAACAATAGCCGGGTTGCCATGTCAATCAAAATAATGCCATTTGGGTACCAATTAGGTACCCCGGTGCGTATATGACATCTGTGCCTAATATTTTTCTTTTCGTTTTGTTTAAAAAAAGGGAAAGAAGTGAAAGACATCAATTTTAAATGCTTCAGTTTAAATGAAAATTTTGTATTTTAAATAAAATGAATGAAAGTATTATATTTTAAATGAAATTAATGAAATATGAAAACTAGAAAACAGGAATTCTGCTTTTTCAGAATTTAGTGTCGCCCCCGATGAAACAAAAATATATGTATCCATAAATAGTAAACATAGTTCAATTTTAAGACTTAAAGCACACGCTTTCATTTTATGTAAAATGACGTCATTCTCATCCTCTTAAGAATTCCACATTCACGATCAACTCTTAAACAGCTACAGTAAACTAGGCATAGGACGTCACTATTGCTAAATAATACCCAAATGCAGCAAAAAGATGCCGTCATTAAAGAAACTCGACCAAAAAAACGGCTGTCTAAAGATTCATAGGCCTTCATTTGTTTGTAACATTAATATAGATATTAGTTTATAATAGCTCCATGTTTTAATAGATATCATTCGTTTAATATTTTTTCAAAATAGCAGGTATTTTAATTACATTTTCTATCGGTTGTTATGAAAAAATGGCAACAATATATATATAATTAATATTTTACAACTATTTTTTCTTTACTTTCTACAGAAATGAAGTACTTCCGTAGCCAATATTAAGCAAATGGCTCCAAAAACTACAAAAAAATTAATGTTTCAAAAATAAATGGAGATGCAGTTTTCAAACAAATTGCATTTAAAAGTACTTTTTTCCCCAATACGACAGCATAAAAATAAATATATGTGCGATGCTTAGAAGTTTTAAAAAATTGCTATAGAGTATTTAACCGTACTGCTTTGTTTTACGGCTGGCTTCTCTAAGGTAACGTTATTTTTTGGAGGCGACACAAAATACGCTGGGGGAAAGAATGAAATAGCATACAGTACCGAGGATTTAAAATGTGACGGGAAAAATGTTTGAAGATTTATCACCTGCGTCTCGCTAACATAAAAATACCGAGTTCTTGATTTCTCTATTAGAATCTTTCGATTTGGCGAAAGATTGTACAAGTAAATTGCATTATGAATAAAGGTAACATGATAAATTTCTTAGCATACATTTAAGGGAGGCCAAAGTGGTCGCCAAGTTAATTTAAACTAATAGCTTTGAAAAAAAAATATCTATTATGTTTAAAATCGGATTTGTCATCATTATAGAAAAGTATTTAAAATTAGAAAAAAAAAATTAATATCTCGAAAGCAAAGTCAATTTTTAAAATTCTAATACTAGTTTTGAAATCTACGGATCAATACGGATTTTTGGTGTTAATTTTAACACATAGTATTCCATTTTTTAGGAGAAATCGCCGTGAAACATAATCATTTGTTTAATCAGTCGTTTCATAAATTCGTTTCCATTCAGCCGTTTTATAAATTCGTTTCATTAGGATTTTATATATATAAGGTAGATATATTAAGACTTGTCTAAGAAAATGAGTGAAGACACTGTCTTTTAAACGCCATATGTTATTTACTTAGAAGGGACATTTCGGTAACGTATCGCTTTAATATTAGATCGCGGCTTAGTAACAGGGTCATTTATCCTAATACGTTAAATAACGCCCATGTCTACAGTACAAATGATAAATTGATTTTTAAATTTACAGAAGTAAGTGCCAAATTAGTAAAAACACTTTATTTTCCATCATATTTGCGTATCAGAAAATCATAATCGTACAATTTCCGTTTCAAATCTTGGTTCATTCTCGTGCGACGGGAGATCAGCGAATAGCTAATTTCGACACCAAGGATACAGCAAAAATTTGATTTATTGTATGCTCTTTATCATCAGTAAATGTACTCGTATGATTCATTTTATAGGGTTTTGTGTTTTTATGGGGTTCTCCATACACAGAAAATGTATTGGAAAAATGAATACCTTTTTAGTATCGCATATAGCAAAACAACAACAAAGGGTCCTGGCACTTTTACAGTAAAATTTTAGAAGTGAGGCGAGACTGTTTCATATGGCGGATGAAAGGACAACGGAATGAAGAGGTCTAAGATGACTCTAGTAATGACGAGGCGCGGAAGCACATGGACATTTGTTAAGTTTTTTTCCTGTGTTTTTGTGGGGAAAAGACAGAAAGGATTTTTGTAGACTTTGATTTCTACATTTATAACTTATGATTTAACACTTTTTTTTAAAGTATAGAGAGTAGATTTGTGTTACGACTTGTGTTTTATGTTGTGACAAAGTCCCTCGACTTCTTTATATTTAAATCAAGATACCTTTTCAGAATAAATGTATCCGACTGTTGATTAATTAATCCTAAAGTCTTGAGTAACACAAGATGTGTATAATTAATTAGAGTAAAAACAATGAAATTTCAAATAGTTGTGTGCGCAAAAGTCAAGCGTCTCTTGTCATTGAAGGCATGATATACGATGCAGAATTAAGCCTCCCTCTCCCAGCACGATGTCCAGGATTAAGATACAATTTGTTTAATTTGGTTTAAGTACTGTCAACTTTGGCCCAGGAGAGAAAAAAATATTAAATATGCTATATTTTCTACATCGCTTGAGCTATCGACAAAGTTTTGGTCTCAAAATATAGGTGGCAGTATTAGCTTAAGGCTGGCAGCTCATTGTACTCATTCGCCAAATTTCCACCGCTGCAGCACCAGTTAAACAAAAACGTGTGAAGATGGTGAAAATTTAGATCTTACAACTTTTGTCTGCCAAGCTTTAAATTAATTCATTTGGACCTTGGTAAGCACGTGTTATTATAACCTCATTAGTGCAGATCAAAGCCTAATGTAGAATTATGCGTTGTCTTTCCTGAAATAAAAAAAGGAAAACGTTTTTCTATGTTGGGGTAACTTCGGCCCAACATTTGGAGTAACATTGGCCCAAAAAAATATCACTTAAATTTTTGTATATACCTCCTGTCAATGCATAAATGATGTTATATTTGAAGGGGAGCTTTTTCTTATTTTGTCGAATTTTAACATTGATGTTTTTGTTAAATTTTGGTTTACTTATGAAAATAGACATTTGTGCTTATACAAACAATAAGTTTGATGAAATTCATCGAGTCTATTAGTTCCAACTCAACGAAACAAGAAAGCTATTGACAAAGATGGAAATGTTGTACTTATGCTGTTTAAGAGCCATTAATTTGAAATTCAGACAAAAAAGTGATATTTTGATAGTTATATTTTTTGATTTGCTTGATATTCTTTTATGTTGAAGTAGATCACATTTAATGAATAATGTGCAATTTTGAAGCCCTGAAAAAATTTTCCCTTCCCTGTAGAAAATGTCAAAGTTCAAGGTTGTGACCGTCATTTTTCATGAAAAGTAAAATGCGAGTATGTTTGCAGTGCTAAAGCTTAAGAAATCAACGACATCCCAAAATTCTTTTGCGATGAAATATTAGTATGACACTACCTGCTTTGTAAAATCTATTCGTTTCCATGGGGCATTGTGAAGGCGCCTACCTTCACATATTAATATTAAGACCTTTTCTCTTTCCCCCCTTTAAAATTACATTTTTTTTAATTCTTAAATTTAATTATCTGTCTGCATTCGGATTCAATCTGTTTTTAGTGTTCTTTCCCTTCATAAATTAAGCATTCAATTCTCAGTCTCTTTAATATTTTAACCGCAGCGCACTGCATTTTAAAGAAAAGAAATAATTTCCTCTTCTCGCCTAGCAACTGGATTCTAATTTTCATCCTTCTGCCTTAGTTTTAATGATATGCAGAAATTAGTCAGACATATTACTTCTACATTTTTAGCCGTTGGTCCAGATGTAAGATATTAGTCATTTCAGTTATTAACCCTGTCTTTATTTTGTTTTGTTTATTAACGGGCGCTTCGGCCGCTTCAATCCCATGAGAACTTTGGCAAACCCTATCGAATGTTCTTTTGCGGTTTATGTGCTATAATTACTAAGTAATCATCTGGCGTTAAATATTTCTTATTAATCTTTTACATTCCCCCATTCAATTTCAATTATTGTACTTTGACCACATGTCTCTCTCTCTCTCTAATCTCGCCATATAGTATATGTATTTGGCGAAATTGTGTAGGTACGCTTGCCAACACTCGAGCATTTTTCGAGAAAATGTAATTGCATGACTTGCTTCTAAGATCTGATTCTGTGAACGTAAAAAATGTAACTCTTCGCTCCCTTCTCCAACACCGGCTTTCGCCGGATAATCCAGGCGTGGTTGAAAGAATCCCGGGGTATAATAAATGCCTTCAGTCATCATACCACTGAATCCACTTATTTTTAATGCTTCTTGTCTGATTACTCAAAGTAATTAAAAATTGATTTCCAGCCTCTTGATGTGTTTGACGTATCAACAAAAGGAAACATCCTACCACAAGAAGAATTTCTTTATAGGCATGGCTATTTTACATTGTTATGTTGCCTCAAAATGCAATGAAAATGACGTTTTTGTCCGTTTTCCGCTCGTATTTTATTATTTAAGCAATAGTACAACAAAATTTTTCTTATAGAATATCGAAGAGTAGTACTAGGGCAATCTAAATAATATAATACTTTACCGGGATATTGCTGCTGTTAGCAGAAACAGTCTGTTAAATATTCAAAATTTTCAAAATCGGCAGCATTTCAATTACTCTTTTCTAAAAAAGCGTCACGGTTCAATAAAACAAAATGTATCACGTAGTAGTTGAAAATATGTACAAACTCATCGAAAAGAAAAAAAAGTGGGGCCTCGTCATATTTTTAGAAAAAAAAAATAACAAAATTTACAAAAATTCAAAGTCAAAGTATCCGGTTTAAATTTCCTTTTTTTTTTCCATTTAGGAAGGGGAAAGAAAAAAGGATAATTCATTTTCTCATAGGGAAAAAATATAGGTAGCGAAAAGAGAAACAGGATGTTTCGTTTTCTGATAGGGAAAAAGTATGATAAATGACAGTCTTTTTTGTGAAATTTGACATTTTGTTTTTTAAATATGACGAGGCCCCACTTTTTTTCCTTTTCCATGTGTTTGTACATACTTCCAACTACTACGTGATATATTTTGTTTTATTGAACCGTGACGCTGTTTTGAGAAAAGGCTAATTGAAATGCTGCCTATTTTGAAATTTTTGAATATTTAACAGACTATTCCTACTAACAGCAGCAATATTCTGGTAAAGTTTTATATTATTTAGCTTGTCCTAGTAGTATATCAATGTACTTTACATTATATATGAGAAGTAATAAAAAAATCCAATACAAATTTTAATATAAAATAACTTTTACCATGGTCTTTTCTCCTCAAAAAATATTTTTTTTTTTTTTTTTTTTTGCGAAATATTGTTTTAAATATTGCTTTGAAAATGATGAAATGTTTATTCGCTACACCGAATTAGAAAAATGTAAGTAAATTAAAATCACCGATGAAAATATTTGCAAAAGGAATAAGCATCATCAAAATGTTCAACAGTAAACTTCAAGTTCATGATTCTATTTGAATTTATTTATTTAGAACAATACTTATCTGAGTACATTATTCTGCACTCTTGAATAAATAAAGGATTATTTACTCACCAAGAACTATTCTACTTTAATATAAAGTGATCGATCAATAATCTATTATAACAGTTGCGAGTAAAGACCCCAAACGATGCGGCAACAAATCGTGATATCTTATTAACGTAAAAGTGATTCGAAAACTGAATTGTTCTCATTTAGCTTAGTGTGAAAAGGGCTAGATAAATTTTTCTATTAATTTTGAAAATCAAAAAGGTGTAAATGGTATTAAATTTTGGCTTTGATTGAAGGTAACTTCAGATAAACTGAAAAAAAAATTAATATTCTGGACTGTGTATTAAAAAAATATATATCTGAAATTACGGAAAAGTAGTAAATAAAAAATACAGGGTGTTCACTCTTATCCTCGATCAATAGGAAAACAAAATTCTTAAACCGGTAGATTTAGAGGTGTACATTCAAGTGCAAAAATGTATAAAATGTTGTTCTTTATCATATAAAAATGTATTTACGCCAGAATATTTAATTTTTTAAAATCTTGAAATCTAATTTTTTGTAGTCCTGTAAGTTTTATTTAAAAAAAAGAACTTTCTCAATGCTTTAAGAAGTAAAACAATTAAAAACAGAATTTTGTACGGAAAAGGCATACCGAGTTATGATAGTTTGAATTTTAGGAATTTCAATTCTTTTCTGATACTAAAAACTTCTTTTTTCCATTTTTAGTTTCAGTGAAAAATCAGGATATAACTTTCAAAATTTTAAACAGACCCTCTCCAAAGGACGGGTGCGTGTAGTACAATCTTAAGAGGTTATGATTACAGAAACATCTTCCTGATACAAATTACAAAAATTGTGAACTAAAAGTTAGATTTAAGTTACAAACTGGTAATTAGAATGAATTGTTCTCAGCCAGCTAATATTTAGATAGTTTTATATATATTAGTTCAGCTGATAGTTTTGGTTCGAACTTAACTATTGAACTAAAACTGAAAAAGTGAAAAACACATAAAATAGTAGAGACAAATAAGCAATTATCATCTGACTGCCGAGTTGTTTGTCGGTATTTTTTTTTAATACAGCAGATCCATCTGTTGAGTAAATGCTTTGATAATTATAAATAAATATGGTATTTAGGTAGACTACAGCGTTTTCCAGCTAATGCATGTAAGAAGAACGGGCAGGTTGTTAGGTCACTAAGCTGTCGCTAGTCTGGTGATTAGTTCTCAAAGGTCTGAGTTAGCAAAACCCCTCCCAACCCCTTAGTTTTAACAAACATACTATTCATTCAAAAATATCCTCACCTTGTAAATACTGGTTATTTAAATTATAAAGCTGGTGTCAACAGAATTTGTCCATCAGGGAGTATCCAAGAAAAAAAAATTATCGGTTCCTGTGAAAAGAAAACCACGCATTTATACCTGCTAAGATAAAAATCTACCTAAAAGGAGTTTTTTTTTTTTTTGCCATCCTAAACGATTGTGTTCTCAAAATTTTTACTGTAATTAAAGTTTTTGTTGGTGAACAGATGAAAATTTCCATATTCTATATTTTGCATTGCATGAGTTTTGTATTTAAAGGGTGGTTACATCATATAAATGATAAATGCGCAACATCCGACTGGGTTGAACAAACGCTTCCAGTTTCAATGACTTTTCTTAAAAGCAGGCACTACAGCTGAATAAGCCTGATTTCCCCTGTCTCGACTCTTCCGGTGGCGAAACGTGTATCAGCCAAAATCCCAAAGTGTTTAAATGCATTCATGAGAGATAGAATATAATCATGGACGCATATAACTTGATTTGGTTCAAAAAATTTGATTCAATTTCTATGTATATAACATGCATATAATTATACATACATGTAAATATATATTATTTTACATCCATGAATAAAAGAAATTTGAAAAAGAAGAAGTTAGCAAATAGTTCAGCACTTCCTCAGTTGGGTTTTTATCTTACAGATAAGTGCTGGCCAATATTGATTAATGTTTTATGTAGAGCTGCTGTAAAATAAGTGCTACAATGATTGTATGCGTAATCCTGGAAGAAAATTCACCGACGCGACTTAGGGACCCAGCTATACCATCGTTTGCTGCCAACGCAGCAGTAACTAAAACTTGTTAAATGTGCCAATCCCAAAACTTTCTTCTACTTTAATATTTCAAAAAGTAGTTACAAATGTTAATACTTCAATATTGTTAGTTCAATACTATACCAACTTTGATTTTCATCTTAAATTTCTGCTTCTACTAATTTTTCAGGATAAAAACGAGTTAATCTCGATCATGATATTTATTAGACCAATGGATAATACATAAGCAAAAAAGCAGCAAAAAAGACGCCCGCCTGACATTGGTCTTAAAATCAATAGTTTTTTGTTATTCTGTTTTACATCACCTGTTTTTAGCAGGATGAAATGTTACCGTCGCTGCACGAGCCCCAAAGGACAATAAAACTACAAAAACTCGAGAAAATTAAACAAAATCGCTTTTACAGCGCCCCTTCCGACAGAATATTTCGAAATTCAAAGAGGACCTGCTTACCATAGCCAAAAATATACACACAAAATTTTCGTTTCAATTCTATGCATAACTTCATACACTTTTCCATGGTACAATAATGAAAATGGTATAAAAATCGATATTACTGCGCCCCTTCCGGCAGAATTTTTTCAAATTCAGGGAGAACCTGCTTACTATAGACAAAAAGATGCACAAAAAATTTGGTTAAATTCTATGCATAACTTCAAACAGTTTTCGATGGCACAATGGCAACACACGGGCACACGCACTGTGGGGCAGACTTTTTGTATAAATATTTTTTTTGGGATCTCTGGCTTTGAACCATAGACTTAAGCAGGATTTCAGTGATGAGTCTGCTAGATATAATCGTTAGACGACTAAACTTCATTTCCTCTTATTGATAAGAGGAACTAAAATGTTAAAAAAATGAAGAATTTGACATTTGTCTTCATCCCTTGAGAATGTTTTTATTACGCCATTTTTCCATAACGCGATACTAATAATTGTACCTTTGAGGTTGCTTATATTCACTGTGCATTTAAATCTAAAGGAATAATAATAATTTAAAACCCAATGATGAGAAATTAGATTAAATATTTTAAAAGCTGAGTCCGCTTCTTAAAGATTGAAATAAAAATAGAAGTGATTCAGTGTACCAACATTTCGCGAGAAACTGCTTTTCAGGAATAAGCTGCCATAATGCATTCAATCTATCTATAATAATATGTCGATAATTAGCTGATTTAAGTGATTATACAAATGCAAAGACCTATTTAATCTGTGTTATTTTTAAGAGTGAATTAAAAAAATATATATTTCTCTTGGATCAGAACATATTTTAGTGTTTGTTTTTAGGCAAATAAAATGCATTTGATCAAGAATTAATTTATTTTAGTAATTATTGAATTGTCCTTATGATGTCAAAATCATATATTAGTATAATATCCCCTTTCCTCCTTTTAAATCTTAAAATTTTCCCATCAAAATCATATATTAATATAATCTCCCCTTTCATCCTTGTAAATCTTAAAATTTTCCCTAGTTCATTTTATTCTAACTTCCAGCTCCATTTAATTCATTAAAGTATATCTTAATAAACCTTTAACATAACCGCTTTTATTTAAATACAGTGCCTATCTTTAAAATGCGCAATAGTCATAAAACCCCATTCCAATGTAACCGTTATACAACCAGGTGTTAAATTCGTTTCAATTCATTTTATCTGAACTTTTTCATGACCACATATGGTTATCAATCACAGACCCCCTGCTCCGAGACATATGCAAGCTCAACAGAAACCTTATTAATATCCTTATTTGGCTCATAGATCTACAATCCAAGTAACAAAGTTATCGTCATAAGCCCCATTGTTTTGTCTGTGAATGCCAGTATAAAATTATTATGGGATTTTGAAATGAATTCAAGGATAAAGACGATAACACGCCAATCTTTATATGAAAATCTCCCTATCAGAAAAACGAACTGTAGCCTCTTGGCGAATTATTTGGCGAGAATGTAAGTTAGAAGAAACATGCAATATATCTGACACTCTCTCACTTGCCATCATGAATTCCAGCTTTTAACTGTTTGCATCAGCTCCCTCACCTCTATGTTTAATAAAAAATCATCTCACGAACCTGGCCCTGTTTTATTCACAAAAAGCAAAATGTTGTGCATTCAAGTTTCATCGACATGGAATAACCAAAACTTTGTTATAGTTCTGCAATTTATTTGTTTTGCATATTTTAATGGTTATATTTAATTATTTTATATACTAAATGAAATGTTTGTGTGGTCGAAATATCAATATTAATAATTAATATTGAAGGCAGGATAAAGCTGTCTTTATTGTGGCAGTTTACTTATTCTAAAATGCTATACGATAAGTATTAAGAGTGTTAAAAATTAATTTTTTTCAAAATTAATATTCCAAATTATGTATTATTATTAAGTCAAAATATAATTACTTTATAATAATCAATTTTAGTACAAATCCATATGTGGTATAATAATCAATTGTAGCGCATATGTACTATAATATATCGCAAGTACAAAACTTAAATTTCTTACGTGGGATACAATCGCCAACCCTCCCCCCCCCCCTCCAAAAAAAAAAAAAGATAGGATTGCAAGGACACCCTGTAGATTTTACCCGCAGAAACGTCCAACGCAAAAATCGAAAAAGATGAAAAAGATTCGACTGAAGAGCTACGACAAGCGACTATTTTTATATTCTGTTCGCCCCACTATATTTAAAAGATACACTTTGAAGTACCGGGTGTTCTAAAAAGGACTAACTGATTTTAAAATTCAATAACTTGGAAACGGTGACAGATATTTTTTTAAAATCTTGCAGGAGGGTTATGAATAAAGTGAAAAGTTTTTTTACAGTGATTTTCAATTTTAGTTCGAATTACAAACAATCGATGGCGTTGTAAGCCATAGGCGCTAAATACAGGCTAGTTTTTTTGGACTTTCTCTTCTTCCATGCGAAAAAAGGAGGTTAAAATGTATCTAGTGGGTTCCGAAGTACCAAAAATCGAGCCTGAATTTAGCGTCTACTGATCGCAGCGCCATCTATTGTTTGTAATTCGAACTAAAATCGAAAATCTCTATAAAAAAACTATTGACCTTACGCAAAAGACCCCTGCAAGAATTTTTTTAAATATCTGTCACCGTTTGCAAATTATTGAATTTTAAAATCAGTCAGTCATTTTTAGTACACCCGGTATATTACTCTTGCAAATGTTCTAAAGTGTATCTAAAATATTTTTTTGAAAAAGTTGTTCAAAATAGAAATAAAAAATAGTAGCCTGTGGCAGCCCTGCAACTGAAAATTATGTCTCCTTTTCAATTTATGATCGAATAAAAAAGGCTTAGGGGCGTGTTCATAAAAAAATTGTACCAAACTCTAAACTTTTTAATACGAACATCCACGTTTCACAGCATATTTTCTTTTCGATAATTTTTATATTATCATATCAAATAGGAAGTCATTCGGTGAAATTGTTTAGGAATGATGTAGGTATACAATTTTGAACTGCTAACGCCAAATTCCCTTTTAATCGTTACAAAACAGAATTCAATGTGGGTAGTTTGCAAAGCATAACCCAAAAAGTTCACTATTTATTATCTCTTTTAATTCATTAAATAATTTAAACGGTATAAACACAATTTACTAATATTGTAATAGATACACTAAAACATATTTATTAACAGACAAAGAGTAAACTCTAAAAAGGAGAGCCAGAGTATTGAATAGGTCATATTTGGTACTTTGATAGACATTAATAAATGTAAAATTTTATTCTGAATACAAAACAAATCCCAATGTTGCCCTCCGAGCGTCTTGGGGGCTTTCCTGCATTTTCATAAAAGTGTTATAAAATTAATCTTAATTAAAATTTTGTTTCCCTGTTTGTTTCTAAAACACACTTCATGTCCCTTTATTTCATATACATCTTGAAATACAATTCTGTTAGAAATATTTTTGTCTACAACAAATTAAAGTTGTTTTTGAGAAACGGTAAATACGGGCAAACCACTAAGAGGGCTAAAGTGTGTACACACAATATTGAATAGTTAAAAACTAAACAAATACAAAAATTAAAATAAGTAAAATGGACGTTTTGGTCAACTTCTTTGACCATCATCGGTGTTAACTCATATTAAATACTCACAAATACACAAAATAACAAAACTACAGTGCACTGGTTTTTTTTATTAAATAATATCACAAGAGCCGCTCATGGCTACCTCTCTCACAACAAAACATTCTATGAACTCGTATAAACAAACGCAGACGATAAAAATTATTGCCAAAAAAGCAAAGCATAAAAACGACCGAACATACCGGCCCCCGTTGAATGATTTTCATTCAACCACAATCATAATACATTATTACACCTCAAATTTTAAACAAATAATACAGCATGTACTAGTAAACAATAAATTAACAAATTACAAAAGATAATAAGCAATTTTCTTTGGGAAACAGACAAATTTTTGAAATTGGTCTCTTAAAAACACCTCGTTGTTTTTATGTTTACTACTCTAAAATTCTGCATGCATTATGTAATGATGTACACTCATGACATCTAAAACTCAAATTAAATTTGTTTTAAATGCTGCAAGAATTTATTTCTTTTCTCATATTTTATTTCATAAAACAGCTCAGAAATACTTTATTTTAAAAGTATTTAAAGGTTAACTCACTGGATTTTATCAAAATAAAACTCAAACCTTCTGGGTAAGATAAATGTCATTTAAATAAACTCAAATAATATATATGTACTTTTAAAACACATTTTTATGAATATTTTCTTTGATAACACATATTACATTCAACCAAACAGAAAATAGCTTAATTTTACATATCTACACTCAAAATATCTTAGAAAGCCTACTGCTTTAAAAAAGATGAAAACTTTTTACAATAATTATAACATGAAATATACTACAATTATGAATTGTTTTTCTACTTATTCTACGACCATTTAAAGGCCAAAACTTCTGCCTTAACTGAAAAAGTAAAGCTTGTGGACCTAAATTTAAATACCGTTTATGAAAGTATTCTACTATCATTTGAGTAAGTTTACTTTTATTATGTAGTAAAATTGGAAATTTTTGGTTGGCATTTAAGTTACTGTTCGCTAATCTACCTCCTACTCTTAGAAGACCTTCTTTATGAAGAAATGGATGTAAGTTTTTTAACTGACTATCATGATTAATATTACCTGATTTTTGCAAGGATTTTATTTCCTTGTCAAAAAACTCACGTTGAACACTTTTTAACAAAAAACTTTCTGCTTTGTTGAGCTCTTCGAGGTCCAGAGGACCCTCCTTTTTTTCTTTTTTACAATTACTAAGGAACCTGAAAATAAATCCTAAAATACGAATTATTTTACAATAGTTATTACTTAAATCAATTATATCATGCACAAAAGAATTAATAGAAACTGTAAAAACAGATATGCTTTTAAAGTCACTTATATTAATATTTTTCAGTTCATTTGAAAAGTCATTGGAATTAATTGCTGCAGGAATATTTGTATTAGGATAGTCTTTTTCCTTTAGGAACAATGGACCACTCCACCATAACTCATTTGATAATAGTTTATCAGGATTAGCTCCTCTTGTTAGAAGGTCAGCAGGGTTATGCTGAGATGGAACATGCCGCCACTGCATCCCTTGAGTTAGTTCTTGTATTGTAGAAATTCTATTCGCAACAAAAGTTTTTAGAACGTATGGTTCTTTTTTAATCCAGGATAATACTATCATGGAATCGGACCACAAGAAGATTTTGTTTACACTAACTTTGAGCGAAGAAATCACTCGTTTCATAAGCTTTGTCAATAAAACTGCTGCACAAAGCTCAAGTTTTGGAACAGTTAATTGCTTTAAGGGAGAAACTCTAGATTTACTTGTCACTAATTTTACAGACACTTGACCTGATTCTGTCACTGATTTGCAGTAAATTACCGCACCATAGGCTGCTTCAGACGCGTCGCTGAAACCATGTAACTCGATCATAATTGCATCTTTCAATAAAATACACCTACTAATCTCAAATTTATTAATTAATTGTAGGGTATCAGAAAACTTTCTCCATTCCTTAGCCTCTTTCTCGGTTAGCAAATCATCCCAATTTAATTGTAATAACCATAACTTCTGCATAAATATTTTTGCTTTAATTATAATAGGAGATACTAAACCTAAGAGATCGAATATACTTGATATAGTTGATAACACTTGTCTCTTAGTGACATTTAAATCATTATGAATTTTAACATTGAAACTTATACAATCTTTCTTCGATTTCCACAAAACACCTAACGCTTTAGATTCTTCTGAATCACCAAAGGGGTATATTTCGTCATTTGTTTGACAAAGTTGTGGAGCATTACTGCACCATTTATGTAATAACATTCCTGCACTGTTTAAAATTTCTATTAATTGATTTTGGAGTTCCAATGCAGAACTTAAAGAATCAGCTCCAGATAGAATATCATCCTCACATGTCTTCTCTCAGTACGGGTGCTGCTAAAGGAAACTTGCTTCCTTCATCCTTAGACAATTGAAGTAGTGTTCTCATGGCCAAAAAAGGTGCGCTAACAGTACCATAAGTAACTGTCGTTAATTCAAAATTTTTAATTGGCTCGTTAAGACCTTCCTTCCATAAGACTTTTTGCAGCTTCCTCTGATCTGGATGAATAGAGATTGCTCTATACATTTTTTGAATATCTGCAGTGAAAGCGACGATATATTTTCTAAATCTCAACATAATTGAGAATAAATCATCTTGTATTACACCTCCGTTATATTGAATAGAATTAAGTGAGTTTCCCATAGTTGTTAAGGAAGACGCGTTAAATACAACTCTCAAAGGCGTTGATATACTTTTTTCTATTCCTCTATACACTCCAAGATGGGGAATGTAATAGGATCCATTTTCTTCCTCGCTTTCGTTAACTTCAACCATGTGGCCTAACTGTTGATATTCTTTTAAGAAATCTGAATATAATGATAAGTACTCAGGATCTTTTGCTAGACGATTCCATAAAGAATTTAATTTTTTCGTAGCGATTTGTTTTGAGTTTCCTAAAATAGCTGGATCCTCTTTTAAGGGCATTTTAACAACATATTTACCGCTTTTGTCTCGTGTATAATTTTCTACGAAATGTTTCTCACAAATTAAAGTCTCTTTACTTTTTGGATTTTCAACCTCGATATTTTCTATCTCCCAGAATTTCCTAAGTGACTTGTCTAGGTTGGTTTCTTTCTTAATAAACCCACAATGAACTTTGTTTTCATTCTCTGTCGAAAAACTTCCCGATACAACAAAACCGAAAACTGTGTCTTGCAAAATAAGATCAGAATTATTAACACGAATTTGTCCCGGTCTCAAAAGCTCATAAAAAATTCCTGCTCCTAAGAGCATGTCTACATGTTCTAGGATATTGAAACTAGCAATCTGCTAATTTTACATTAGGTAAATCTTGTATTGAGATTTCAATTGGACATGAGGGCGTTAAATCTGCAGTTATTTTCGGAACTACCAAGAAATCTAAATTTTTCACAAAACTTTCATCTCTATTGCATATTGATGCATTAACTTTATGATTTATTACTAAGGTAGCATCATTTAGACCTGACACTAAGATGTTTGTTCTCTCTTTTTTTAAATGCATTAGCTCTATTAAATGGCGGGATAAAAAATTAGACTCACTGCCTACATCTAATAAACACTTCACTCTATGTTTACATCCCGATTCATCAATTAGAAAACATATAACAGTTGAAAGTAAAACTTTGCTCTTTTTATTCGAATAGTTACTAATAAAGGTTTTCTGAACGAACTCTTCTGCATTAGCGTTCAAGACTGACGTGCCACGATTTGTTGGCCTAGAATCTGAACATTCTTCCACATTTACCTTTCCTTGTTTATTTTGTTCCGATGAAACATATTCTTTCACGTATGTGTTGTTATTTGTTTTTGGGAAATGTATAGTTTTATGATGACGTTTTTTACAAAAGCACGTGTACTTTGATGGACAATTTGCAACTGAATGTGAATTTAAACAATTAAAGTATAACTTGTTACATTTTATAACGTTCACCCTTTCATTGACAGATAATTTTAAATAATGCGGGCATTTTGAAAGAGTGTGATTTTCGTGGCAAAAAATACAACTTAATGTTTTAACATCTGATAAGAATACTTTAGATACACTTTTGGGGCTGGTATATTTACGATTAACAATAAAATTCTCAGTAAGAGATTTTCCGCGTGATGTGAAATATAAATCAATCTCTCGTCCCAACTCTTCTGGTAAAAACCATTTATCTCCTTGTCTCACACTAATGTGGGAAGCTGTTTCTCTATCTAATGTTTGATATAATTTATCCGATACTATAAGTTGTTTTAGACTCTCGAAATTGGAGACATTTCTTAAATTTAAATAATATTCCCAGTTTGTCATTAGACGTGAAGCAAACTGTACATGCGTCTCATTTGGTTGTTTAACAGCTTTTCTAAATTGCTCTAAGCAAAAATAAGGTGTAGGTTGAAATTCTTTTAACACTAATTCTTTTATTTTTGCATAATTCTCGATATCACTATCATGTAAGTAAGTTAATATGTTAGATGCTTTATCCCCTAATAAATTTAACAGAATTTCTGCTTTATATTGTTCTGGAACATTTTTTGTCTTAAAAGCTCGTTCTAAAGAAGAAAAGTAAAACCTCCATCCTTCAGGACGTATTGGAATTTTTACAGTCAAAGTTCGAATACTTTTTATCAATTGATCTAACGATTCTAATTTTATTTCACTCTCACTAATATTAGATTTAGCTTCAGATTTAATTTTAGCCAATTCTATTTCAAGTTTAATTTTTTCCAGATCATATTGCTTTTGCTACTCCTCAATTCGGATTTGCTGTTTACGATTTTCAATTATATCGTTTGCTATATCTTTCACAAAATCTGGTTTATTTTTATACATTTCACTGTCTTCAATAATAACGTTTAAATCAGCAATTGACATATTTTCATTAACGTTTAGATTTATTTCAGTGGCTATAATCCTTAGCCTAGCCTTAAATCCTCTATTTTGCACCTTTAAACATTGTTTAATATACGTATAACAGTAAAGATAAGAAAAATCACGTTCACTTACTTTTCGAATAATCTTTTGAGGAATTTCGTAGCATGGAACTCTTAGAACTTATCATTCATCTCGGTGTTTCACTCAACTTAAAATTTGATTTTAGAAGCTCGTTGAATTTAATTCCAGGCTGATTCTTCGTTGCTCGGCGGACCATTATGTTAACTCATATTAAATACTCACAAATACACAAAATAACAAAACTACAGTGCACTGTTTTTTTTTATTAAATAATATCGCAAGAGCCGCTCATGGCTACCTCTCTCACAACAAAACATTCTATGAACTCGTATAAACAAACGCAGACGATAAAAATTATTGCCAAAAAAGCAAAGCATAAAAACGACCGAACAATCGGGAACATTATGTTACATAGCTTTAGAAGATTAAACGAACAAAGTGTAACCGTATTGCATTGAAAAGTTGGTTAAATAAATGTGGTCACATCCCATCCTTTGATATAGTAATTATCTGTGTTTCTAAGAAGGGTAGAAATTTCAAATTTTGCACCGTACGTGTCATGCACAGTACGAGAGAAATGAAAAAGTATGTACAATAAATACATTTTTTTTCACGTTTAATAGTTTGACATGGCAGCAACAACATATATTTAAAATTGCAGGAATTCACATCCATTTCAGGCAAATGCCTTTCTGATTACCTACTGCATTCCTGTGTAGCACTGCTGAGTGTCTCTCAAATTTTTCACAAAAGTTTCGATTGGTGGCTAATCACACAAGCTTTAATTCATATCTATAAAGTCTGAATCGTGTACGAGCCATTTTAACTCATTTCTGTTAAATTTCAAGAAATATATCTAGCTACATCTACCCTATCTATATTATAAAGGACAAACATATCTGTGCGTAACGCATACGTCATTTTGCGAATGGCAACACTTTGAAATTTGAAATAAAATTTTGGCTTTGCAATTTTCTCTACCGCAAATTTTTAAACTTCTAAACAACACACCTTTTTAATTTCTACACCGTCGTATAAGGAAAAAATGCTCTTTTAAATACAATTTGTTTGAAAACTGTATATCAATTTATTTTTGAGATATTAATTTTTTTGTAGTTTTTAATACCATTTTTCTTATCGTGGCAACAGAAGTACCTCCTTTCATTGAAAGTCATTGAAAGTAAACGGAAAATAGTCGAAAATAGGAGATACTGTATCTTTCTGTTGCCATTTTCTCATAAAACCCAAAAAAAAAAGTTGAAATTAAAATATGGGCTATGTCAAGAATATTGTCTGTTATTCTGTGATAATGACGTCATATGCACACTTTTCTATAGACGAAGTTTAAAACTGGATTGTAAAAGTGGATTGCTTTAGCGGATGCAAATGACGTCATTTTATAAAAAAGCGTGTATTTTATTTCTTAAAACTGAATTATGTTTTGTAGAAGTGCGTCATTTTCATAGCCCAGCTGCTTTGAAATGCTTCACAGGTGAAAATGCTTCACATTTAAAAATAATGTAATCGAAATCACATACTGATAAAACGCAATGTTTTACAAAAGTTTAGAGGTCTTGAAATTTTCGCTACTGCAATTTTTTCAATCTTCTGACCATAGTTACATTTTCAATTTTCGTCGCATAGAGAGAAAATTTACTTTCAAATGCAATTTGTTTAAAAACTTTATCTCAATTGACTGATGTATTATATTTTCTAAAATAACTTTTAAGCATGATTTTTTTTTAAGTTTATCTTATCACGTGCCGGCTTCAATACATAATAATAATAAACATTTTTCACATAAAGCAACAAACATTTTTCAGCATTTGTTTCTGACTATTTTTCCATAACGAAATTAATACTTCCTTTATAAACAAATAAAAGAATAATGTTAAAAAAAACCACCAATCTAACATATTTGTGAAAGACAAATTAACGAAATTAATACTTCTTTTATAAACAAATAAAAGAATAATATTGAAAAAACAACAAATCTAACATATTTATAATCGTACAATTTAAATTTTTAGATCACCAAATAGGATTTTTTTTTTTTTTTAATGGAATAACTTTGCAAAGTCCATCTCAGTTTACTGATTGTCTATAGTTTTAAAAACAATTTTTAAGCATGAAATATTTTTTAATTTATCTATATCGCACGGAGCTCGATTACGAAAGTTTATTCCGTTTGCCCTTAAAACAAAATACAGACTTCATCATTTTCTTACGGCTAATATCCATTAAAAAAATTCCCTATGAATAAATAAATAAAATAATATAAATAAAACACAAATTTACCAGTCATGTATAAGCTCTGAAATTATCAGAATATAAAAGGATGCCATAAGTAGCAAAATCTTGGCAAATAACTCTTAATATGCGGCTAATAAGAAAATATCGCTTTTGATAAATTTCAAAAAATTATTTGATTGTATAATTCATATTTTCCATATGAAAAATGCTTTTTTAATGTAAGTTGTCAATCTAAAAATATTATGGAATTAAAAAAAATTATTAGTTTTCAATTTAAAAAAATGATTTCACCTATATTCTTTAACCCGGGAAGCCCGGGTACGATCCCCTAGTATATATAAAATCCTAATGAATCGAATTGAAACGAATTTATGTAACGATTCCATGAATCGACTGATTAAACAACTGATTACGTTTCACGGCAATTTCTCCTAAAATATGGAATACTTCGCGATGAAATTAACACCAAAAATCCGTATTGATCCACAGATCTCAAAACTGGTATTAGAATTTTAAAATTAGAATTAGTTTTCAAAATATTAATTTTTTTCTAATTTTAAATACTTTTTTTCTAATGATGGCAACTCAAATTTTAATCATAACAGATATTTTTTTTTTTTCATATTTTAGAAAAGGTTATTTTAAATTAATTTGGCGACGAGTTTGGCCTCCCTTAAATGTATGCTAAGAAATGCATCGTTGTTACTTTTATTCAGAATTCAATTTGTATTTCATTATCATTTTATTTAATACAAAACTTTCATTTAAAATTGAAACCTTTAAAATAAATGGCTTTTACTTCATTCATTTTTTTAAACGAAACGAAAAGAAAAATATTAGACACAGATGTCATATACGCAACGGAATACCTAATTGGCGCCAAAATTGCGTTATTTTGCCTGACATGGTAACCCGGCTATTGTTGCTTATTTATTAATAAATGTTTATTTGAATTTATTTTCTTTTTATTTACAAAAAATGTTATAAATTGTTTTGTTCTATAGCTATTAATTAATTTTTTTTATTTATTGTTATTTCATTTTAAAAATAACACAAAATAATTAAAAAATACATATGTAACAGGTATTTGAAAACGAGGTTTTCGCCAAATTGTCGTAAAAAAAAAAAATCACGCCAAACCCGGTGCGTATGTGACAATGCAACAAATCATGATATTTAATTTCCACTTTAAAGCAACGTTTTAATGTTATTACTTCTCCCGTTGACCAATTTCGTCAAATTATATAAATAGCCAAATTATACAAATTTTACATATTTTTTTATTTTAAATAACAAAAGAACAAATAAATTAGTATAGCATTAATAAAAATACAAATAAAATGTCGAAATAAAAATCACTTGATGGCGTGAACATGTGCAACTTCCTTAAAGTCAAGTGAATGTGACATTTACGATCAACCATTATTGGAATTTAATCTTATAGTTTGGTGACAGATTTTTGGTCGATGGGATAACCAAGTAGCACCCTTTTAATTTATCACTCGAAAAAAAAAATGCTAACTTGCGAGTTAAAAAAAAAGCTATTGGCGAGATTTTCACCCGGATAACATAAAAGTACCAGGAATTCTTTGTGATCATGGCAACTTTTATGTAGATTTATTCGAAAAAATAATTTTGATTCTTTAATCAAAATGGAAACCGTTCTTATGAAAAGCGAAGGAATCAGCCCGTTGTTTATGGCATTTACATTACTTTGGACTATTATAATATAAACGAAATAATAGGGATAGAATAATATTCGGCGACTTATCACAGCTGTGGCTGGCTAACATTAAAGTACCAAAATGACCGCCTGGAATATATAAAGCGAAGGGATCCGCCTGGAGCTGTTGATGATAGTCACATGACTTAGGCTATTATTATAGAGATTGTTTTCAATATTAAAAACAGCGCAAAGAATAATATTTCCTAACGATTAAAAATTTATTTTCACGTGACTATTAAAAACAGAAAAAAAACCCCTTTAAAATTACTAATAAATGAGTTCGTTTTGTTAAAAGCAGGAAAATATTGAAAATTATGTCCTGAAAATTGTATTTACACGTGAATATTAAAAGGGAAAGGAAACTTTAAAATAATAAATACAATAATATGCATTTAACCCTTTCACGAACAAGGCACTTCTATTCGTAAAATCTTGAAATCAGTGAATGGCACCAGAATTTACAAACAAATTTCGAAATACAAAAATGCTTTTGTTCACTTACTAAATAAAAGGGAAATTTTCATCCCAATATTCTGATGCTAATGTGGCATTTAAGAATTAAAATTAAGTGGTCCAAAAATGAACCACCGCCCTTGAAGGGGTTTAAGCAGCAAATTTTAGTAATTGTATTATGTCAATCGTTTTATATCGCTGTTAAAAAATACCGAGAGACAAAGGCTCTGTTTACTTACTTCATTTTATTTTAACTTCTTTTCAAATGTTTAACTGATCTTCTTTAACCAAACACGAAAACAACCATTGGATGTCTTAACAGCAACTGATTCTACCTTAAATTTTTGCAATCAAACGGAATTGAATGAAACCCGTTTACAGGGAGATCGCTACAGGTTTTTTCAGTATAATTCAATCTTCTCTAATCTTTTTAAAACCGATCAGATTAGCGTGCTTTTAGATTCTACAGTGTCTGAACAGGGGTTGACGAGCGTAACTTGCAGGGGGCAGAGCCCCCTAGTATAATAAATAAATAAACAAATAAGAGAACAAACACTTGTTATTGAATGCTCAACGAACTTTTTCATTAACAGTTTCAAAGTAATTCAGAATAATTTTTTTGTTATCATAATTATTCTTTTTTAACAAAGCTAAATGAAAACTTCCAGAGAAACCACACAGATTTTTATGAGATCAAATAAAAAAAATAAAAAAAATATTGTTCTACTAAGTGACACGTGTTTACATAATTTGTACATTTTGCATTTTATTTTATTTAAAATTTTGTAAATATAAAAGATTGATTCAAAAGTTATTAAGAAGAAACAGCACTAGATAATTAACGCCATCTTGTACAATAATAAATTCTGCGAGTTTCGCGCGTTAATAACACATTTTTTGTTACTATTTCTTAGACGTAAACCGTTGTAATATAAACATATTTACTTTAGAGCGTTAATTACTCATTGTTATAAAAACGGTACATTTTCGAAATATATCCCTATATCACACGAAAATGCTCTAATGTTTTTTCTTATGCTTTTCTGAACTTTTATTATTTTCGAAATTCATTAATTATATTCTTTTTAAAATGGAGATGACCTTCTAATCTTATGTAAAGAAAAATATTTTAAATATTTTCAATGAAAATTTTTATGAGTTAAATGTTGTTATACTTTACATAAGGGTAAATATTTTTTCTTCTTTTCCTTTTAAATTTCTTTGGGATTTTCTATCTAAAGTTATTTTTATAATAATAATAATAACAATAATGATACATGGGAATTGATACACTTTCCTTTAATTAAGATTAGTTATAAATCTGGGAGATGATTAAAGTTTAATTCATAGTAATGTCTTTAATTTATAATAAATTACTATTCGTATATGCATATAGTATAGAATTTTAATATGTTAAAAAGATCTTTTTTAGTGGAAATATGTATTCTTACGAGATTAATCTTTCTTACAATTGCTTTCAATTTTCTTTTAAATATAAAAAAAGGTCATAAGATGGAAAATTGCTTTTAATTTGTTAAAAACGGAATATATTTTTTCAAAAGAAATATTATTTGGAAAATATTTGAGACATTGCACGGAGTAGTACAGGAAGATACTTTAATGATGGGTATTTAAAAGTATGTAATTATTAAGACATATCTTATTTAAAATATATTGCAAACGCCATCTATGAGTAAGAAAGATAATAGCATGCATCGCGTTCAGTGCAGCAATGCACAGCTGCTAACTTCTAAGGTATTTTTCTAGTCATTCTTTCAGAATAAAAATTTTCGCCTCATTTAATCGCAGAAATTTACAATTTAATACGGCACATATTATCATTCAGAAAAAATGATGTGGAAAACTGAAGCAGTCATTAGACAACAATGCAACGTGATCACGTCATATTATTCACATACAAATGCATAACATGACGAGATCGTTAAATGAATCCATATGGTGTAATAACATTAGCTTCGAAAAAAAAAAAAAAAAAAAAAAAAAAACCTTAAGTATATGCGAAAAAAAATGTTGAAATGACTCAAATAATGACGCATTTTACAATTTAAAAGGAAACATTTTAATGGATCGCAAATCCAAAACTTAAAAACTTAAATTGCTTACATGAGGTGAAATCGAGAGAACATGAGGAAACATGATATAGGGGGAGAGAGAGAACACCCTATACATTTTACTCGATGAATCGCCCAAGAGAAAAAAAAGACAACTATTTGAATTAAAATTATGTCTTCTTTCAAGTTATAAGCCAATAAAAAAAGCTCAGGGGGCGTAATCATAGAGAAATTGCGCCAAACTTTAAAATTTTTAATACGAACATCTAATTTTGACAGCATATTTTTTCGGTACATTTTGTGTTAGGATACCAACTTGGAAGTCATTGGGTCAAACAGTTTAGGAATTATGAAGGTTTACAATTTTAAACTATTATTGACAAATTCCTTTTTAATTGTTGCAAAACAGAATTCGATGTGGGTCATTTGTAAAGCATAATCCAAGAACTTACTCTGCGTAAAGAGCTGAATAAGGTTGAATTCACATATTTAACGCTTCTGGAAATCTATTTCTCTTAAAAATGGTATAGGTTACAATTAGAATATCAATTTACTAAAATCAATTTTGGAATATGTATTTTTTCAAAATTACCTTTCGAAACTAGTTGGATGTGCCAATCCCAAAACTTTCTTTTATCTCGAACATATTATTATTTCAAAAACTAGTTACAAATGTTAATACTTAGATATTATTATTAGTTCAATACTATACCAGCTTTGGCATTCTTCTTAAATTTCTGCTTCAGTCAATTAATCAGAGTAAAAAAGAATTAATCTCGATCAATACATTTATTAAAATCAATAGTTATACTGTTTTACATCATCTTTTTGCGAATAGCTGGCATAGCAAGATACGAAGTTCCCGTCGCTGCACGGGACGCTGTAACGGGATACAATAGGACAACGAAAAATCGAGAAAATTATACAAAAATTGCTATTATAGCTTCCTCTTCCGGAGGAATATTTTGAAATCCATTGAAGACTGCTGGCCATAGCCAAAAACATAAATATGAAATTTGGTCCGATTCTTTGCATAACTTCGTACAGTTTTCGATGGTATGATAATGAAAATAGCACAAACATCGTTATTACAGAGTGCCCCCTTCCAGCGGAATATTTCGAAATTCAAGAAGATCTAGCTGGACACAGCAAAAAAATGATTTAATTATATGCATAACTTCATTCACTTTTCGATGGTAAATAATGAAAACTGTACATAAATCATTATTATAGCGCCCACTTGAGGCGGAATATTTCTAAATTGAAGAACGACGTGCTGGATTTATTGAAAAACATTCCTAAAAAATGTGCTTCAATTCTATGCATAACTATATACAGTTTTCAACGGTACAATAGCGATACACGGACACGCGAACAGACAGATATTTTATATCAATATGTTTTTGGGGGCTTCTTTGACAACTAAAACGTTTAAATCCATCGGAATTCGAAAAAAATACAACACTTTCTTCTATTGAAGATAGAAAAAAGTAAAAATTAGAGTTGTGGCCTACAATTTTTTTAAACAAAAATTTATTTCTAGGAGCTTTAAATATGCGACTGCAAAATTGTAGCTTTTTCTGTCAAGTATTTTTTTACTAATGTTTTAAATACTACCCGCATTGCAATCAGTCTGGCAATGAATAAGAAGGAAATTAGCATTTGGAGTTTCAAACTTTAAACGTGCCTGATTCCTAACCTTTTTAACCTAATGGCTTTTTAACCTAATCCTTACATAAAATGTCAAACATACTGTCAAAATTCGACTCTCTTATTGAAACTGAGAGTTTTGTACAATTTTTTTTTTCAATAAAAGCCACACCACGAGCTTATCTTTTTAAACTTAATTTCAAAGAAGACATAATTTCACGTCGAACGTCGAATGGCTATTTCTGTTTCTTTTTCGGTAAAATCTGGTAGGTAAAAGGAATGAGGTGTTTTTTTTTTCCTTTTACCGAATCACAATAGCGGAAAGTAGCCGGATTTGGACCACTTCACCTATATTCAGGTGTAACTCATTTCATTTTTCGAATATCTGGAAAATATCACTACACGTTGTCAATCTATCATCTACTAACTAAATAAATCTTTAGAACAATTTCCTTTTGAAAACCTTAAATTTAATTTTTATTTGAAAAATATGTCGAAATTGGTCCAAATTCAGTGACTGGTCACTTAAGTTGGACTCCTGGTCTCCTAAATTAGACCAAACAATATTAGGATGTCTTAATGAGTAGGGAATATAACACAACATGGAAAGCATACAGCATGGAACCATATTTAGTAATGTGAATACTGAATCATTACTGCAATTTTATTTTTCTTACAAATCATGCAAAACCAAATATCACTGTTTTGATTTTTCTTTCTAGATTCTGAATCATTAGACATTTTTTAACCATTTGGAAAAATGGTTATTGTTCTTAGTCAGGGTAGGAAATCAAAAACATATCTGAGGCGTTTTATTGGTTGAATCCGCATTTTATTCGTTTTCTGATTGGTCTATACAGTAATCTATATTTCCCTTTACTTTCAACAGAGATGGATACTTCTGTTGCCACTATGAGAAAAAAGTAATAAAAACTACAAAAAAAAAATTATATAACTCAGAAACAAATTGAGATACAGCTTTCAAACAAATTGCATTTAAAAGTAATTTTTTTTCTCTATACGACGGTGTAAAAAGTAATATTGTGGGATGTTTAGAAGTTTAAGAATGCAATTTCATTTAAAATGGGTCGTCAGATTTCTACGATGGAAAAGCTTTTTCCCGCACAGGCAATGAAATGCTTGGATAATACATAAGTTTCAGGAAATCTGACGAGTCGCAGGCGATTTTCGTCGCTTGCAATTTTTACGTGTAAATAACACTATTAGTGTTTAATGCATGGCGTACGTAATGTCTGATCAACTCCGTGCGATTTTTTATGTCTTAAATTTTAGACTTTGAAAAAATCATTTTCCAAATGGTCATTGTAATTTATTAAATTGCTTTTTATTAACCATTTGGAAAAATGGTTATTGTCCTCGTCAGGGTAGGAAATCAAAAGCATATCTGAAGCTTTTGATTGGTTTAACCTGCAATTTATTCGTTTTCTGATTGGTCTATACAGTAATCTGTATTTCCCTTTAATTTCAACAGAGATGGATACCTTCTGTTGCCACTATGACAAAAAAGTAATAAAGACTACAAAAAAATTAATAACTCAGAAACAAATTGAGATACAGCTTTCAAACAAATTGCATTTATAAGTACATTTTTTTTTCTCTACACGACGGTGTAAAAAGTAATATTGTGGGATGTTTAGAAGTTTAAGAATGAAATTTCATTTAAAATTGATCGTCAGATTTTTTGGAAATCCGACGATGGAAAATCCTTTTCCCGAACAGCCAATGAAATGCTTGGATAATACGTAAGTTTCAGGTGGAAAATACGTACGAGTCGCAGGCGATTTCTGCCGCTTTCAATTTTTACGTGTAATAACACTATTAATGTTTAATTCATGGCGTACGTAATGTATGATCAACTACGTGCGATATTAGGTAGCTTTCTTTACAAAAAGCTACCTATTGCAGCCGTTCGGAGGAAAGCGATTTCAATAAATTTTGGTATATTTTCATCGATCATGACCCCCAGACCCCGAAACCACCCTCCGTTCAAAATTGATATATATATATATATATATCTGACTTATGTCACACTGTAACTCTCGTATTTATGAACCGATTTGGATGTAATTTGGTGTGTACATAGTACATACCAATGTCTCGACCGAGTTCGTTGGCCAACTTCATCCGCCATTTTGTTTCAAAATGGCGGCGATTTAAATTTTTTTTTAATTTAAAATTTGAAATGTGGTACTAAAATATTGAAACTGGAAAAATATTTTTTTCTTATGTATTTGACATTTATACAAACCCTCCGTAGCAGTTTTTGTTTTGTCTATATCTTAAAAAATGGCTGAGTTATAGCATTTTGAATTTCTATCGAAGCTGACATTTTGAAACATCCTGAATTTTGTCACGCGATAAAAGGCGTATTTATGAACCGATTTGGATGTAACTTCGTTTATACATAGTACAGACCAATGTCTCGACCGAGTTCGTTGGCCAGCTTAATCCGCCATTTTGTTTAAAAATGGCGGCCATTTAAAATTTGAAGAAAAATTTAAATTTGAAATGTGGTACCAAAAAATTGAAAATTGAAAAAATATTCTTTCTTACGTGTTTGACATCGATAAAGAGATTCGGGAGCAGTTTTTGTTTCGTCTATATCTTAAAAAAGTCCTTCCGGCCAGTGCCGGGAGGAAGAGGTAGCTTTCAAATTCCTTATTTTAAAAAAGCCAACTTATATTATTCAAACACACGAAGCTCAATTATTGGAAACCGAATATAAGAGATTCAATACTAATTTTTATCAATAGTAAATCATTATGAATGAGAATTTCGGGAAATTAGTCAGCTTTATCGAAGCTGCTTTTATTTAAAGTAACTTATATTTGGCTGAGATGTTGATGTATACTATCTACATGCCTTCTTACATGGAAATACGTGGAAATAGGCGAATACGTGTGTTATCGCGTGACAAATACAAGATCCTTTCAAAATGTTAGCCATACCAGAAATTCAAAGTGCTATAATTCAACCATTTTTTAAGATATAAACAAAAGAACAAATTTTCAGAAACAAAATCTGCTCCGGAATCTTTGTATCAAGGACAAACACATAAAAAAATCTTTTTCATTTTCCAATTTTTAATACCTCATTTTAAATTTTAAATTAAATTTTTTTTTTTAAATGGCAACCCTTTTGAAACAAGATACCGAATGAAGCTGGCCAACGAACTCTGTCGAGACATTGGTATGTACTATGTACAGACCAAGTAACATCCAAATCGGTTCATAAATACGCTTGTTATCGCGTGACAAAAATCAGGTCGTTTTAAAATGTCAGCCACAATAGAAATTCAAAATGCTATAACTCAGCCATTTTTTTAGATATAGACGAAACAAAAACTGTTCCGGAATCTTTGTATTAAGGTCAAACACATACAAAAAAAATCTTTTCCATTTTCCAATTTTTTGGTATCTCAGTTTAAATTTTAAATTTTTTAAATTTTTTTAAATGGCCGCCATTTTGAAACAAGATGGCGGATGAAGCTGGCTAACGAACTCGGTCGAGACATTGGTATGTACTATGCACACACCACGGTACATCCAAATCGGTTCATAAATACGCCTGTTATCACGTGACAAATATCAGGACGTTTCAAAATGTCAGCCACGCTAGAAATTCAAAATGCTATAACTCAGCCATTTTTTAAGATATAGACGAAACAAAAACTGCTCCCGAATCTTTGTATCAAGGTCAAATACATAAAAAAATAATATTTTTTCAATTTTCAATTTTTTGATACCACATTTCAAATTTAAATTTTTCTTAAAAATTTAAATGTCTGCCATTTTTAAACAAGAAGGCGGATGAAGCTGGCCAACGAACTCGGTCGAGACATTGGTATGCACTATGTACAAACGAAGTTACATTCAAATCGGTTCATAAATACGCCTTTTATCGCGTGACAAAATTCAGGACGTTTCAAAATGTCAGCCACGCTAGAAATTCAAAATGCTATAACTCAGCCATTTTTTAAGATATAGACGAAACAAAAACTGCTCCGGAATCTTTGTATAAAGATCAAATACATAAGAAAAAAATATTTTTCCATTTTCAATTCTTTGGTACCAAATTGCAAATTTAAAATTTAAAGAAAATTTTAAATGGCCGCCATTTTGAAACAAAATGTCGGATGAAGCTGGCCAACGAACTCGGTCGAGACATTGGTATGTACTATGTACATACCGAATTACATCCAAATCGGTTCATAAATTCGACAGTTACAGTATGACAAAGGTCAGATATATATATATATATATGGATATATATATATATATATATATATATATATCATCTTTTGAACAGAGGGTGGTTTCGGGGTCTGGGGGTCATGATCGATGAAAATATATCGAAATTTTTTGAAATCGCTTTCCTCCGAAAGGCTGCAATAGGTAGCTTTTTGTAATGAAAGCTACCTAAAATGGCTGAGTTATAGCATTTTGAATTTATAGCGTGGCTGACATTTTGAAACGTCCTGATTTTTGCCACGTGATAACAGACGTATTTATGAACCGATTTGGATGTACCTTGGTGTGTACATAGTACATACAAATAACTCAACCCAGTTCGTTGGCCAGCTTCATCCGCCATCTTGTTTCAAAATGGCGGCCATTTAAAAAAAATTAAATTTTAAATGAGATACCAAAAAATTGGAAAATGAAAAAGATTTTTTTCGTATGTGTTTGACTTTAATACAAAGATTCCAGAACAGGTTTTTTTTCGTCTATATCTAAAAATATGGCTGAGTTATAACATTTTGAATTTCTATTGTGTCTGACATTTTAAAACGACCTGATTTTTGTCACGCGATAACAGGCGTATTTATGAACCGATTTGAATGTAACTTGGTCTGTACATAGTACTTACCAATGTCTCGACCGAGTTCGTTGGCCAGCTTCATTCGCCATCATGTTTCAAAAGAGTGTCCATTTTTAAAAAAAAATGTAATTTAAAATTTAAAATGAGGTATTAAAAAATTGGAAAATGAAAAAGATTTTTTTTTATTTGTTTGGCCTTGATACAAAGATTCTGGAGCAGTTTTTGTTTCTGAAAATTTGTTCTTTTGTTTATATCTTAAAAAGTGGTTGAATTATAGCACTTTGAATTTCTATCATGGCTAACACTTTGAAACGATCTTGTCTTTGTCACGCGATACCACACGTATTCGCCTATTTCGATGGAAGAAGGCATGTGGATAGTATACATCAATATCTCGACCAAGTTCGCTGGCCAGCTTCATCAGCCATCTTGTTTCAAAATGGCGGCCATTAAATTTAAAAAAATTATATTTAAAATGAGGTGCAAAAAAATTAGAAATTGAAAAAGGTTTCTTTCTTAAGTATTCGACCTTGATATAAGGATTCAGGAGCATTTTTTGTTTGTCTTTATCTTAAAAAATGGCTCAGATATAGCAGTTTCAATTTCTAACGTGGGTGATATTTTGAAAAATCTGATTTTTTGCCTGCGACAGCACTCGTATATATCAACCGATTCCGATGTGAGTGAGCATGTGCACAGCAATTACTAAGGTCTCGACCCAGTTCACTACTTAGCCTCATCCACCATGTTGTCTTAAAATGGCAGGCACTTAAAGAAATCGCCGAATTTGGCAGCCAAATATAAGTTACTTTAAATAAAAGCAGCTTGGATAAAGCTGACTAATTTCGCGAAATTCTCATTCATAATGATTTAGTATTGATAAAAATTTGTATTGAATCTCCTACATTCGGTTTCCACTTAATTGAGCTTCATGTGTTTGAATAATATATATTGGCTTTTTTTAAATAAGGAATATGAAAGCTACCTCTTCCTCCCGGCACTGGCCGGATGGACTTTTTTATGTCTTAAGTTTTAATCTTTGAAAAAATCATTTTCCAAATGGTCGTTGTAATTTGTTAAATTGCTTTTTTATTTTTTTTCTGCTAAAAAAAATCCGACTATCTTGTGAGCCCTTTCTTGCAAAGTGCCCTCCTTTATCATAATTTCTTCCTTTTTATGAGTTTTTAAAGTTTTAACGAACTTTTGGCTCACCCGGTATTTGTAAATAAACAGTTTTTTTAAATTTGATGTATAATTTAGGCTAATCCTGTATATTTAGTCAAATGAACTTTGAAAATCACAGACAGATAATCCAGTTTTATATACAATGTGTCCATAATTAAACGACCCTATTTTAAATCTGTCTAAATACGAAACTATTGGTCAAAAAGTTGTGAAATTTTGTGTCGGCCATAATAAAGGAATGGGAATTTATTTGCGTGTAAAAAAAATTCAGTTCAAATTTTGTCCACCAGAGGGCGTTTTTTAAAAAATTACACATTTAGCCACCGCCCACTGAATACTAGGTCTTAGCTCTGAGAAAAAAAAATGGCGGCTGTGGCAGTCGGATTTTTTAACCATTTGGAAAAATGGTCATTGGTCTCGTCAGGGTAGGAAATCAAAAGCATATCTGAAGGTTTTTATTGGTTTAATCCGCATTTTATTAGTTTTCTGATTGGTCTATACAGTCTATACATATGACAAAAAAGTAATTAAAACTACAAAAAAAAAATTAATAACTCAGAAACAAATTGAGATACAGCTTTCAAACAAATTGCATTTAAAAGTACATTTTTTTCTCTATCCGACGGTGTAAAAAGTAATATTGTCGGATGTTTAGAAGTTTAAGAATGAAATTTCATTTAAAATTGGCCGTCAGATTTCTTGGAAATCTGACGATGGAAAAGCCTTTTCCCGAACAGCCAATGAAATGCTTGGATAATACGTAAGTTTCAGGTGGATAATAACTAATGAAAATGAAAGAAAATGAATAACAATTTCTGCCAAAGAGTTAGTTTTAATTTGTAAGTTTTTCACGTGCAAAGGAAAAATGGAATAAGCCAATAAAAAAAAAGAAAAAAAAAAAGATAAATAGGACAAGAATGAATACATATAAATATTTCACACCAAATACGAGTCGCAGGCGATTTTTGTCGCTTGGAATTTTTACGTGTAATAACACTATTAATGTTTAATTCATGGCGTACGTAATGTCTGATCAACTCCATGCTATTTTTTACGTCTTAAATTTTAGTCTTTGAAAAAATCATTTTCCAAATGGTCGTTGTAATTTGTTAAATTGCTTTTTTTTTTTCATTCACTATGTGAATATATTTATTATGCATTTTTTAATCATCAAAGAATTGTTTATAATTTTCACACGCAAAATATAAAAGACGCTATTGGTGATTGCAAAATTATGTTACAGAGATTATCGCAAACTATGAAAAACTAAGTTATTTTGTCTTTTTTCTTTTAAATAGAAAAAAAAAATCCAGATTTATTTTTTTTTCATAGTTTTTACGGTCCGTTCAATTCGAACACTAATATTTTTTTTTTTTTCTTGCACCATAAATTTCCTTTACTTATTTGGCCGGGAGGCGGCATCACAGATAATCAACTCATCGAGTTTACGGGTGAAGTTCCACAAAAAATATTTTTTACATGATTATGCAATAAATTTTGTTTGCAGTTTCTTTTGTTTTACATGCATTTGTATTTATTTTCTTTAAATTCTTTATTCCTACGGAGTATTTTATTTACAGTGTTGAATTCAGACATTTTCCTCCCGGAGGATATCTGCGGAGGAATTTGAGATTGACCCGCATGAAGGCTGCATTTACAAAACCCCGAAAAAGTCAAAGAATCATTAGAAATGTTACGTATCTTGCCAAAATCAATTAAATCAAAGTAGAGACGGGGATAAATAACAGCTGTGTATCTTTGCCCTATAAAGTAAATTTTGAAATGAAAAAAAAAAAAACGACAGAAAGGAAGCTCTCAAAGCACTAAAGCAATTGGAGCATCAAGTTTAAAAAAATAGGCGTAACTCAATTGGAAAGAAAATGATTGAAGAGAAGAATTACAGACTTATAGACCGGGAGATGGCAGCAAGGACAATCACCTCATCGAGTTCACTGATGAAATTTCAGAATTAGTTAAAAATCGATTCGCGTATTAAAAGTTATTCGGTCTGCCATGTCATATCTTGGTAGAAAACACCTGAAAACCCGATTTCAGCGGTTGACTCGTTGGTTTACCATTGCGTTTTGCTATACCCACAGGTACACTGTTAAAAATTTACAGCATTTGCTGCATCACTCCACCGCTTTTATAGAATATCCCTATTCTGACCAATGAGAATGCTCCATAATATAGTCAAATAACCGCTTCCTATAAAAGCGGTTAAGTGACTATGCAGCAAATGCTGCAGATTTTTAAACAGTGTATGAAAACACGGAGGACTGGGTGCAGGAAAACACAATGGTAAACCTACGAGTCACCTGCTAAAATCGGGCTTTCAGGTGTTTCCCACCAAGATATGACTTGGCAGACAGATTAAGTTTTAACATGCGAATCGATTTTTAACTAATTCTGAAATTTCCTCGATGAGGTGATTGTCCGTGCTGCAGCATCCCGGTCTATAAGTCTGTAGTTCTTCCCTTCAATCATTTTCTTTCCAATTGAGTCACGCCTACTTTTTTAAACTTGATGTTCTAATTGCTTTAGCGCTTTGAGAGCTTCCTTTTTGTAGTCTTTTTTTCCATTTGAAAATTTACTTTATATGGCAAAGATACACAACTGTTGTTTAACTGCTGTTTCTAATGATTCTTTGGGGGTTTTTTTGGAGTTTTGTAGAAGCAGCCTTCTTGCTAGTCAATCTCATATACCTCCGCAAATATCCTCCGGGAGGAAAATGTCTAAATTCAACACTGTAAATCAAATACTCCGTAGGAATAAAGAATTTAAAGAAAATAAATACAAATACATACAAATCAAAAGAAACTGCAAACAAAATTTATTGCATAATCATGTAAAAGATATTTTTTAATGTTTATGTAGGCCTAAAATGTATAAAGAAATTGAAACAGATAAAATAAAATTTAAATTAAAATATTCAAAACTTACATCGAGATAGTAATTCATTATAAAATATTAAAAAATAGAAAATAGCATCGAAAGCGTACATCCCTCGTAATTTATTACTTACTTTTCAAATTTATGATGGTATATCTGTTCCGATTTAGACAACTCAAATTTGCCCAATTAAAGCAACTGCGCCATTTTTTAAAACTGATAATCTCAAGACTAAGAACAACATTTTGGAAATTACACGTCAAATGTGACAAATGGGGTGCGTTCGTACTGTAACTAGTTTTATAAAAATTTTCGCACCGCATATTGTTCTGAATGTATATTTTGGTGCACTTGATAAGTGCATGTCAATTTCATTCTGTTCGAAAGGCTGTAACATCGTTAAAATGCACTTGAAATATTTTTCCCATTAGCCTTAATGTAACAGAAAACTTTTGACTGACCCTGTAATTAAACTATACATCCTATTTTCATAAAATTTGAAATGACTCGACAAAATTTTGCAACAATTATACATTTAAAATTTCAGACTATTGGGTTAGAGGTAGTTTATGTTTTGTTATATGCGGACCGAACGACGACTTTGGGTGCTATGGATTTATATAATTACAAATGCACCTAAAAATGAAATCAAACAAATCCAAGTGAAAAATATGCGCAATAAACACATGAATTTTGGTATGAATGTGAAAACATAACAACTTACATTAGTTTTAAAGTTCTCTTATGTTTAGTAGGAAAAAATTATATCAAAACAGCAAACTTCAGTTTTGGAAATGGTTGTTGTTTTCGGTCGACGATGGGTCCAAATAATGCTTGCATTTTATTTTTTTTAACAAAATTCAACGATGTTCCTTACTTATAGAAGACTTTTTATTTGAATAGTGTAGAAAGACATAAAATCGTTAAAAATTGTTAGAATAGGTAATCGAAAGGCATAAAATCGTTAAAAATTGAAAAAGTTACAAGTTTTCGGCGCAAATTATCAGATATGGAAAAATCCAAAGCCAAAGACTGACGCCGAAATGAAATTCAACTCATTATGTAGGCCATTAAAATCGAGGTCTTGAACTGATTATGTAGCCCATAAAAATCGATTACAGAATAAAAGGCGAACGCGAAAAAGGAAACAATCTAATGTTTAATCGATTGATAGTAAAAGGTACTTTGTCGCAATCTGTGGATGATTCGGTGGAACTGCTTTCGATTTATAAACTGTTTTTCTTCTCGAAACGGGACTTGGAGAGTTTATCGATGAAGGTTTTGGTCGTCTGAAGTTTGATCTTTGCGATGTGTTGTTGAAAAGGATGCGATGGAATTTGGTGAATGAAATTTAGATTTATAGGTTAAATTTTGTTGGTTAAAATTTGTCGCGATCTGTGGACGATTCGGTGAAACAGCTTTCGATTTTTAACCTCTTATCTTTCTCGGCTTCTCTTGTCGAAATGCCCCAAAATTAAAACTAAGTTAATATTAAGTCAAAAAAAAAAATACAAATGGTAGTTTTTATCTATTAAATTACATTTTTTTATTATTATTATTATCTGAAAACAGCACGTAGAAGACAGATTCTTTTTCTAATCATAAATGACGCTATTCTAATGAGTAGGATTTCAACGGAAGATGGCGGCTCTTTCTGTAATTAACGGCAGAATTGCAGGGGTCCGTTTAAAGCAGCGGTTCAAATATGGCTACTCTCCTCTTTTAAGCTTTAAATATATCCAATAGCAATTGATAAAGTGCTAGAATTTTTAAAGTGACAAGAATTAAAAAATAATCATAACAGTTCAAATTAATGCATTTAAAATATTCATTCAATAAGGTAAAAAAGTGATAAGGGTTTGTAATAAAAGATGTAGTCGATAGTGTAACTTAAATCTTTTATGCAATAGTTTATTTTATTTTATTAGTAATACATAAAATTATTTTTATATCGTCTTCTTGATTATCATCTTTGAAACTTTTATGTATTTCAAAATACTTCTAAAAAAATTAAAAAGCAAAATTTTAATAATTTACTTTCATATTTTTAAAGAAGTAGATCAATTATTATGGAAATCTTAACTATCAGAAAGGTAATGCAAATTTTATTCAGTCTCAAGAATTTATCTACCGATTTTTTTAAAAAAGGCAGTCGCATTTAAATTATCAAATGGAATCCATTCAAACACCTAATTAGGTTATTAAAATTCAACAGCTGGTTGTAATTTTAGATAAATTTTATTGCGGGTAGTTATAGAACTCGTTTTTTTCAATCTGCATTTAAAACTGATATCAGTGTAATAGTTTGTGGAATGTAACCTATCATAAAATATTTTGTCAAAAATAAAAAAAAGTACAATTTTTCGATGAATATCATTATAGATATAAAAGAATTATTTTGAAATTAAACTTTTGAAGAGTAAAGATAAATAAATTTGTAAATTTAGACTTTATTCTTACTTTATGTTAACTGAGAAGCTTGTATCTTTTCTATGTTAAAATTAGAATAATTATAAGAAAATCTAGAAAACATGAAAAGGCAAATCTGACGTGAGGAAAGAAGAAAAATCATATAGAAATATATGGTCTTGAATCACTTATTTAACCTTGTTCCAAGCATAATCTAAATATTATTTTATCACTTCATCATTGGTCAAAATATTTCTAAACAGACCGAAAATTATTTGTAATAAATGTAATATATCAGGAACTTGTAACAGTCAACTTAAGTATAAATTCACCCCATAACTATGTTTTGGAATGTCATATATTATCACATAGCCTCATAGCAGCATATATCACACACTTTCAGCTTTATTATTCGTATCATCACATTTCATCCTAAGCAAAGACTATATATTGAAAATATTGTATGTGAATTGCGGTCGTACGTGATTTTTGCTAGTTTCCATATGAGGTTCTTCCTCTTCATTTTGATGTGCCGCAGAATTTTAGAGTCACATAGTATACAAATCTTATAAATCTTTATGATAAACTGTAAAGATTACGAATATGCATTTTGTGGTAATTACAAAAAAAATTTTACTTATGTCAACGTTTCACTTCACCCCTTTTCTAAAAAAAAACTATTCTAATTAAAGTTTTACTGAAAATTAATTTTATTGAAAAATTAATTTAGAGCTTATCTGATACGCGAATTACATTATATTCTGAAAAGTGAAACAAATTATTTTTAACCTAATTTTTTTAAAAGGTGTGAGTATATGTTTTCAAGCATGTTAAGAAATTTCCTGTTTAAAGCATTTGAAATATTCTTCAACAGTGTGAATTTCCGTAATACATATTTTATTTTTCGCTAAAATAATTCCTGTTTATTATGATGATTAAAAGAACTGTAAATTTTAGTTTATTGAGATAAATTCCCTTGATACTTCATGAATAATTCTTTATTTGTTTTATGTCAGTCGAAACCATTATTCTGGAATTCCTTTTTCTGAAAATTATGACAGAAATTTCTAAAGATGTGGATTTACAAAGTCATAAGACAAAACGCCAAATAATAGAAGAGATGTTATAAATTAAAAATACATTTTATTTAAAACTTCTTAGTGCTATCGGGATTTCCGAAGCCCTTCATCAGAGAATATTTTAATAACTAATTGTCGTTTATTTATACAAATACGTCACTTCGTTTTGAAATGAGAGAGCAAATAATTATTAGAATTGAAAGTAAAAGTAACAGCCCCTTGGATTGAATTTAAGTAGAGAAAATATATATGAACTGCAGTTCCATTTATTTTATTACATAACTTTGTACTCATATCACTCAACATCACTTCCATTTTAAATACGTAGCTGAAAAATCGAAGTAGCAGTGTTTAAGATTAAATTTGCGAAAAAGAATATTATGTTATCATATTGATGTGGATTTATTTGCTTTGTAAAAGATTATTCTACAATAAATCTCTTTAATAAATGGTAATGTATTTTAATGATTTAAATTCAACACGAGGCGATGGTTATTGTATGGGATGACGCAAAGTTATTTAAGGATAGTCATTACTATTGGCGTGCGAAAAATTTAAGTAATATAATACTTTGAAGGAAATAATATTTTGCCTGTAATTAATAACAACTAAGAGAATAATGTACAGCCGTGAAAAAAAAGTAAATACCCCCTGCTAACTTTGCAACAAATTATCGTAAAAGAAAGTAACAAGTATCAAACGATTGTAAATAAAGTCTACGTTTAAATGGTGTACATAAAATTTGCTTAAGGGGCAATCTACATATCAAAACAAAATCAAACTTTGTTTTTTTTTTCAATTGCACAACCCAAGTTTGATACCATAAATAAATTCTACACTCTTCAATTCGACTAAATCCAAATTTTCATGAAATTCGTATGATTAATTTCCGAGAACTTAATTGTTTTAGAATTAGCGTATTTTAGGTGTTGTATCCAAATTGAAATTTGGTACTCGATTGTTGAAATGCTACAGAATGAGTGTTTCACTTCTATTAATGTATTATGTCTTGCCAATATGACCATTTCACTTGCTTAATATGTTTGGACTATTACAAGCCCAAATATTTCAATAAAATGAGCAAAATATTTATTTTTAAATTATGTTTTTCTACACATCATAGACGACCCCTTAAACCATCATTTTCAGGTCTTTTAGTAATAACTCGAAAACTACTTGAAAGAAATATTTGAAATTGAGAATTCACATGAAGCAAGACATAATAAATATAGATCTATTAAAAATATTGTAGGTTGCAATTCATATTTTTTTTTCAAATATTAATTTCATAATTCATAATTCATATTATATATTTTTTTAAATACAAACTCAATGTATTTATGTTTGGTTTTTTTAGTATAATTAAACACAAAATTATCACATAAAGATTATAATTTCTGGAGATATTAATAAAAAATCTGAAAATGTAATTTAACACTATAAGCTCTAAATTTTGAATGTTTATAATTCAAAAACTTATCATTCAAATCACTAGACATTTTGTTTCTAGGCATACTTTGAACCGAAGATTTAAAATATAATTTCAAAATTGGGTTTTGCTATTGAAAAAACAAAGTTGCGTCTAGTTTTGATTTGTAGATGGCCTCCTACGCAAATTTTATATACATCATTTAAAAGTAGACTTTATTTCTTATCAACCGGTAACAATAACTTTCTTCTATTATAATTAGTTACAAAGTTAGTAGAGGTGTTTACGTTTTGTTC
The DNA here is from genome assembly GCA_963932465.1 of Maratus speciosus. Lineage (NCBI taxonomy): Eukaryota > Metazoa > Arthropoda > Arachnida > Araneae > Salticidae > Maratus > Maratus speciosus. The sequence goes on along the minus strand of OZ010786.1, from coordinate 53,654,583 downwards.
CGTGACTGTACATATACGAGAATTGTATGAAAACACAACATTTTAATTGAAACAAACCTCAGCATACTTAAAATGTCTTTTTGTAAATAATTTTTACTATTGAAATACATGTTTAATTTTCAAAAAGCTAATAAGTCTTAATGGTAATGAAAGTTTATTATTTTCGTTCTTAACTCTTTCCAACATAGGTGAAAAATGTTTATGAATTTCTGTGTGGCTGTGCTCTAACTTCCGTAAATATACACGGAGTGCAATGTAATGAATATGTTTTTTACTTTTACTTTTACTACCCGAGAGAGACTGCTCAGACTAGGAAGTGAGTCTGTAGATCATAGATTGTCCCTCCCGGTCCCCTTTATTGATGTCTTAAAAAAAAAAAAAAAAAAAAAAAAAAAAGTTACAAATTTCAGCCGAGGCTGAGCCCGCCAATACGCGCAACAGAGGGCGGAGTGGTATATATAAGATATAAATAAATGTTACATTTGCAAAATTTGTGAAACAAACATAAGGACATTAAATAATGCAGTGTTATACAAAGTTAGACAATATTATACAAGTTGCTGCGACCCGACATTGGGTACTGAATAAGGGCGAATCCAAGTCCCTGTCTCAGTGATGGAGTAAAACTGAAAGGTTACATAAGAAGTTGAAGATGTTTTTATAAATGTTCACCATTAAAAGGCGAAGAATTGATTCCTTATGACGAACAGAAGGCATCCCAAATGACAACAGAGGTACTCATAAATCAGATGTATTGTCATTTAAAAGAACATGAAAAAGATAGTAAAGAATATGCTCAGTTATACCGAGATCATCTAAAGCAGAGAGCATATAATTGTGAAACGGAATTGGAGACATTAAGAAAACAAAAAATCATAGAAGAGCAGCAGGACATGACGCAACTAAAAGAAAATGTGGATCAGATAAATGAACAATTGCAGCAGCTGAAAGTCCAGGCCCAGGCAAAAACAACAAAAGACAAATTGACCCCAATCATAAAAAACCTTAAGGAAGTAAGGCAGATATTAAATAATAAGGCTATGGAAGTAACGGCATTTAAAGCCATCATAGACAGCCAGAAAGAATACATAAATTATATGGAAAATTCAAGATCTGAAAAAGAAGCGCAAATGCTTAACGATATGCAATTCCTTCTAGAAGAACACCAAAGCAAAATTAAAAAGCATTTAGAGCAACAAACAAAGGCCATACAAGAAGCTCTACAAAAATCAGCAACCAATGTGACACAAGCTTTAGACATGCCACAACGTGATGACCAGCAGAAATTCACATTTGCTGAAATGACGAACTTTCCACCATTGCCAAGAGACCGCCCATCAATTGTAATAAACCCGAAGAGTAATGAAGTAACACTTCCCTTAATGAAAAAGATGTTAAACAATCTAAATATGCAAGACTTACCAAAAATGGACTGTCAATCGACAAGACATAACAAAATCATAGTAACCGGTGATGATAAACAGGATATAGAAACAATCAAGAGCAAATTAGCAGCGGTGGAAGAAATAGAAGAACACATGGAAATAAAGGAACAGCAACCTAAAATGGCGAGGATAATAATCTTTGGTGCTCCAGAAGCCCCCCTAACACTAAAATCACATGATAAAGCTGATGAAAATAAAAAAGAGATGGATGTCGAACAACTCGACTTATACAAACAACAAATAGTTGATCCAGCACTACAACGTAGTCTAAAAAGAATATGTGTAAACTATAAAATAATAAAAGTTCTCAAAGGACGTCAAGAACAGGCAGCCTCCCATTTAGTACTGCAACTTACAAAAAGAGATGCCATAATCTTGTTGTCTCAGAAGATTTGTATCGGCTTTAATAGATGTACGGTAAAACGCTACATTTCAATACAGCGCTGTTTGAAATGTCAATTAATCGGGCACACATCTAGAAACTTCCCAAACGAAGAAGCGTGTGCGAACTGTAGTGGTAACCATAATGCGACAGACTGCACAACAAGTAAATATAACTGTGTTAACTGTAGACTCAAAGTAAATAGACATGGAGGTGATTATAGGAAAGCTGGTGTCTACACCCAACACCCAGCCTACGATCGCCAATGCGGCACTTATTTAAAGAAAAAAGCAGAGGCCTTGGCATTACTGAATCAGAAAAGTAAATATTCAAGCTAATCCAGCCTAATCTACAACAGGAATTTCCGCCATTAAACTCAGTAAAATTCTTGCAAATCAACCTCAACCACTGCAAGGCTGCTAACACTGTAGCTGGGCGGCATATGGAGGAGAACTCCATAGATATCGCGCTGCTACAAGACGCCTACTGCGGTGGGGGAGGAGTTTTGTTTGGATTTCCAACCACCTGGAAGATTTTTCCCTCTAAAAAGCGTTCCGCGCACTTGATAGTTCGGAATACTAGTCTGATTATAAATCATCTTTTTACGGGTGACCATTGTATTTTTATTTCCATAACCTCGGCGGAAGGTGAGTTCATTATCGGCTCAAACTATATTGCACCTTCACTTGACTTGGATAACTCACTACAAGAGTGGCAGCACCTAATTACTCAAAGAAGACCTTTTTAGGTGCGTTCGTAATTATATAAATACGTAGCACCTATAGTCGTCGTTCAGTCCGTCTGTCTGTCCGTCTGTCCGTCCGTCTGTCTGTCCGTCCGCATATAACAGAGCAAAAACTACCCGACCGAATGATCTGAAATTTTTAATATATAATTGCTGCAAAATTTTGTCGAGCCATTTCCAATTTTATGAAAATCGGATGTACAGTTTAATTACAGGGACAGTCAAAAGTTTTTCTTTACATTACGGCCAATGGGAAAAATTATTGCAAGTGAATTTTAATGATGTTACAGACTTCCGAATGGTCTGAAATTTTTAATATATAATTGCTGCAAAATTTTGTCGAGCCATTTACAATTTTATGAAAATCGGATGTATAGTTTAATTACAGGGACACCCAAAAGTTTTCCGTTACATTACGGCCAATGGGAAAAAATTATAGCAAATGCATTTTAATGATTTTACAGCCTTCCGAATGGTCTGAAATTTTTAATATATAATTGCTACAAAATTTTGTTGAGCCATTTCCAATTTTATGAAAATCGGATGTATAGTTTAATTACAGGGACACCCAAAAGTTTTCCGTTACATTATGGCCAATGGGAAAAAATTATTGCAAATGCATTTTAATGATTTTACAGCCTTCCGAATGGTCTGAAATTTTAAATATATAATTGCTGCAAAATTTTGTCGAGCCATTTCAAATTTTATGAAAATCGAATGTATAGTTTAATTACAGGGACAGTCAAAATTTTTCCGTTACATTACGGGGAATGGGGAAAAAATTATTGTAAGTGCATTTTAATGATGTTACAGACTATGCACTTATGAAGCGCAAAAAATATACATTCAGTACAATATGGGGTGCAAAAAATAATTATAAAACTAGTTATAGTACGAACGCACCTCATTTGCCACGTTTGACGAGCAATTTCCAACTTGTTTATGCGGTGGTGATTTTAATGAATATGATGTCGCAAGTTATTTAATTATAAGTTATTAAAACTATTATTTTAACATAATAAAACTGATCGGTAAAGTTATCATGCGAATTGAAGCGGTTTATTCTGTTGAGCTGCATACATGACAGACCAGACGTTATTAACAATAACGTTGTCTGAGCGAAATATGCTCACCGGTTGTCGGCAAAATTAGCTTAAACGTTATAGCGTTGGTCATGTAAGCCAAGGATCTGTGTTCGATTCCCGGCCTAGGAATATTTTTGCTCAATTGAAAATAAGTTATTTTAGTTTACCATGGCATTTTCGGTACTGAAAATGAAGTGTGTTTCATTTAAAGTTCATTTACAAGGGCGCTCAAAAGTATTGCTGTACATTATGTTCTATGTGTTAAAATAATTTGCGGTTTATTTTAATTGCGTTACACTATTTGAAATACAGTGAAATTTATATGCATTATTGAGGTGCACTACAATATGATTACTATAGAATATGTCATACATAGCACTTAACAGTTCATTTACAGGGGCACTCAACGGAATCCCGTTATATCATGGTCTATTCTAAGAAAAAATCACTGTGTATTTTAATGATGTTACGCTGTTACAAACATTAGGAAATTGATATGAATTTCTGACGTGCACTAAAACATGCTTTATGTAGATGCAGAATATGGGTGCATTGCTTGTATTATTATCAAATATTTCAAAATGAATGCTCGTCCCTGCCTGGTTTCTTTCTCGGGATTTTCGTAACCGTAGCCGTCAGTTTATTGCAAAAATCAAGAAACATTACCGATGGATTAAATAAAAATTGATATTCGTATGTAAAATAAATTCTTCATTTGCTATGAAAATTTTAAATCAATATATTGATTAGCTTTCTTAATTTTAACCAATTGGTAAAAATTGTCATTATTTTTATTGTCATAAACCATTCGTTGCCATCGACAAAAGAGTAATAACCGTTTATTTTGAACCCACGTACCTTAGCGTTTTATATATATAGGGCAATTCCACAGAAAATCATAATTTTTCGGGGGGTGGTTGGATCAAATTTATAATATGATTAATTTAAGAATATGATTGAAAAACTTGAAATTTTTATATTCTATAGAAAAATCCTAATAAAAAGGCATTGTAAATTACTATTTACACACAAGTTAAGTACCATTATTGTATTTGTAAAGTTTTAATGTTACGTCAGTTGCACAATAAAAGTTACGTCAGTTACACGTGTAAATGTCATTTTTTTCTTTTTTATTATTAGGGGGGCTCAGCCCCCCCCCCCACCTCTGATCGCTACGCTCACCAAACCTCCGCGCACTCGCTTCGCGATTCCATGCGGTATCGCGAAGCAATTCCTATTTTCTAGCCAACCCCAGACGTAATTGCTTCGCTTTACTTTTCTGGATCGCTTCGCGATCCCTTACTTTTTTATGCATTCAGTTTTTAGTTTCCACTTGGTAAAAACGCATTCCTCCCCAGATGCTGACAATTTTATTTCCTTATCTCTAAGCACATAATCATTAGAGCTTACAGAGTTTCATAATTATAAGAATTATTAAATATAAGATTATATATATAGTCTTACGGATATTGTAAATAGTTAGTGTTTGTGACTAAAAATAATGTAAATACTTCAATTAACCTCTGTTCATAAGCTAATATTAGTTTTTGTTGCATTGAAATATCTCAATTTGGTGATTTTCTGCAAGCAAGTAAATCCTACTGGATTACAATGGGAGTCTACGGAAATTTGGCGAAATACTGCAAATAACGCCAAGTTGGCGTCATTTTTTACGACTAATTTTGGTCACCAATATTGACGATATATCGTTTCGCGACGGAGCCGCCGCCACTCCCCCGCCCCTTTGGTAACCCCTCTTACAACGTCAGAAAGCTCTGACCAATCAGATGCGTTTCACAGTATCTACGCAGATTTTCATTGGTCCATTTCCAAATCGTTACTTTTTCAGAAAAAACGCCAAGATGGCGTTATTTTGTCTGACATGGTAACCCGGCAATTGTTCCTTATTTATTAATAAACGTTTATTTACATTTATTTTCTTTTTATTAAAAAAAATGTTATAAATTATTTTGTTCTATAGTGATTAATTAATTTTATTTTTATTTGTTGTTATTTCATTTTAAAATTAATAGAAAATAATTTTGTCCGACCGAAGTTAAAATGTTACATACTGACTTAAATCCGATTACAATATAATATTATTATGATTTTCGACGCTTACCATCTTATACATACTTATATTAGAGAATAACACAAAAAAAAAATCGGAAAGATTACCTTCAACAAGTTTAAGAAATGGTTTTAGATTAGATTACATAAACCTGCGATGGTTCTGTTTTTTAACTTTTATAATTACGTTTTATGTATTTTTTAACGCTAAATAAAAAAATTACCTTCACTTTTAACCATCATGTCAGGATTTTTCGCAAATCGTAAATTTAAAGGTTAAAAAATAGCGAAAAATCTGATACTAAAAAGTAGATGTAGGACTTTTTTATTCAGTTTAATTTTATTTAATTCAATAATTTATTAAATTTTGTGACTTATACTGGGTACCTTACAGTTAAACATCTCAGAACTCTGATGAGATTAGAAGGGGGGGGGGGGGGGATCAATTTTAACTTTGAGCTTTTAACTTTGAAATTTGCGATTTGACAAAACTCCTGACGTGATGGTTTAAAATGAAGGTCATTTTCGGATTCAGCGCAAAAAAATACATGTGAATCAATTTTCAAAAGCTAAAAAACGTGGCACAGCACAAAATTTGAAAGACAGTGTAATCTAACAGCATTTTAAAATTTGTATCATTTTTGTAAAGAATTGAGGTTGTTGTTTTTCACCCTTTTATTTAACAAAACTTCTGTTATTTTTATCCTCTTTTATGTTCAGTACAAATTGTATATTTTGCAGTAATATGTCAGAATGATTAAAGATTTCAAATTTATATTGCAGTTTTAATTTTATTCTCAACAGTTTTTAATATATACGACGAAATTCTATTTCGACTAAATTTGTGAATGACCCCCAATTTGCAGCAAAAAATATGCTCTAACTTCAGCTATTACTGGGTCAATTTTAATCATAGAATAATGGGAATATTTTTGGCTTTACTGGTCTGTGTAACAGGAAAAGTTTACTAAATATAACTTATAGAACCGGGAGACCGTATAAAAATTTAGTTTCTGTAATTCTTCGCTAAATTGTTTTTTCGCTCCAAACTTTTTTTATCTGAACTTTTCACCTAATTTTGACCATTTTTGTAATTGGAAGTATGCATCTAGGACCAACGGTTGCGAAAATAAAGGTCGGTCAGGTTATACGTGGGCATACTGTATATTAATCAAATTAGTACAATTTTAAATATTAAATATTTGTAATTAAAATTTACTATGCTGGGAAGTAAATTAAATGCTATGGGCATTATTCGTGTTTTCTTGTAAAATAAAATTATAAATGAATAAGAAATGTAATAAAAAAATTTTTTTAATTAATTTTTCAACTACTTTTCAGCAGTGAAGTTTTCACTAAGTTGGTTTACGACTTGTTAGCAATGTGATAATTCACGTCTTTAATATGTAATAAAATTATTCAATCACATCCAAACAAGTATTTCCTATCTTAACATGTTTAAAGTAAAACAAAATCAGTCAGTTCCTTTTAATAATAGCTTACTAAGAAACATAAGAAAATAAAAAAAAAGTCATGTATTACAAGGGGAAATAAAATAACTTAAGTCATTCGTAGATTCAAAACACGGATTTCGTCTTATTTGCAAAGACACTTGATACTTCTGAAAAACCCATTAGTAAACTGCATGCTCTTGCATGCGTTCATTGAAATGTATTGTAATATATTTACGATTTTGATACATGTTTTTATTTCAAAAAAGAAGGTGTAAACCGGCACGTTCAGTCGAGCAGCGTTAAAAATTAAAGAGATTTTGTGTATTCAGAAGTGCGCTGTGTGTATCATAAATCACGGAATAATTCTAGACCATTGATATAGTCGAGGATCTTTATATTTCAAGCTTATTTGTAAATGAATAAAAGTTAACCAGAAAGTTTGACTTTTAAATATTGGGTCAAGTGACAAAAATAATAAAAATTTCTTTATTTTTTCAATCAAGAATATATTACATTAGGGGAAAATATGCGCAATTGTTGTTTTATTTCTTATCGATTTCAACGAAAGAAAGTATGCCCTATTTAAAGATTAAATGTAAATTATACTAATTAATCGTAAATTATACTAAAAATAACCATTTTTTTTTTTTACAAAGTAAATTTCATTATTATCACTTGGAGGGATGGGCAATATCGATAATTTTAATCGATTATCGATACTATGGCCCACTCAATATTATCGATACTATAAATGTCTTCGATCGATCTCTCTAGTAAATAAATTGTTATTTTTAACCAACATCAGGTCCGATTTTATGAAGAGTTGTCATAAAAAAAAAAAGATTAGTTTTGCTGTTAGATTACTTTCATTGTAATATGACTAATTTTGCCTTAATGGTTTCAAGTCAGCTCTTGAAATATTGAAGATTTTGTTTAAAGTTTCAAGAAGGGCCGAGAGAAAACAAAGGGTTTAAGGCAAGTTTTGTTCACCGAAAGTTCGTCAAAAATAAATACTGAAGACAATATAATAGCCAATACAGAAAGCAGCAGCACCCCCTGGTGAAGAGAACCAGAACTAAAATAGTGGGAATGGGAGGGGAAACCAAGACGAATTATCCACGTAATATGAGGATCGGACCCATAGAACCATAACGAAGAAGAGTACACAATGCACCAGATAATACAGGAAATTATAGCGGTACAAGTGGAAAGAAAAAGAACTAAAATTTTCGCGTTGGTGGGAAACAAACCAAGATTAATGGTCCAAGTTGTGTGAGGATCGGACACATAGAGCTTGAGATGCTGAATAAAGAATAAATGTACATTAGATATCCTCTCAATAAGTATAATTCATTTTTGCACCCACATCGGCTTTGCGGTCGAATATGACAACTTAGATTTGGGTAGAATCCCTCATTTTTACTTTAGTTCAAATCTTCACTGGCGATGTTCATCGATACTTGATTTTTCTAGAATCGCCTGTCACTAATCACTTAATACTATATTATTTAAAAGGCCATATTTCCACAAAATTCGAGATGAAAAAGTAACGCCAGTTGACTAAATATAAAAATGCGTTTTAAAATTTAGCCTTTAAGAAAAAGGATACGTCGTTAAATGTAAATTAATCTTATTTACACGAAAAAGTACAAACTTATTTTAAAATGCTAATAACACTCAGATTTTTTTTTTAAACCGATCAAAACAATAAAACTCAAAAGTAGATAGATTTCTCTTAGTTTCATGTTTAATGGGAAATATGAATATTTTTATAAAAGAAAAAAAATTAAATTAAAATCGAAATATATTAGTAAGCAGCGAAACGTAGGTGTAATGACATTTTGATAGGATATGTTATTTATAGTAAAAATAAACACATACATTTATTTGACTTAAATAGGTGTCACAAATAAAAATCCAAAATATGTTGACATGCTTCGGTTCAATAGTAAAAACCGTATTCATAACACACATATAATCAATAGAAATGAATGACACTGGGTACCAAAAAATAATCTAAAAACCAAATAAAAAAGAAAAGTGCCCAGCTAAACTGATGGCATTGAGCTCACAGGCTATTCACACTAATTGTATATTATATTCTTATTTTAAAGAATAATGCCCCTCAAAAAAATAAGTGAAGGGGAATTAGCCCCCGTTTCCCCCTTTATACTTAACCAGTGAACCTCCAAATCTAATCAGGGAAGCTCTTTATCATAATAAACCGGTATACCAAATTTGGAGCAAATCGAATAATCCTACAAAAAAAAAACATTTATCTAAATTAAGGGGGTGGACTAGCCCCCCTTTATCCTTAACCAATGAATCCCGAAAACGAATCAGGGAAGCTCGTTAATATAATAAACCGGTATACCAAATTTGGAGCAAAGCGAATAATTCTGCATGAAAAACCCGTTTATATAAATTAAGGGGGGTTGGTGGACAAGCCCCCTTCCCCCTTTATCCTTAACCAATGAACCCCCAAAACTAATCAGGGAAGTTCCTTAACACAATAAACCGGTATACCAACTTCGGAGCAAATCGAATCATTCTGCATGAAAAACGCATTTATCTAAATTAAGAGGGGCGGGCTAACCTCCCTTTTCCCCCTTTATCCTTAACCAGTAAACCCCCAAAACTAATCAGGGAAGTTCCTTAACATAATAAACCGGTATACCAAATTCGGAGCAAATCGAATGAATCTGCATGAAAAACCCATTTATCTGAATTAAAAGGGGTGGACTAACCATCCTTTTCCCCCTTTATCCTTAACCAATGAACCCCCAAAACTAATCAGGGGAGTTCCTTAACATAATAAACCGGTATACCACATTCGGAGCAAATCGAATGATTCTGCATGAAAAACCCATTTATCTGAATTAAGGGGGTGGACTAACCCCCCTTTTCCCCCTTTATCCTTAACCAATGAACACCAAAAACTAATCAGGGAAGTTCCTTAACATAATAAACCGGTATACCAAATTCGGAGCAAATCGAATGATTCTGCATGAAAAACCCATTTATATGAATTAAGGGGTTGGACTAACCCCGTTTTTCCCCCTTTATCCTTAACCAATGAACTCCGAAAACTAATCAGGGAAGCCTCTTATCATAATGAACCTAGAAAAAATTTTTGAAGCAAATCGGATGTTTCTATCAAGAGTTATCGCGTTAAGTACATACATACATACATACATACATACTTACGTACGTACATACATACATACAGAACGGGCGGGCACATTAGCTCTCAGGCTTTGATAGGCTGTGAGCTAAAAACATAAAAATGCAAACACTGCGCCCTCTATGATCTCACATAGCCTACGCTACCGCAGCTCTCTCTACCAGACTCACCCCTTAAGTATTTATTAAGGAATTCCAGCCATAAAATTGGAATATCAAAGGAAAAAGAATCATTACACACAGTATCCGTCCTAGAATATATCTTAATAGATTCACGGATGATTGACTTGCGGTATACACTCGAAACGAACACTAATCTACTATCCCTGAAACAAATATTAACCCCCCTCTTTAAAAACAGCCTTGATAACGCAGTCTTATCCCTACCAAATTTTATATCAGATTCATGCTCTCTCCTCCTTATCCCAAACTTCCTACCTGTCATACCAATATAATAATTAATATCCCCCCCCTCTTCATTCTCATATGGAATTTCATACACCCCTGCGAGATCATCCTGTGCATCCGGATCAAAAGGTCTGTACAGAAGATGTTTCAATTTAGGAGGTGGTTTAGCAACTAATTCTAATTTAAACTTCATTAATTTACTTTTAAGTCTCTCAAAATTACCCTTTATATATGGAAACGATAACCTTTTAAATCTACTAACCTCCCCCCCCCCCCCTCGCACGCCTTATCAACCAAAGTACAACTAACCTGTGAATGACCTTTACACTTATAATTTTTAATCAAATTATTAATTTTCCCCCTTTTGTAACCATTTACTTTAGCAATATTGAAAATATAATTCAACTCCGCGTCCAAAAAATCCTCTGAACAAATATTAAACGCACGATGAACCATGAACCTGAAAGTTGAGAATTTATACCCAAAAGGTGAATACGCTGATTTTGGAATAATATGCTGACTACTAATATTCTTCCTATAAACTTTTCTTTTTAAAACAGACCCTTCTCTCATAAGGCACACGTCTAAAAATGAAAGAGCACGATCATTTTCTAATTCAAAGGTAAACTGAATAATTTCATCTAGTTGGTTAACTTTATGAACAAAATCAATAAAAGACTCAACCCCCCCCCCTCCCTCCCAAATTAAAAACACATCATCAACATACCTCTTCCAAAATTTAGGAACTTTCTCAAACTTTACGAAAATATTCTCTTCAAAAGGTCTCATTTTAAATTCTGCTAAAAAAACCGATATAGGAGATCCCATAGGGGCACCCATGTTTTGCTTATAAATTTTACCGTCAAAAATAAAATAGTTACTTTGTACAATTAACTGCAATCCATCTTTCAGACTACATTTTATGCTATCATTATACATTTCTGCATTGCCAATTTTCTTATTAATTTCACGACAAACTTCAAATGTGTCTATTGATGGAAAAAGTGATTTAACATCCATAATCGCTAATAAACAGTCATGAGGAATCTCAAGTGTCCTAATGCTTTCAACAAATCCTGCAGTAGAGTCCACAACATAATCTGATGGTGGCAGTAACTCCCTTCAAAATGAGCACGAACGCTTTTTCCAAATAATAAGTCGGTGCTTGGCACCTCGTAACGACGGTGCGTAGGGGATACCCACCTTATGATCTTTTAATCTACCAATCATACGTGGAATCACACTCTGTTTATTAATAAACAATCTAACATTAACATTATCTGGCCAACTGCCCTTTTCGATAACTTCTTTCACACTTTTGTGGATTTTATTCAAAGGAGATTTTTCAATTAATGAACAATCCATTTCACTAATAGCTTTTTGCATTTTATCTTTATATTCATTTCGATCCAAAACAGCAATCCTGTTGGACTTATCAGTTTGTATGAACAATACCTCTCTATCCTTCCTCAGACTCTTAATGATGTTAAACCCAGATGTATTAAGATTTAAAGGTTTTTCATGTATTTATCTAATTCAGTAAACATTATATTTCTAACCTCTTCCTTGTTTTCACTATCCACTTTATCAATTATACATTCTGCCTCCATAACTAAGTTCTTAACGTATTCCTTCTGTTCAAACATAAATTTCGGGCCTTTTTTCAAAACATCTAATTCCTTCTCATTAAACTCCTTCTTAGATAAATTAACAATATCTACCTTTTCCAAACTCTCCATACTTCTAAGACCACGAACAGGTATTTTCGACTTCAAAATCAACCTCTCCACCATCTTCTTAAGTTTAGCCAATTATAAGTGTAAAGGTCATTCACAGGTTAGTCGTACTTTGGTTGATAAGGCGTGCGAGGGGGAGGGGGGGGGAAGTTAGTAGATTTAAAAGGTTATCGTTTCCATATATAAAGGGTAATTTTGAGAGACTTAAAAGTAAATTAATGAAGTTTAAATTAGAATTAGTTGCTAAACCATCTCCTAAATTGAAACATCTTCTGTACAGACCTTTTGATCCGGATGCACAGGATGATCTCGCAGGGGTGTATGAAATTCCATATGAGAATGAAGGGGGGATATTAATTATTATATTGGTATAACAGGTAGGAAGTTTGGGATAAGGATGAGAGAGCATGAATCTGATATAAAATTTGGTAGGGATAAGACTGCGTTATCAAGGCTGTTTTTAAAGAGGGGGGTTAATATTTGTTTCAGGGATAGTAGATTAGTGTTCGTTTCGAGTGTATACCGCAAGCCAATCATCCGTGAATTTATTGAGATATATTCTAGGAAGGATACTGTGTGCAATGATTCTTTTTCCTTTGATATTCCAATTTTATGGTTGGAATTCCTTAATAAATACTTAAGGGGTGAGTCTGGTAGAGGGAGCTGCGGTAGCGTAGGCTATGTGAGATCATAGAGGGCGCAGTGTTTGCATTTTTATGTTTTTTGGTTTTTAGATTATTTTTTGGTACCCAGTGTCATTCATTTTCTATTGATTATGTGTATCTTATGAATACGGTTTTTACTATTAAACCGAAACATGTCAACATATTTTGGATTTTTATTTCTGACACCTATTTAAGTAAAATAAATGTATGTGTTTATTTATATGATAAGAAAGGGTGAAGTAAAATTTGTTTGCGTTTTATGAAAACTTACAACAGTTTTTGACAGTTATTTATAGTGTTATGTATCAAAATTCTTTTCGAAAGTTATAGAAAAAAACAAAACAAAATCAAACAAACCAATTGTACAGATTTACACTCGATATACAGCTAGAATGTAGATTGTACAGATAATTTAGGTGATCCTATAACGAGGTTTCACTGTCTAAAGAAACTTTTTTTATTCAAACATTATGCTACTTGTTAATTAAAAACGAATCGAAAGAATTAAAAATTATATTCAGCACACTAAAAAGCAATCGCAAAAAACTGTCCTAATATAAATGTTTACAAAGATGCAATGCAATCTCGTTGTTAAACAAACTCCTGACCTTCTGAGAATCTTTCTATTATCTTCACAAGCCTTTAAGTAGACCAAACTTAACCCTCAGAAAACAATATGTTTACATGATTCGCAGAAATACTTTGATAAATGGATCTCTTTCGTAAAAAAGTTCCTGTTAATTTAAAAAATGTGTTGGTTTCATAAGTTTCTTGTAGTTTCTTATTATTGTGATTTTAGAAAGTAAGGGGGAAAATGTTAACAGAATCGTAGAAAAATATGAAAATACACAAGGTTTTCGTAAACTTTTATTAAAAGTTAGGGGCTCAGTTAGAAAGAATTGCCTAAAATACGCATTTCGGAGCCCAAAGGGTTAAATGTACGATTTTTTCAAAATTTTATGATTTGTCGTATGATATGTGGTGCTCAGCTATAAACATGCAAAATTTCACGCCTCCAACCTAAATATGGCCTCACTTAGAAAGAATCGTTTAAAATACACATGTGGGATCTCAAAGGGTTAAATTTACGGCTTTTTCAAAATTTTATGATTTGTCGTTTGATGCGAGGTGTCCAGCTATAAGTATACAAAATTTCACGCCTCCAACCTAAATAGGGGCTCACTTAGAAAGAATTGTTTAAAATACACATGTGGGAGCTCAAAGGGTTAAATGTGCGACTTTTTCAAAATTTTATGATTTGCCGTATGATGTGTGGTGTTCAGCTATAAGTATGCCAAATTTCAAGTCTCCAATATGTATAGTTTCTGAGAACGGGCTCTGTGACAAACGGACAGACAGACAGACAGAGGAGCGAGACGAATAGGGTTTCGTCAGATGAACGAAACCTTAAAAAAAGCGCATATCTTAATTAGAAATGCAATTCGAGCAATAATTACTAATATACAGTAATTTGGATACAATATAGTACCTGAAATCTTTTCAAATACACCGCAAACAATTTCCCCTATACAATTATGAACGAAATTCTTTTGTGTGGCCCTGTAAATCATCAATAACTATTCTTTGCACCGCATATTCAACAAAATGCATATTTTAGTGGACTTCATAAATGAGTATCAATTTTATTATGTTTGAAAGAGTGTAACACCATTAAAAATCACTTGAAACGATTTTTTCCCATTGGCAGTAATGTAACGGAAAACTTTTGACTGTCCGTGTAAATGAACTAAACAGGCTACAAACTTCATTTGAAATAGGGAACATGCTATAGTAGAGATAACTAACATCCAAAAATTTCAGAACGATCCGATCATATTTACGAGAGTTAGAGCGTGGACGGTCGGCCATACGGACAGACGTCCAAACGGCCAGACGGCCATATGGACAGAAACAGAAACAGAAATCACTTACTCGTGGACAGCCAACCTTGCGGTATAGGAGCTAAATGTCCACGAGGGTAAAAACCCATATCCACCTTCCCACGAAACCCCCAGACACCAGACGGGCCCGGAGGCCTCAGCAGGTAGGGAGACCCCCCCCCCCCATTGAAATTGTATGTTAATTTCAATGGGGTATGTCCCTAATGTATGTTAATTTGTCATACTCGTTTAATGAACTCATCCAAGAGCGGATTGCTAAGTACTGGAATGTAGGTTTGCCACAGTTTAGACGAAATTTTATGTCTGAGCACAGTCTGAAAATGGTCCATTTGAATCTGTTCTGATACAAAAACTCACTAATGTTTTTACCTCGTGTATTTAACATAATGCACTGTGTCTGTCTAGTAATTAACTAATGCCGTATAGTTTTTTGTTATCCTCATTAATTTTCGATGAAAAGTCATAAATATTTAAACGATCTTACCGATTTCAAAAGAATTATTTCGACGATATAGTAAAAAACATTTTGTTAAATGAAAAAAAGAAAAAGCAATTAACCTTATAGATTTGTTGAAGTTGACCAAGCTTTATGTAAAGTTGAAAAGTTAAAAAGTAACATTCATTTCTATGAATGAATTAAAATTAATGCTGTAATCAGAAAAAAAAATGGAGTAACTTGAAAACGTAGATGATTAAGAAAAAAATGGTAATTTTTGTAAATGTCAAAGGTAGAATATAGGTTTTTTTAGGTTAATAAATATAATTTATTTGTTAATTAACCAGATATAATTTTTTTATTCGTATTTCTACCAAATTAATTATGCATACATATAAATATATGAAAAAACAATAAACGAAAAATAATAAAAGTTATAAAAATAGCAAATAAAGCCTTTGTGCAACAATATTAAAAAGCAGAAAAACCAACGTTTAAAATGCACAAATAATATATGAAAAGCAGCAAACAGCTGTTTCGAATCTACTAGCGAGATTCTTCTTCAGTGCAAAAGGAACAGCGTGCTAGAAAGAGCAAGGCTGAGCAAAAGCTC
Source organism: Maratus speciosus (assembly GCA_963932465.1). Classification (NCBI taxonomy): domain Eukaryota; kingdom Metazoa; phylum Arthropoda; class Arachnida; order Araneae; family Salticidae; genus Maratus; species Maratus speciosus. Next base: position 53,638,460 of record OZ010786.1, on the reverse strand, counting down.
AGCCAGCTTTTTGCTCAGCCTTGCTCTTTCTAGCACGCTGTTCCTTTTGCACTGAAGAAGAATCTCGCTAGTAGATTCGAAACAGCTGTTTGCTGCTTTTCATATATTATTTGTGCATTTTAAACGTTGGTTTTTCTGCTTTTTAATAAAAGTTATGTAATTGTAACGCATTTTTTTGTTAAGAAATACGAAATTTGTTTTTTTAACCCTGGAAACATTGTTATACGAGGATGTTTTTTTATATTTAATAATTACAGAATAATTATTAAGCAATATCCACAAAGAAGAAAAGTAATACAGATGGTACTCCTTTTTAACAAGAAATAAATTTGAGTTTCATTATTCTTTTTGCGAAAATTGAAATTTTTTGCATATTGTATAAAATATGCTTTTTAAGTTTTTGCACAAAATCTTTTCATACGGGTACATCTCGTACAACTTTCTGTTTCGCAATTATAAAATATATTTAAAAGACAAGGTTGTTTTTCAATTCCTACTATTAGTTCACACTCTCCCTATATTTATTTATTTATATATCTTGTTCAAATTTTCAATAATTAATAAAATACTTTCTATTCATCCTATCAAGTTGAAATAATTTTTTTTTAAACTTGTACTGGATGACAATTGATGTTAATACAGATTTTTCAAGTATTAATTCATTAATTAAGTTTTAATTAATTAATTTCAGTTTTACATGCGAGACAAAATGGCGGCCATTGGTTATTGAACATCATTTAATGCATCTTCATAGCTATAAGGGGGGGTTACCATAGGGAGGACCCTGTTCTGTCTCCGAATACGGCCAAGTTTGTCGCCAACTTAGCGATATATCGCCAAATTTAGCGACGAAAATGAGTTGCCAAAAGTGACGCCAACTTGGCGATATCTATATATATATTTTCGATAATATTTCGCCAAATTCCCATAGACTTCCATTGTAAACCTACTTGCTTATAGAAAATCAAAAAATTGAGATATTTTAATGCAACAAAAACTAATATTAGCTTAAGGGATTATATTACATTTTTTTATAATGATCTAAGTAGGAATTGACTTTAAAAACAAAATTTTTATATTACTTGTTTAGTCATCTGGTCTGAATTTTCTACTGATACAATTTTAATAATTATTTTTCTAAATGAAAGCATTATTTATTTGGATATATGCGCGCATTTAATATTTTTAAAAATAATCCCATTTTTTATATTTTAATTTTAATTTTAAAAGACTTTTATTAAATGTCTTTACAGTGGTGGCAACTCAGTTACATCCATTGTTACAGAGAAAAGGGAAACAATAGGAATTACTATATCACTGAAGATGCCACATTATCATTACAATTAAATATAACTTATGTTAAATTTTGAATAGAAAATGATGTCACGTTTCACAAAAAACTTATTTTTACTTTTGCATTTCAATATTTTTGACATTCTGCTGATACTGAATTTTAGACGTTAATCTCGTGTGGCTCCAGTGCGGGAAAATAAAGTCATAGTAAAAAGAAAGAGTATTTTCTTTGATAAAACTAAATTTTCTACTACGAACGCGTCTAAAAGAATACACATCTAGATTTCGCTGATACTAAGATTGGAACCTCAAGTCAAGCGTGCGCATGTTTATATGCAAAATTGTAACTAGAAAAGTGACATCAAGTTTGGAAATATATTTATTAATTATCCAATACACTTTAAAATGTTTTTTAAATAATGAATATGAATATGAATTTGCGACGGTGAAACTGTCGTTATTTTTTAATTTCGCTGCAAAAAAATATAACATTGTGTCACAATGGCGCAGTTTTTGTTGATTTTTCATTGCGTAATACCAAAGATCAAAGCCTCGATTTATAACTTCATAATTTCTTATATGAATTACATGTTACTGACTACTTGGATCATCCAGCCTTAGCGCCAACCTAAATAGGCATAGACTTACTCATCATTTATAGTAAAAAAATTTAATTTTTCAATAATTTGAAAAGTTTAAGTTAAACATTAATTATAAATAATATTCGTGTTATCAGTTAGGCCAACCAATATATAACTTCAGTCTAACAGTCCTTTTAAACAACTTCATTCGTTGAATTCGATGGGTTCCGACTCGTATCTATCGTAGTGTATTTCAATGGATTCGCGTTGCGCAAATAGAAACATAATAAGTATTTTTAGCTCGCCAGTTATGTAAACATAATATCATATATCATGACGATGAATTACATTCCAAAAACTCTATTTTGATATTTTTGTATATATCGCCTATTGAATCACATCTATACATTCTTAATTTTTTCAGATTTGAATTACATTCTGCATAAACGGTAAAAGAAATACGATTTAAAAGAAATACGATTTTCATGTTTCTGAATCACTCTGTATGTTTATGGAACACTTAAAGGAAATTCGGGTATTATGGAATGGGCGAATAATATGTAATACTGACGCATATGGTGTTGGAACCAAGAGTGAATCTACCATACGACTTCCTAGTACTAAAATGAAGAGCAGTGCTCAGTTCTGTTTTGGATAACTGTTGTTGGAACGACGTGGTGAAATAAAATCTTATCCTCAATTTTTTCTGTTTTTTTTTTCAAGTAAATTTTATAAAATTCGTGTTAATTATACAGTCTGAAAGTCGGTATAAAGTTGAACTGTTATATTTTTCATTCATGCTAACTTGTCGAATAGTAAGGAATATTTTTTCAAGATTATGTGTCGGGTAATATTGAATATCAACAAGAACCCTATTTCAAGACGAGTCTAAAATTTAAAACAATTTTTCAAAGAAACAGATTATTTATAGATCATGTACAAGGTTTACTCAATAAATAATTTTGGTTATTCTTTTAAATCGTGTTTTTGGTTGCAATTTTAATATTCAATATAACCCTATTCCACATTACCCGACTCGTTGCTATTTCCCGAAAAGTGTAAGTTTTTTTTAAATGCTAAATATTGATATGCATTTTTTCTTCCACTTTAAACGCATTGCAGATATTTAAAGAAATAGTCAAAGTTTGTTCTTTACTAACTTCTAATGTATCTCAATTTTTTACTTTATTCTATCTTTACAAGAAGAAAGCATTGTATTCGTGAAAATTTTCAAACTTCCGGTTTTCGACGGATTTATACGTTCTAGAATGTCTTGAACACGATTTGTTGGTTTTTAGAAAATGTCTGTTTGTGAGTATGTCTGTCACTCTGTCACTCTGTGAGTCTGTATGTGACAAAAATTTTATGGGCGCTCTCTCTCAAGAACTAATGCACGGAATTTCACAAAACTTTAGATTCAGTTAGGCCTTGAGATAAACTGGTCCTGATTAGTTTTTGGTGAAAATTGCCCACCAGGTGGCGCTTCTATGCAGCATTTTTCACGATTTCTGCAATAGCTATATCTCAAGAACTACTGCACGGGTTTTCACAAAACTTCAGGTTCAGTTAGTCCAGGAAATAGTTCAGTGCTGATTACAATTTGGTGAAAATCGCCCAACAAGTGGCGCTGCCATGCTGCGTTAGTCATGATTATCGCAATAGCTCTAACTCAAGAAAAAATGCAAGAATTTTCATGAAACTTCAGATTCAGTTACTCCCTGATAAAAAATTAGTGCTGCTTAATTTTTGGTGTAAATAACCCAGCAGGTGGTGCTCCTGTGCTGCATTTTTCACGATTTCCGCAATAGATATATCTGAAGAACGAATGTATGAATTGTCATCAAGCCTCAGATTCAGTTGCTTCCTGATATAAATTGGTCCTAATTAGTTTTTGGTGTAAATCGCCGAACAGGTGGCTCTGCTATGCAGAATTTTTTACAATTTCCTCAATAGCTCTATCTAAAAAATTAATGCACGGATTTTCATCCAACTTCAGATTCAGTTAGAAGTTGTCAAAGTTGTTGATAATTAAATTTTGCTGTAAATTATCTAACAGGTAGTGCTGATATGCTGCATTTCTCAGGAAGTATTATCATGTATGAGATAGAAGAAAGTTTTGGGATTTCCACGCCTGACTAGTTTTGTGTTAACTTACACACAAAAATGTAAATGGTATTCCATAATACCAAAACTTCCTCTATACTGGTATAGATTAGCACTTAGAATTTGTGAATTTGTGAATCATTTTGTAACTGCACCGAAGTTTTGTCCAGATTTATAAATTAGTAGCATTTACTTTATCCGTACAAATTTTTAAAGCTAATAATGTAAATTTTATCATTCCCTCACTAGTGATTCTTTCATACGAGGAAATGATTCTTATGAGAGAAAATCGTTCTATTATTTTAAAATCTTGTAGGAAAAAATAGTTTTGTTGAAATTTTGAGGTTTTGATCAAACTAAAAGCATATTTTTAAGCAAAGCGGTGTGTAAAATATTATTTATTATGAAAAAGGTAAAGAAAAGTCAGGAAGAAAATCCGATAGAATTTCTTGGAGAAATTTCTCATGAGCAGTCATTTTGATTGCTATCAAATATGTATAATTCGATGTAAACCAGAAATTTCTTCAAAAAAGAGTTAAATATATATATTGCACAAAAATATGTTAAATAGATAATTTAAAAACTTCAAATAAAAATTCTGGTGTACATATTTTTTATAAAACTTGAGGGAAATTTCCGAAGCTTCTAGTGTAAAAAATCGAATAAGTATAGAATTTCTTAATATTAAGCTTGACGGATATTTTGTTTTCATTAAGTAACTATTCTAGTGTCTTGTTACAAAAAATTAGAAACTTCCGGCATGATTTATTTTTCTTCATCTCTATGATGTAAATGGCCTATTTGCGTAAAATCACTCTTATCATTTATTTATAGGGTCACACAGAAAGAATTCAACTATATAAGTGTGTACTGGCAAAAACTATTCGCAGAGTATCTCAATCATGTTGCACTATTTCAAACATGATGAAATTGATATACATTACTGAGGTTCACTGCAAGATACTTGCGGTAGAATTTGATATGCATTGCATTTATCGTACATTTACAGGGACTCATCAATGATTTCGGATCCATAATATCCGATGTGTTTGGTACTAGGGATGACAGCTAAAAGTGCATTTTCATTTATGGCATGTGTTTTCAAGTTAGGGAAGACAAGGGAGGGTTGACCCACTTTTTACAAAATAATTTTTTATTTTGTAAATATTGAACGTAGAATAAAGTTTTACATATCATTTCATTCGTTATACAATCAGTTATCAAAATACAATTGCTGCATCAGTATAACATATAAGAAATTTGAAAAATGATTGATTTTAATCATGAAAAAATAATAGGTCAGGGCTCCCCACATATGGGAGGGTTGACCCACTATATGGGAGGCTTAATCGACTTTGTTTTATATTGCAATATTTGTGAAGAGAAATAAAATCAGTTTAAAAAAAGTAAAATAACTTTATGCCACATGCTTTAATTGTTATAAAAAATATTTTTTTAAATATGATTCTTAAACAAACCTGTTGAGACGCAATCGCAAGTTAGAGGCGAAAAATTTTGTTTTAAACAGGATTTTGCCTGAGCAACTATAGTTGTACAACAGGGAAAATGAAATTTTAACATTTAAGTCGGTATTCTGTTACAGACAGGTTCCGTTTTCATAGTGTTTCATGTTATTATGTCCGGATTTAGGAGCCACTCTCCCGCTTTTTTTTTTGTCTCCTTTTCCTATTTTTGTCACATTCGACCTTACAATTCCAATTGTCACATAGTTTGGCTTCATCTCACTGTATTTACCCTGTTGAAATTTGTTTACCTACCTTCCTAAAGTTTTTCGATCGATGCTATGTCCTTTTGCAGCCGCATGAGCACTTAACTTATCATTAACATGATTTAAACCTTTAAGGGGCAAAGTACTTTCAGTACTTAAATTTTGAAATAAGTGACTGGCATCAGAATTTGCGAACAAATTTATTTGGAAATAAGGAATATGCTATATTTCACATACTTATTAAATGGAAAAAATTTTAGCAAAATTCTGGTGACATTGTGACGAATCAGAATTAAAATTAAGTGGTTTTATGAACATACCACTGCTCCTGAAATGGTTAAGACTGCTACTTTTATAATTTCTAGTCCTTTCTAGTCTTTCCCACTGTTTCTATTTACATATTGTAAGTAATATTTAAATGGAAAAAAGTTCCTATCAACTTTGACATTTTTCTAGCAATTTTTTATATTTTTCTATAGTCAGTTTTAAACATTTTCTTTTCCATCACGCCATTTTACTGTAGCTTTAAATAATAAATTTACATTATTTTATATATATAACCATTAACTTTCATTATGCCCAGTGTATAATAAAAAGATTTCCAAAACCCCTTAATTAAGTTAGCCTTGAGCATCTAGTCAAGCGTCCCTCATATTGACTGGGTCAAGCCTCCCGACATAGACCTTTTCTAAAAAAATAGCACATTGTTATGTTAAGCCTAAGTTACTATACAATCTTTATGCCTGGAATAAAAGTTCGATATTTCTGCATTACTTTAAACCAACTTACTTAAATTCCTATGATATAATTTATCTTTAAAAACTTACAAAATATTTCTAAAAAACACAATATTTAGGTTGAAAACGCCTCACAATTGATTTTTTCTACACCGATTTCGATTACCTCTATAAAACGAAGACTATTGTTTGAGCGTTCCAGTACCTTTGGTTGACACCTACTGATAAAACTCTGAAATTCTGTTAAATATGAAAATTGATGGGTGGGTCAAGCCTCCCGTATGGTCAACCGTCCCTAGCCTCGCCTAAATTTTTGCATACCACGTGGCGTGAATAAATTGTATATACCATATACATAGCTACACAAAAGACTTCATAAGCATTACTGAGAAATGAGCACGAATTGCTTAAAAGTGCTTATTAATTTCTGTTATACATTTTTAAACTCAACTACATTTTGCCTAAAAGATGTTTGCAGCATATAACGACAATCATATACTAGTATGTTGTGGCCATCATAAAACTTTCTTCTATCTCATACTTGTCAATACTTCAAAATTCATTATCACAGTGCATCTATGCTCATCATGAGAATTCTAAAAAGATGAAATTCCGTGCATTAGTTCTTGAGATATTACTGTCCATGAAATCATGTAAATCCATCAAAATGCAGCATAGCAGCGCCACCTATTGGGTGATTTACACCAGAACCTAATTATCATCAACATATGTCAATGTCTAACTGAATATGGAGTTTGGGGAAAATCCGTGCATTAGTTCCTAAGATAGAGCTATTGCGCAAATCATGACAAATGCAGCATAACAGCGTCACCTGTTGAGCGATTTACACAACCACATAATCAGTATCAACATTTATCAAGATGTATTGGAATCTGAAGTTTGATGAAAATTCGTGCATTAGTTCTTGATATAGAGCTAATGAGGAAATAGTGCGAAATGCAGCATAGCAGCGCCGCCTATTGGGCAATATTCATCAACACGTAGTCAGCATCATTTCATATCAAAGAGTAACTGAATCTGAAGTTTGATGAAAATATGTCCATTAGTTCTTGAGATACAGCGATTGCAGAAATCGTAAAAAATGCAGCATAGCAGCGCCACCTGCTGAGCGATTTGCACCAAAAACTAATCAGCATCAATTTGTTTCAGGGACTAACTGAATATGAATTTTTATTAAATTCCGTGCCTTAATTCTTGAGATAGAGTGTCCACAAAATTTATGTCACACACAGACAGACGGACAGACAGACAGACTCACAGACAGACATTTTGTAAAATCATGTTTTTCGGATTCTCTGACCTCTAAAACGTGTAAATCCGTCGAAAACCGGAATTCGAAAATTTTCATGAATCCAATACTTTCTTCTTGTAAAGATAGAAGAAAGTAACAAGGCTATGCTAAGAACTGGATAGATCACCTAAGGATGGTAATTCCGGGAAGTGGGCTTTCAGTAGTTCTAAGTATGCTTTTGCCTGAATTAAATTTCATTATAATATATGGAGTATATAAAAATCGTATGTAATATACAAGACTGTGCAAGAGAATTCAAGTACATTTCCGTATATTGGTAGAAATTGCTGAAGGTGAAATTTTAGCATACACTATGTAGAATATGTACGGTCGTGGAAAAAAAAAAAGTAAACACCCCCTTCTAACTCCTCAACAAATTATCGTAGAAGAAAGTTACTGGTACCGAACGATTGGAAATAAGGTCTACTTTTAAATGATGTGTATAAAATTGGCTTAGGGGGCCATCTACATATTAAAACGGACCATAACTTTATTTTTTTCAATAGCAGTACACAATTCTGACAGCATAAATAAACTCTACACCCTTCAATTCGCCTAAAGACGAATTTTTATGCAATTCGTACCATAAGTTTCCGAGAAATTAATTATTTTAAAACGAGCGTATTTTAAGGGCTGTATTCAAATTGAAGTTCCGTACTGGATTGTTAACCGAGAGAGTCGCCTTCTTGATCAAGGCACGTTTGAGCGTCAATGAAACCTGTTTGATTACAGTACAGCAGAATAAATTTCAAAATGTCTACTCACTTCCATCATAGATGGCCCCTTAAACCATCATTTTGCAGTTTTTTAAGCATAATTTGAAAACTACTTGGAAGGAAAATGTGAAATTTTTGAATTTCCATAAAGCAGGACTTAATAAATCTAAATCCATCAAAAAAATGGTAGGTTGCAATTCATAATTTTTTCGAATATTAATTTCATAATTCATAATTCATATCATAAAATTATAAAAATTGCAAATTCAGCTTATTTATGTTTGGGTATATTAGTATTATTACTACAAAAAAAATTAGCACATTAGGAGCATAATTTCGGGAGATATAAATAAAAAGATGAAAATGTAATTTAACATTAGAAGCACTAAATTTTGAATGTTTATAATTCAAAAACTTATCATTCAAATGACTTGAAATTTGGTGTCTAGGCATAGTTTGAACCAAAGATTTGAAATATCTCGTTAAAATTGGGTATTGCCATTGAGAAAAATGAAGTTTGGATTCATTTTAATATGTAGATGACCCCTAAGAAAATTTTATATACATCATTTAAAAGTAGACTTTATTTCCAATCGTTCGGTACCAGTAACTTTCTTCTACGATGATTTGTTGAGGAGTTAGTAGGGGGTGTTTACTTTTTTTTTCCACGACTGTACAAATCTATAGATTATATGCAGATCGACACAAAAGAATTTAATTTCCTTTTCGGCTGCAGGCGATAAATATTGAAATTTGGTTTTTAAATGTGTTAAATGTTTTCTAAAATACTTACTTGGGTATTTTCTTTACCATATTAAACAACAAAGTTTTGTTAAAGTATTCTAATAGAGTGTTGGGAAGTGTCTCATAATATGTGCTTGAAAGCATGGTTTGCTATTCTTGTTTTAAGTGTAACGACGATGCTTGGCTTGCAAAATGACATAAAATATTGATGCTAATACAGTTCACTAATTTTATTCATTGCATTATCTTACTTAACCCTCTACTGCCCATGGTAGAATATCTGCTACCATATGTTCAGCTATAATTTTTACCACGAAATTTCATAAATAATGTATATTTTAAATCATTACAGCAATAATTGGACCTTTAGGTATTGTTAGTTATAAATTTTGAATTCAGATGGAGCACTAAATAAGAAAAAAATTAGTTTGATGCAACATGTCTAACAAAGAATACAAAATGGCGTTTATAGTAGTAAGTTTTTGCTCAATTTTTCAAATATTTAATGTAATAAAATTAAATACATATGATATATAGGTATCAAATGAATTACTTCTAATTCTGCACAAAAAAGGTCCCTGTAAGCTTGTTTTTTTATGATTAAATGAGTAATTAAAATCAAGGTAGTAGATCTGCTACCAAGGGCGTTAGTGATCATGAGCCCATGGTAGCATTTTTGCTACCATATTATTTTCAACGGAAATTTGTACTTCTTAGTGTTAACTTTGTACTTAAAATACTTGTTTTACTTTTAATTCATGTCATTTAATGTTTACATTTAATAGCATGCTCGTGTTAGTAAATAAATCTGAAATAAATTACTTGAAATTTATAATTTCCATATACAACAAAATGAAATTACATTTGTTTTTACATTTTTGAACAAAATATTGAAATTCCTTTTCAATATATAAATAGGGAAAATTATGATGTAAATTCGGAATCAATATTTTGAACTTTATATTTCTAAGTATAAATATACTTCTAAGCTTTAAAAATTCTAAGTATAAAACGTTTTTTATTGAGCAGTATCACTCAAGTACATTACATTTAGTATATTTGCACTACGTGGTAAGTATTATACTAGCTGATCCCGCGCAGATCAACTGCACTGTAGTTTACTATATTTTTAATTAATTGCTGTGTTTATTGTGCGTTACATTTTATTGGGCGTTTTGAATTTCTGACAACAAAAAATAGTAAATCTTATAAGAAATAGCTGCTATCTTGTTGTTTTTGATTTATTAAAAATGAACCATAATTTATTTAGAATCGGGATTGCTTTTTTGTCTCTACAATATTTGATTATCAGGGACGAGATTTCCGACTTTTTGCATACCAATAAAATCTTAGAGAAAATGTTGTTCTGTTAAATCACAAAAATTTTCCGATTAAATAAAATAACATTTTCTCTAAGATTATACTGTTATCCAAAAAGTCGGAGATCTCATATCTGGATTATACCTGTATGTAGAATTTCACGATTCTATCTTCTTAAATGAGTATATTTTTAGAAAGATAGACAGAGTGAATTTTTTTTTTTCATATGTATTAGATAAACAAACCATTCATTGCCGTCGGCAAAAATAATAACCGTCTTTTTTGCCACTACATCTTACATTAGTTTATATATATATATATATATATTTACCATCTAATATAGATATTGCATATTTTAAATATTTAACTAACTTCATTATCTATAATAATTATATTTTGCAAGATAACACTTTATATTTACAGCATGTCGGTATACCACAAGGCGGTTGTACTTCTAGTTTACTCTCAGACTTATACTTATATCATTATGAACGTAATTTTACTAATAATAATCTACATTTATATCGTTATATTGATGACATAATTTTAATTGATACTGATCAATCTGCAATTACTCGATTTCCAGTTGATTATCCCACTAATTTGGAATTAACGGAAAACCTTTTATCTAACAACACAATTAACTTCTTAGATCTTAAAATTACAATAAAAGACAACAAAATAATCACAGATTTATATGACAAACGTAAAGAATTTAAATTCAATGTTAATACATTTACAAATTTTAAATCTTGTCTACATCATTCTGTATTTCGTAATATAATACTTAATCATTTATATAGAATCAAATGTTTATGTTCTTCTCCTCTAATTAACAATAATATTAAAAAACTAATTTATGATGCATTAAATCATGGTTTTCCAAAAAAATTCATATATTCATTAATATACAATTAGTACTTTTCTTACATGATCTTTTAAAACAAATTAATACATGCGTAAACAAAATTACAAAAAAATTATATAATAAAAAAAATATCTATAAAAAATTAAAAATTGTAAAATAATATAAAAAAATTATTATAGGTTGGTTGGGTGGGTAGATATTAGAGTACGGAGGAGGGTGGTGTTGTCTGGATAATACGCAATGGTTAATTATTTTTTTAAAAAAAGCGGGGGGAGGGTCTTTTGTATTATTACTATATTTTTGATACGTATTTTATATGGATGTTGATTTGATATTTTATATGTAATTGGAGAATTTCATTAATATTATAATTTGATTAATTATTGATTAATCTTATTTACAATCATTTGTTATAAAATTTTAATTTACTAAGGACAATATCATATTAATTACTAATAGTATGCCCTTTTTATAGTGATTAATATACATATAAGTATGTTTAATATAAATATAGTTATACTGTATGTATTAAAATTGGGTAATTATTTTTATTATTATTCCTCTATTCTTTTCCATATTTATCTATTTTCAATTTATTATCGGTTTAATGTTTTTGAATGTCTCACATTCATATTTTTTGGATTTTTATGGATGTATGAAAATAATCCACACTCTATATTTGTGCTTTTTTAAGTAATGGGAATTTAAGTATCATTTATCTTCTATATACTTCCATGTGTTTTTTATTTCCTGTTCATTTTATAATTATCTTATATATAATTATTTAAAAAAATAATTTTTATATTATTTTTAATAATTATTTATATTAATTATTACTGAATTTATTTTGTTTTACAGCATATAGCTATATACTATATATTATCAATGATCTAGAATTATTTAAATTCTTAGTTTAGTTTAAATAAGTTAGCTAATTGAGAATATTTTGTAAGCTTTTAAATTTTATTAAGAATAGTTTTTTTTAAAATACATTGTGTGGTTTATATTAGGTTTATAATTATCTATATATAAGGATATGTTTGGTCTTGCTGTTTAAAAAAAATATTTACATTCAAATGCTTACAAATATTTATCTTGTGGCAGATGAATAATAAAAGTAATACTAGATGGCAGCACCAAAAATTTTTTCTTTTGAAGATAGCTCTAAATTTTAATTTTTCTAGCTCCATTTCAATTATAATTTACTACACCAGGGGGTATTTTTAGCTAAATTTTGACGATATTGTTAAATAGTTATTAATTAATTTAATAGTGCATTTTAAATAATGTAATTACTATCTATTTATTTTATATTATATTAAATGTATTTAACAAGGTATTTCAAAATTTATTTCAAAATGTATTAACTGCATCCTTTGGTATCAATTACTGTGATTTCTTAACTGTTTTATTCACCTTAATCTTTATGATATTCTGGTAGACATGTGCGCGTGGATATTTGTAAAATACTGAAATATCAATCGGTATGGTGTTTATTATTTATATTTATATTTTATATCCTATAAATATTTAAATAGGTTTTATTGATTCTTCCATTTCATATTATTTGTTTCTATTCTGTTTTCATTTTTAATCAATTCACTTGATTTTAATGGGGCATAGTTTGGGCACAGGGGAAAATAAATTTTAGCTTTAGCTTATTTTTCTCACAGAAAACAACCATTTTGCTTATATCATGGAATTCTGTGCCCTTGACAACGTAATTCAATATATAAGCTTTTCCATTTTTTGTCGGTGTCCACTTTTTTATTTTTCTTCCATAATAATTCTTATCATAAATTAATTTTTTTTTTTTTATACTTACAGCTTTAATTCATAATATTTGATGGTGGTAGGTTATGTTTAATTAATGGTTATATATATATATATATATATGTACATATATATATATATATATATATATATATATATATATATATATATATATATATATATATATATATATATACATATATATGTATAATTGTACAAAAAATCAAAAGATACAATGAGGTTTTATTATTATTGTGTAAAATTGAATAAATGGTGGAAAAAATAAAACTATATGAAAATATTGGATATATATATATGTATATATAAACAAAGAACAAAATTTTTAGGTCATACTACATGTAAAGATATAATTATTTTCACAAAATAAATTACTCTTGAAATATAGAAAAATCCTGCATAATGCAATAGCATAAAAAAGACAAAAAAATAATTTTTTTCATAGACATTTCTTGTAGTGGAAAGTAGAGACTTAAATTATACATTATAAGTTTATACATTACAAATAGTTACAAAATTCAATCTAATCAGGTTTTATTAATAATGAATCCACTCCGATTTATTGCAAGTATTTTGCACAAAAAAATTACTCCCAATTAAAGAGTATGTAATTTCAAATAATAACATTTATAAATGTCAAGCATTTTTTTTTATTTAATTTAAAATAACATCTTTTTAGAATAAATTATTTTATTATTTATTTGCACTACGTCATTCTGTTTTTAGAAGAACTAAAAAATTGGAATTTTCTTATGATCATTTTCGGAAAATTTACCACCTTGGTACTGACATTTATACGTCTTATTCAAGGCTTTTGTTAACATTATACTATTAAATAACTGGTATTGAAAAAAAAAAATTGATCGAAATGTAAGAACAAACCACTTTATTTCGGTGAAAAGGTTTAATTATATGTAAATGACACGATAGAAAGAATTTAAAAACCATAATATCATAAAAAAATCATTTTATTAATTAGATTCAACAGTTGGGTTTCGTTATTTCGTTATAAATAAACACAATTTTTAATCTTTGTTTATCAATAAATTGAACATGTGTTTGTAATATATTGTTGCATAGTTTGGACTTAAATGAAATATATATATATATATATATATATATATATATATATGAAAGGATAAAACCCCTTTAAAATTCAGAATTCCAAATTAAATTTCAAAAATTTAAATTAAAATCCGAAGTTTCTTTCTCCTAACTTTAAATCTCCTTCTAAAACCAGTTTTACCCCTTGTAACTTTGTTTCCCAGCAATACATCTTATTACTTTCAGATATCATTTTCGGACGATCTTTACGAATAAACTTGCTGACGTTCGGAATATTCTCATTCAGTTGTGGTTAGCTCATCCCCGGGCGAGCCAAGCCTAACTCTGGCATCTGATCCCGGACAATCAATCAAAAGCTAATCAGCCAATTAAAAAAATGTTCCTCTCAATTTTACAACTGTGCCCTCTGCTGGAAAATATGATAAACAATAAGATATTAGCTAAAACCCGCGCCAAAAACGAGAGATCTTGCAGATTTGAGAAGCCTGTCAAACCTACGGCCATGTAGCACTCTTATAATCAACGTAACGGGCTCGAGGACCCCCGGCCGAACTCGCGAAACGGACTGTAAGATGGAGCGCCAAATAAATGAGTTCGGTCCAACAAGAGGTTTCCGAGTCCAATTATTCTTCAAATTATTATCTACAATTTCTGTCAACATCAAGATGTCCTTTTATATGAGAAACCGGCTGTACGGACACATGCCGGAAAGTAAACGGCTGCGACTACGCTATACAAGTCCGGGGAACGCTCCCGATATTTATTCGTTACATATATATATGATAAATGAATTCATTGACATGAATGTACATTTGCAATACTCTCAAATATATTAATGAGTATGCGGACATATTTACTAATTAATTTGTTATCATTTGAAAGTGGTATCTATAAATGAACTAATGCACGTCTTTTAATGAGAACTTTTTACTTTCTACCATTTCCAAATCTTAGAATTTTAATTAGAATTCAGAAAAAATGGAACTCATTTCAGGTAATCAATTTTCTTATCTCTAATTATTCAATCTACCTTCACTGCTTATCTTAATTACATTTATCATTATAACTGTATTACTGGTAAAATTATCGACTATTGATCCATGATTCTGAGATGAAAAATTATCGCGAAAGTAATTTTCAAATTCTAAAAAAATATATATTTTTTTAATTTTCAAACATGAAGTTCCTTCCTAATAGTATCTTGATATTTAATGTTTAAAGTTTAACGAAGAATGAAAGTTTCGATAAATTTCCTGAGAAATATTTCTGTGCATTCAAATATGTCTTTCGTGTTTCAAAAGAAAAATTTGAATAAGACGAGGCATGCTTTAACTGGAACTTTTCTAAAATTGCTCGCAAGTATGAAATTTATATGCGAAAGCTATCTCTCACAATAGTTAAATTCAAAACATCAAAGATATTATTACATATTTATATCTAATAGCCACTGCTAAAATCTTTGATATGTAAATCTGAAAAGGAAATTAATGAAAAATTTGAAAATAGATTAAAACGAGAGAAGCTTCTTGTTTTATATAAACAACTAGATACAGAATCATGATTTATTTATTTTCAAAAGTAAGATTTAGATTTCTTTTTAAGTTGTGAGAGAAAGAAATTTTATATCCTTTGATTAAACAGAAAGAGAATAAAGAATGATGCTTAACCCATAGGTTTCATAAGTGGGAATAAACGTTTTCTTTGATTTGAAGTGAGATAATCTGTATCCACATTGCGCGAGTATAACTGAAAACTAATACTAATACATAGACTGCCAGATTGACCGGATCCACTATAAAATATATTATATATTTAACTTTTCAATTAGATCATAAAATTTATCGATTGTTTCGTTACATAACAGCATATAGTCGCAAATGAAAGCATTGATGGCACATATATTCGTTTGCCAAGTGAATCCGGGAAATAATGCTTGCACACGTATTCGTGTGCAGTGGCGTTCAGTGTGTTAAAGTAGATCATACGAATTGTACTTTCCTATCGAAAATGTAATTTTCGAGAATGACAGCGCCTGGCGGAAATACTTGGATACCGACTTTAACCTGACTATGCAATTTTGCACATGCGATTATAAATAGAACAAAAATAAAATAATGAAATAAATATACATATTTTCGTAGAGCCATAAGATAAAGTGCTGCATCACAAACTTTTAACCGTTAATGCTTTTTGTATTGATTTTATTTTACATCTGAGACCTTAATTTAGCTGAAATATAGAAGCATGCTGCAGACTAAAATAGATTTAATTTTTATGAATTGTTTTACACTAAAGTAATATTTATGATTTCCACTCAGTTATGTATATTGTCAGATGTACAAGGAGTGAATTTTAAAATCTGATTCTATCTTTCTCTCTCTCTTTTTAGGATATAGCGGTCATATTTAGCAAACGATATGGTAAAAATACTAGGATATTCAGCTTAAAATAAATTCACCGTCTTACTACAATATATGCCGGAAGGTCCTGATAAGACCAAATGTTGTGAATGATTTTAGATATATCGCAAAAATGTTACAACTTTCTCAATCTTGGAAATAGTTTTTAAAAACAAAAATACTTTTATTTTCAAGATGTTTCTGCCACCTCTTGTATCTCCCATTGTCTAATTATGTTATATTAGTTATTTTCATAAAAATGCACTATAGAAATGGAAATAGAGTTTGCTTTCAGCAAACCTCCCGTTTTATCATGTTTAATATTTATATAATTTTTTTTTTATACTATTAGAAATAAAAACAGCTTCAAGGTAAATAAATCTGACTATTTCGATAGAAGAAATATATTAAATTCACCAGACAGCAATATCTTTACTAGGAAAACTGTGTTGATAAAATTGTATTAATATTGCATATTAATACTGTTTTTATAAAATCATTTGATTTTGAATTACATATATTCAGCTTTTATTTTCTCAATCTTACCTGTAAATACCATAGTAAGAAATGAAATCGTAGTTCAGTATTCAAATATTTTAAATATCCAATTATTTACTGAAAAAAAATATTTATAAATGTTTAACATGGAAATATAATTCTCTGACATGTTGTGCTGTTATCTTTATTGTTCCGTGATGTGATGTGATGTGATGCGCTTTACCGAGTATAACTGAAAATTAATGTTAAAGGGGTTGCATTTTCGTTCATCGAACTTTCCTATCGAAATTCTAATTTATGATAATGACAGTACTTAGCAAAAATACTTCAACAGAAATTTTAACTTGACTGAAGAATATTTAAAAGAAGATTTGCACTTACTATATGGTGTAAATTTCATTCAGTGCCTCCAGTAATATAAAAATCTAGTTGAATGCATTTGAGGAGATTTTATAATGCTAGTCAACTCTAAATACTCTTATGTGGTAAAAAGGATGGCACAGTGGATTAACCTGCTAAGAACAGTTTCAAAGCAAGTGAAATAAAGTGGTTTAAAAAGATTTTTAAATTTTTAAACGCTTGCGTGTGGCCTTGCGTTGAAATGTTATCAACAGTCTTTTTATTTTACAACTGAGACCTTAATATGTCTGAACTACAGTAACATGCTACATACTAAACATATATTTGACTCGGTAAATCTTAAACTTAATACGTGAATTTTAATTCACTTTGCTAACAAGGTATAGAACAAACAGAGTGGGAAATTATCCAGACCAGGGTTCGAACCTGGGTCATTAGTCGACATCGAACCCTGGCCTCTATAATTTTTCACTCTGTTGGTTCTACGCCTTGTTAGCAATGTGAATTAAAATTCCCGAATTAAGTTTAAGATTTACCATTTCTCGGGCTTAATTCAACGTTTAAAAATTGTAATATATATATATATATATATATATATATATATATATATGTATATATATATATATATATATATATATATATTCCACTTTTATAAATTATTTTAACCTAAAGTAATCCTTGTGATTTTCATTCAGTTCTGTTTATTGTAAGCTGTAGAAGGGTTGTGCTTTACAATATAATTGTCTCTCTTTCTTTTTAATACACAGCGACAATCTTTAGCATGCGGTAAGATAAAAATAAAATCTAGCACATCTATCTTAAAATAAATTCAACATTTTATTACATCCAACGCAGAAAGGTCTAGATAATCAAAGATAATGGTATCACTCATGAAGTAGATATGGTACAATAATGTTACAACATGCTTAATCTTGTGAGCAGTTGAACGAAGAAAACCTATTTTTAACAATCGCTACCTATAGATATTAAAATAATCTAATTCATTTGTATATTCTTGTAAATGAACGATACATGCAATGCACAATTTTAAAGGAACATTTTACCATTCTTATCAATAATGTAGAACGTGTGGCTATTAATTTCCAGGACTGCTGAAATAACTTCTAAGATAGGAATGTACATTAAATAACATTTGGATATATTTCGAAGTAAGTTTCGTCAGATGTAGTAAACTTTTGCGCGCGCCTATGCAATTATTTGAAATAACTTGAAAAGTCCTCTTTGGGAATCCTCTTAATTTCGAACGTCACTATTTCTTTGAAGTTATCAAAATCCAGAAATCGTCGAAAAAGTCGAAACCATCCAAAAATGTTGGAACGTGATCATGCGTCATCACCGTACACGTTCTGCAGCATCTTACGCGTTTCACTATCACTTTTTCCGAATTTGAAACAAACTTCAATGTATGTTCACTGCTACTTTACCTGAACAATAATGTATTGACAGGGAAAGTTTGCTTGCGTGTTTCAACATCAGAAAGTAAAATGAAAATGACGAGTAGCGCACGTATAATGCGATGATATGTGACCATTAAAATACTACCATTAACCAACCAACGAATTTTCAATTCTAATAATTGTTGCTACAATCCTGGGAATTAATAGCCATACCTTGTATATAAATTTTGTAATGTTTGAAGCTGCGTAACATCCTTAAAATGTATTTAACAGAACTATCCTACACCATACCCTCATATACAATAATTATTCGAAATATTTTGAATGTCCCTGTAAACAAAACAAAGATGTCTCGCACTCCATTTTCAATAGGGAACATGTGATAGTTACCCTTAATAATTTAAATCAATTACATTAAAATCTAACCATATTTAAGGCCAGACAAAACGAAGTCATAAAACCTTTTCAACTTAGTGGAATGTTAAGTTAAATAATGCTATAGAAAGTGATAAAATATCTTTATTTAGATTGACGAACGTTTCATCGCACAAACGGCGACATTTTCAAAATCCTTTATGATAGAAAATATTTTCACATAATTTAAAAACAATAACATGGTAAACAATGTCACGAGACATCATGCATAATGAAAAAAATTGCAAACGTAAAATAAAATTTAAATTAAAATGGATATTTGCGAGCATGTATTAGCAAGCACGCGGACAAACAGAAAACTTAAAACTAGAATCAAAGAACACAAGCAGAAAACTTAAAACTAGAAACAAAGTACATGTAGCAGTCATAAAATACATCAGGAAAACCACAGCTTTGGCCAGATTATGCAGCGAAGAACCTTTACAGATCTATTTTAAAAATAGCAGGTTAATTTATCCATCAAGATTTTATTTACCATCCATAATCCTGGAATCAATAGAGATATTTTTACGCAACAAGAATATTTGCAATGATTCAATGTCCCTTGATTTACCTAAAATTTGGAAAGAGATGCTATATAAATTTAATAACAATAGTAAAAATTAATCCACACTCGCAAATAGCCAATTTAATTTTTATTTTATTTTATGTTTTGCAATGTTTTTCATTATGCATGATGTCTCTAGACATTGTTTACCATGTTATTGTTTTTAAACTATATGAAAATTAATCAATCGTCAATCTAAAGATATTTTATCACTTTTTATAGCATTATTTAACTTAATCTGTTTATAAGTGATTATTATACGTGTTGTTAGTTGAATGTGTTTTAAATATAGAATACAAAAATGGAGTTGAAAAGAACTGCTTTTCTCATTCACACATTTCAATCCAAATTTCAATAAGATTTTAATTCCCCTTAAATTCTTATACTATACAGTAATGAATTCAAAATGTTCCAATAATAGTAAAAGCAATAGACTATGTCACAGAAAATACAAGATTTTCTTGTTACGTATTTAAAAAAATAATATACTGTACACTTTTTTATTGGTAATCAAGTTTTTGTGAGGTGTAAATTTTCATCGCATAAAAAGCTTTCTATTTTATACTGCAAATTTTCTTGTCACTAAGTACATGATAATCTGATTTATATAAGTAAATGTCAAACTAGCAAATACCAATTTATTTACTATCATAGAAGAGAAATGTACATATGAACCGTAAAAAAATATACATAACGCTAGCTAAAACAATTGAAAGAACATGTTAAACAAGTATCCAGCGGTGAGAAAAGTTTAATCTAGGCTGTCTTTAATTTAAAAGCTATTTTTAAAATCCCTTTTTACACAAATCTATAGTTATTCAATAAACTAAGTGCTTTTTCCAGCTTTAGGAGAAGCAAAAACTTTGCGAAAACCGCACGATTGACTTAGATTAAAGATTTTTTTTCCTCTTTCGTTAAATCGATGCTGATAGAAAATTGCATTAAGAGATTAAATCTGTCTTTGATGTACTGACTAGATCAATTTAGGGAGATTTCTAAATCTTATTTTAAATTAAAACTCCGTTTCTAAATTAAAGAGAATTTTAGGAAAACACAAGCGGTTTGATTTTTGATTTGACACTAAATATGCCACGAACCGGTCATTTGACCGGTACATAATGAAAATATTTTGTTTCGAATCAGAAATTTCTTTATAAAATAAATGAATGTAAATCACACAAAAATAAGTAAATAGTTTAAATAAAAATTTTGGTGCGATAATATTTTTTATTAAACTTGAGTAAAATAACCGTTATGTTTATTGTTAAACAAAATTAAATATGAAAACAAAAGCATTTTACACACTTAAAATATAATTGTTTTAGGACAGATTAATTTGATTTATATTTTAAAAATATCTTACACAAACCCCATTTCATTTAGTATTGTTTATTGAGAAACCGATGTAAAAGTAAGCAAAAGCGATTTAAGTATTTTAAGAGATATTACAAATTTAAATTTTTTCACCAAGTTTAAAAGTATTTTATATAAATTTTCCTTTTTCAATAATATTCCGTATATTATACCGACTTATTAAATTAAAAACCTAGTCTATTAATTTCTATAAGATCCTAATCCATATAATAATATTTATTCCAAATTGCATAAATCTAAAACTGGCTCTAACTATTTATATTTCTTTAATAAAACCTTTTATTATTTAAATTCCTATTAAAATCCGCTATTAAATCCCGGTACATCATATTCCACTAAAATCTTTATTTAACTGCTAAAATATTATTATTCCGTTTAACAAACCTACTTATTTCAATTCATTCTTTTATTTAAAATATTCAGGTGCCAACTAGAATATTTCAATGCTTTAAAACTTACGCAGAAATAAATTCATATTTCTTTTTATTAAAAATCGTCTGTCGGATGAGATAAAAGCTATTTTTAGACCAGTCTCGTCAACAGAGATTAAAGTTTGTTTACACTTGGCGCGTCTAGGTGCAAGAGTATGAACTATACTGGAACAATCGTTCAGCGATATAGTATAAATACAACCAGTTAGCCGGATACAAGGGCACTTCAAAATCAACCTGCATTGGTCACCCGAAAAGATTCTTCGGAGGGATTTGCTGCGTTTTTGTTGATATGTTGTTAGAGTTTTTAAGAACTTTGTGAGAGATTTAGTGTGTTTACGAAGGTAATAAGAATCTGGTAGTATAATGAAGCGAAAAGGATTTCGAATCGAGAGATGGAACAGCCTTTAAGATAATTTTGATGTGAACGACCGTTATTCTTTTTATCATCGGTGGAGTGGAGCATTTCCCCACCTAAAATCAAATTATGATAATGTCAATAAAGTTGATTGTTTTCAATGGACTGCATTTTTATTATCTTCCAGTCTGTTATTCGCAACAACCATATCGGCCTAAACACCTGTGCTTTTTATGATTGGAGACCCCCATAATTTCGACAATGCCTACTGCTTGCCGTCAAATTGTCACAAGTAAAGAATTAGTCCGATAGGAATGTAAAGTGACGGCAATAAAAGAGATTATGTTTCGTAATTTCAAATGACTAAAAGGTGCTTATGGTGAACACGTTCGTTTATGATCTTTACTAAAGATCATTGTCGGAAGTCTACAAATCTACATAGCTAATGTAAATACAAATTATAGCGCTGGTGGCTGTGGAAACAAGATGCCTGGACTGAGTTCTTTTTCACAATACTTTTACACTTGTTATGTTATTATGTCCGTTATTGTTATTTATTTATTCAGATTTATTTATTATTCATTTATGAGAGTTATTTATTTTATTCAGTCATGAGGTTTATTTATTATTTATTCATGAAGGCTATTTATTTATTTATAGGTAAAAATCTGAAATAGTACTTATCTGTTAAAAAAAAAAAAAAACTTCTATTAGTTTAAGTTTTTATCATAAATATGGTTAAGATACGGATTTTATAAAGATAATAGAAGTGTTTCTTTTATTGTAACGAATACTATTACAATGACTGAACCTAAATTAGTAGAGTTTGACTCTAGTACTGGAATGGAAATTCAGGCTTGGTTAAATTATTATGATGATATGTGTAATAGGGAAAATAAAGATGTAGTGTGGAAATTTAAAACTATTCCACAGTATTTAGAGGGTAAGGCACTAAAAGTCTATATCAATGACTGTGTTAATTGTACTAGTTATGAACAGATTTCAAAAGTCTTGATAGAAAAATTCATTGACTAAATATTTCAAAATTTTCTGATTTCTAAACTCTAAAGTTAGATAATTTAGAAAATTATTTTCACCAAAAAATAGGAATTGGGAGGAAACTCCATCTTTGTGAGACTCTTCTAATACAAGAGTTAACAGATGGATTAAAACCAAAATATAGAAATAATATTAATGTAAATCCTCCAAATATTACCAGCTTGTTAAGCAATTTGTGGAGGTTTCCGCCCCCCAAATTTCAAGACAAACAATAAATCAACAACCAGTTAGACAAACTTTTCAACAGTTTCAGCCACCTAGGCCTTGGACTCAACCAAGTAGACCCAATTTTAAGCCACCTAGGCATTGGATTCAGCCAAATAGGCCCAAAAATGCACCTAGGAATTGGATTCCTCAGAGACAATATCAAAGTCAAGGGTCTAGAAAATTTCAAAATTATTTTTAAAACCGATACCCTTCTAGACCATGTAGAATATGCACAAATAAAGGTGTAACTAATACTTATCATCGGGAACAAGGGTGTTTATTTATAGAAATGATTCAACATCCTCTGATACTCTTTCTAAGAATTCACCACCTACTATTCCTAATGTTTGACAATTAATTGTGTATGGATGTACCAGTAGTTACAATTTATCACGTATAGTGGACCCTGGATCCACTACTGCAATGTAGCCCCTCAAATATGTTAAAAAACTAAATGCTAAAATTGAAACTATACCTACAGTTACTATGGGTCTGGCAGACATCAAAAATGTAATATTTCTATTAAAGTGGGTAAAATTAAAAAATATGTTGACTTTTTAGTGTGTAATACTAATTTGGATTATGCTATTTTGGGTTTAAGGGAATGTTCTAAATTTAATTTAACTATAGCCTGCAAATATTGTACTGTAAGACAAGGAAAGAAAATTATCAATAAGAGTATATCCATACACAATGAGAAATCTCTTGATTTTCATTCTGTAGATATGAACAAATTATAGCAAGAGAATGATTTGATAACAGTTGATTTGATGATAATTTGAATTTATATAATCTATATTATAAAGGACAAACATATTTGTGCGTAACGCATACGTCATTTTGCGAATGGCAACACTTTGAAATTTGAAATATAATTTTGGTTTTGCAATTTTCTCTACTGCAAATTTTTAAACTTCTAAATATCGCACATTTTAAATTTTTATACCGTCGTATAAGGAAAAAAATGCTATTTTAAATGCAATTTGTTTGAAAGCTGTATCACCATTTAATTTTGAGATATTAATTTTTTTGTAGTTTTTAATACCATTTCTCTTATCGTGGCAACAAAAGTACCTCATTTCTATTGAAAGTCACTGAAAGTAAACAGAAAATAGTCGAAAATAAGAGATACTGTATCTTTTGTTGCCATTTTATCATAAAACCTGAAAAAAAAAGTTGAAATTAAAATATGGGCTATGTCAAGAATATTGTCTGTTATTCCGTGATAATGACGTCGTATGCACACTTTTCTATAGACGAAGTTTAAGACTGTATTGTAAAAGTGGATTGCTTTAGCGGATGCAAATGACGTCATTTTATAAAAAAGCGTGTATTATTCTTAAACCTGAATTATGTTTTGTAAAAGTGCGTCATTTTCACAGCCCAGCTGCTTTAAAATTTTTTCACAGGTGAAAAGGCTTCATTTTTGAAAATAAAGTAATCGAAATCACACACTGATAAAACGCAATTTTTACAAAAATTAAGAGTGTCTTTATAAAAAGCGTTGACATGTAAATAAAAGCGATTTATATTACATAAATTGATGATTCTCGCCTGGATGGATTTGCTTCGCCGAGTTAGACAAGCAAATAAATAATTCGTGGTTTACAAATATATCGTGTTCCTAAAGTTTTTGTCGAAAATTCTCTCGAATAATAAAATTTTAATGCTATTCTTTAAGACATTCTACTATAATTTTATCAAAATAAAATAATTTGCTTAATTTAATTTTTCCTAATTTTATATAATCTATATATTTAAAACACAAGTCTGTTTTTTAGTCATCTGCCCTGATCTTTCTGCTGAACCAATTTTACTGATATATATATATATATTTTTTTTTTTTTTTACTGAAAGCTCTTCCTTTGTAGATGTGATCGTACTATCTGTTTTTTTTTTAATATCCCCACTTTTATATTTTAATTTTAAAAGCATTTTATGAAATTTCTTCAAAATGATGAAAATTAGATAGCTTTCATTATTGCAGACAAGAGAGAAATAATGAGGTATTTTTAACTTTATTCATGCTATTTTCTGATAAAAATGCAAAATTGTTCATAAAAATTGTTGTATAGGGTTTAGTGGCGCAGAATCCCATTAGGAGCAGAATATTATATTAGGGGCATAATAACGGAAAATGACATAGTGCTTTTGAAAACTAGCATTTTTCCTCATAAATTTTCTATATTGTTTTTCCTTCTGCATGTGTACTAATACTAAGTTTCAGACACTAGGCGAAATGCTTATTTAAATGAAAATGAAGTCATATTTAAAAGAAAACGATCACTTTTTTAGATAAAACTAAATATTTTAACACAAATGCGTCTAAAAAACATAAATTATGGAAATTTTTACTCTCCGGAATTGAGATTAGAATCTCAAGTAAAGAGTGCGTCTGTTAACATAAAAGATGTTGCTGACAATCGGGGCTTCAAGTTTTGAGTTAAAATGATTTTTAAATGATCAAACAAAATGCAATTTTTTTTTTAAATGATGAATATGGATATGAGAAGTGCGTATACAAATTTTGAGAAGGTGAAAATTGCTGTTTTCATTCCGGAAATCCAAGCATAAATGCCTCAATTGATAACCACATCCTAATAACTGATCTTTATTATATTTTACTGATTAAGTATCTATAGTATAAAGAACAAACGTATCTGTGCTTAACGCTGATGTCGTTTTGCGAATGGCAACACTTCACGATCAAATTTCGGTCTTGAAATTTTCGCTACTGCAATTTTTTAATCTTCTGACCATCGTAAATTTTCAATTTTCGTCGCACAGGGAAAAAAATTTACTTTCAAATGCAATTTGTTTAAAAACTGCATTCATTGACTGATGTATTATATTTTCTAAAATAATTTTTAAGCATGATTTTTTTAAAGTTTATCTTATCACGTGCCGGTTTTAATACATAATAATAATAAACATTTTGCACATAAAGCAACAAACATTTTTCAGCATTTGTTTCTGACTATTTTTGCATAAATAAATTAATACTTCCTTTATAAACAAAAATAAAAGAATAATATTAAAAGAACCACCAATCTAACTTATTTGTTAAAGACAAATTAACGAAATTAATACTTCTTTTATAAACAAATAAAAGAATAATATTGAAAAAACACAAATCTAACATATTTGTAATCGTACAATTTAAATTTTTAGATCACCAAATAGGATTTTTTTTTCAAATGGAATTTGTTTGCAAAGTTCATCTCAGTTTACTGATTGTCTATAGTTTTAAAAACAATTTTTAAGCATGAAATATTTTTTAATTTATGTATATCGCGCGGAGCTGGATTACGAAATATTAATCAGATTGCCCTTAAAACAAAATAAAGAGTTCATCATTTTCTTACGGCTAATATCCATTAAAAGACTTCCCTGCGAATGAATAAATAAAGTAATATAAATAAAACACCAATTTACCAGACATGTATAAGCTCTGAAATTATCAGAATATAAAAGCATGCCATAAGTAGCAAAATCTTGGCAAATAACTCTTAGCATGCGGCTAATAAGAAAATATCGCTTTTGATAAACTTGAAAAATTTATTTGATTTTATAATTCGTATTTTCCATATGAAAAATGCTTTTTTAATGTAAGTGGGCATTCTAAAAAATTTATTGCATATAAAAAATTTATTAGTTTTCAATTTAAAAAAAAATGTTTTCGCCTATATTCTTTAACCCGGGAAGCCCGGGTATGATCCACTAGTAATGATAATGTAGTAACAACTAATGATAGTACTGAAACTTTGAATTTATGTAAGAATGATATAGAATTACCATCTAGTTGTGAAAATTACATGATTAATCAGGACTTTTGTGAGAATGCTAACATGACTAGAGTATGCAACTTGATTATAGAAGCTTTAGGATTCCTCAGATTTTTCGCGATATTTTTAATTTAATTCAGTTTTTCGGGGGGATAATAGTTTTGTGCCAGGTCCCGTAAGTAAAGCACTCAAAATTTCAAAAGCGCAAACTCAAAAGTAAAAGACTATATGATAGAAATTTTGTTGAATCCCCATTAAAAATACAAGATTCTGTAATTTATGAAGAATTTAAATATCATAACACTAGAAAATTAGAACCTACTTTCTCAGGACCATAAAAAATTATAAATAAACTTTCTGAAGTAACTTATGAAAGAGATAAATTTAATTATGAAACAGAACTAAATTCAGTTATTTTACATGTTTCTAAATTACGACTCTGTTTTTCACCAGATGACTTCAGAATGTTTCATGAACAACCCAAAAAGCAAACAAAACCACAACAAATATCACAACCACAATTGCAATAACAAACTCAAACTAAAGTAAAAACCATACATTAAATTTTAATTCTGTAGGGTTTTTTTTACTTCCTCAAATAGTTTTCAACATTAACGGGTATGTTATTGGTGCGCAAGGAGGATAATACTTGTTTTGGGGAGTTTTTGAGATTAAGTAGACACTTTATGCAGGCGTAGGATGTGTATTTGATTTTTGGAATTTTCAAATTGATGTTGAAAAATAAATTTAAATCTTTTTTTTTAATTCTATATCAAGTTTATATTAAAATAAACTATATTTATTTTATTTACTTTTCTTGAGCCAATTGTTTACAAAAATAGTAAGAATTGATGATATTTCTATAATTATATAAACATAGAAATTTGATAATTATGATGTGATTTTGTGATGATTATGTAACAATAGAAAATTAAGTATATAAACAAGTTATCTTTTATTCCTATTTATTTTCTTTAATTTACTGTGCTAAGTTTTTCAATGCATGTAAAGGAAAAAACTAATTATTCTACATTTGGAATATAGAAACTTTTACTGACTATAACTAACTATAGCCAGTGGTTAGGGGGTTGAATTCGGAATTAATTAGGGGAAAGCTGGAAATTGTTTTAATCCCTTCAGTTTAGGTCTAGAATGAATATGCTATGCCTTCCCCCTCGTACTAGGTGAGCGTTAGGAAGTATGTATATATATCTAGTCAAAAAACACGATTTTTTACATATGATAACAGTATCTCAAAACAGCTATCTCTGTTAAAAACGTTGTCTTTACAAATGTTGTAGAGCTTAAAATTCTGAGTAAAATGTGCACCCACACTTAATATTTTTGTTGAATATTAAGGTCACAATTCTACTTTAAAGTTTTAGGCCCGTGGTCAGGGGGTTGAACTCAGAATTAATCAGGAGAAAACTGGAAATTGTTTTAATCCCTTTAGTTTAGGTCTAAAATGAACGTACTATGTTTTCTTCCTCGTACGTGGGTGAATGCTAGAAGATATGTACATATTTATTTTCGAATAAAGTTTCTTTAAAATTACTTTAGCAATATTTCAAAACAGCTAACTGTATAACATTGTCAATACAAATGTTATAGAGCTTAAAATTCTGAATAAAATGATTACCATCATTAATATTTTTGTTCAGAATTAAGGTCGCAATTCTATTTCAAAATTTTGTCTTAATCGCTAATCAAAAGCTCGAAGCCAGCAGAGACCAAGTTAACTTAACAATATCTCAAAATACCTAACTCTATCAAAACATTGTCAGTTCAAAAGTTGTAGAGCCTAAAATTTTGAGTAAAATGAGTACCTAAACTTATTATTTTTGTTCTGTATTAAGTTCGCAATTTTGAAACATTGTTAAGTTAACTTGGTCTCTCCTAGCTTCAAGCTCTTGATTTGAAAAATTTTGAAATAGAATTGCGACCTTAATTTTTAACAAAAATATAAATAATGGTACTCATTTTATTCAGAATTTTAAGTTCTACAACATTTGTATTTACAATGTTTTTTATAGAGTTAGCTGTGAAGAAAATTTCAAAGACAGTCGAACATCAACTCAAAGAAGGAGGTGCTTTCTGGGATCTTTTCTTTAATTATTTTGATGAATATTTACAGATGCATGGTTCTATACATATATACAATAAAGATTCTCAAACACTTGATGTGGTTCTTCGAAATAACGGAGGCTTAGCCTCATCAACAACTGTAAAAATATTACAGCGATCATGCTTTTTTAAATCACAACATTGCTTCGTTTCGTTCCAGCCACAACTAAACAAAGTCGCATTCTAAAGTAGGATGCGCGCGCATCGCGCGACCTTCGTTTCCATGGGAGCAGAGAAAAATTTTCTCTTCACACTCCCCACCTGAACTCTTAAAGAGTTCACAAATCAAAATTCCATCATAAAAATTCAATTTTTCGTATCAGTGGTTCAGTAATCTAATACAATTTTTAAAATTCGAATACAAAATACTAAATGTAAGAATTCAAACAATATCTAATTAATCACTTAATTAGTCAAATTCAAAATATCAATAAATTCTAAATAAAACACTTTAAATTACACAGTAAAAATAATGACTGTTAAATAACACACACATTTTTTGTTTGCAGTTAAATCATATACTTACTTATACCAAAATTCAAAAAGATTCTATATATAAATAACACTAAAAATTAAAAAAGAGAAAGAAAATATTTAGAGTCCTAAATGCAGAAAAAACAAACTAAATAAATGTCTATAAAAGTTTATGAATGTTCATAAAAAGTCTGCAAAAAGTCACTTGTTAGTCGTTTTGTATTTCAAAGGGATACAAGTGCTGAATGGATCTTTTTAAGATTCCACTCGCTGTTTTTATTTCGTATGAACGAATATTGCCATCTCTTCCAGGAATGACAGTCTGAATCTTACCAAGTTTCCGAAGAAACTTATTTTTTGCGTCATCTTGAATTAAAACAATATCGCCCACTTTCAGTGGCGTATGGGCATTAGGATTTTTCAAGGAATGGGCTGTTTTCAAATCCATCAAATATTGTTTTTTCCATTTGGTCCACAATTGTTTCAATAGTAAAGATTGATATTTTTTTCTTTTCAGGAGTATTGATCTCTTTGAACAATCTTCAATTATTTCAAAAAAATTAATAGGAAATGAAAGTTCTTTTCCAAAATTTAAAAAGTGCATTGGAGTAAGAGGTTCTGGTTCATTGCTGTCGCTATATACATACGTCAATGGTCGCGTATTCAAAACTGCTTCCACTTCTGTCAACAGAGTCGCTAATTCATCATAACTTAAGAGTGCTCTACCAATTACTTTTCTCAAACAGTCTGACTTTACTAGTCGACTGACTTTACTAGTCGCTCATAGAAACCTCCCCACCATGCAGCTCTTTCTATTATATTCTTCCATATAATTCTCTCTTTTGTAATAAAATTTAAAAATACTTTGTCTGTCAGTATGTTGTATAAATTTTCGAGTTCACCTTTGGCCTTTTTGAAGGTCTTTGCGTTGTCAGAATAAATAATTTTGGGATTTCCTCGTCTAGCTGTGAATCTTCTGAATGCCATCAAAAAGGAATTTGTTGTCATATCAGACGCGAGTTCCAGGTGAATGGCTCTAGTCACACCGCAAGTAAACAGGACAATGTAAGATTTTTGCGTTTCTTTAAAATTTCTGATATAGATCGGACCGGCGAAGTCTAAACCGCAGATTGCGAATGGCGGTGCTTCACTAGCTCTTTCTTTTGGTAAAGGTGCGGTGATCTGGTCTGCTGGTTTGGAGAAATATTTTTTACATATTATACAATTCTTGATAACACTCTTGACCAACTGACGACCTTTAGGTATCCAAAAACGAGATCTAATTTTTGCCAAAGTACTGGCTGTCCCTCCATGCATAATTTTCTCGTGCTCTTGACGAACTATAAGAGTAGTTAACCAAGAATGTTTGGGGAGAATTATTGGGTTTTTCTCTTCTGCGGACAGGTTAGAAAATTCGAGCCTTCCGCCCAACCTCATCAACCCGTTTTTGTCAATAAAGGGCATGAAATTTGATAAGGATGACGTCTTATCCACTGATTTACTATTTTTTAGAGATTCTATTTCTTCCTTATAAAATTGTTTTTGTTCAGATTGTATCAAAAAATTTTCAGCTTCGAGTAATTCTTCGGTTGTTACTACGTCTTGCACTTCAGTTGATTTTTTCAGCTTCATAATGAATTTCTTTACCCAAACGGTAATTCTCAAAAGTTTCTCTAAATTACTATATTTTGAAATGTTTATGGGATTTTCGAGTTTTTTGACTATGCACTCGCTCTGAAAAACATCGTTAGGATTTTTTTTGTATTCTAATTCATCTGAGTAAGCGATTTCTTTGTTTTCTGATATTGGCCAACACTCAGGAGGTAAACATAGCCATTCTGGTCCCTGTAACCAAGTTGTATCATTGATTATCCTAGAGATTTTTGATCCTCGAGAAACTATATCAGCTGGATTGGCAGTACCAGGACAATGATACCAGTTATCAGGTGAGGTCAATTTATGGATCTCTTCAATTCTGTTTCTGACAAAGGGTTTAAACTTTTTAGGGGATCCTTTTATCCAAAAATAGGATATTTTGGAATCCGTCCAGTAATAAGTCGGTACATTCAATTTTAGAGCTTTCAAAATGTTACTACTTAGCTTGGCCGACAACAATGCGGCCATCAATTCAAGCCTCGGCAAGGTAAGCGCTTTCAGTGGAGCAACCCTGTTTTTCGAAGCAACAAAAACTGTTCGAACATTTTCGGTGGTTGTTGCTACACGTAAATAAGCAACCGTACCATAAGCCTTCATGCTCGAATCGGCAAAAATATGTAATTGTAGGTCATAATCATGCCAATTGGTGATATCAGAAAAATAGTATCTGGGTACTGAAAAGTTTTTCAAGTGAGGGAGTTCGTTACACCAGCTACTCCAAACTATACGTAAATCTTCGGGTAAGGTGTCATCCCAATCTAGACCCAAATTCCAAATTTGTTGAATTATACATTTTAGTCTTAATGTAAATGGTCCTAGGAATCCAAGTGGATCAAAAATCCTACCTAAAACTTGTAGAATAAATCTTTTGGTGTCTGTTCTTCTTGAAACGAAATCAACTAAACCTCGAACATCAAAATAAAGTAAATCTTTGGAATTATTCCAAGCGATTCCTAAAACTTTATAAGGGAGATTTTGTTCTCCAAAAGCTTCAGAATTGACTTCTGAAGTTATGCCATTTTCTTTCCATAGTTCACTAAGGGGTAAAGAGTTCGTATGCCATTTGTGTAAATGCATACTTGCATTTTCAAATATATCAATACATTGTAAACTAGTGGATAGGGCTTGATCAATATTTTCATGACTTCCTATAACGTCATCGACATATATATTTTCATTTAAAAATTTTACTGTGTCTGGATATTTTTCGGTGTATTTTTTCAAGTGGTGTTTAATTGTTGCAGCCAATAAAAAGGGACTGCTACTAACTCCAAATAACACTCTGGTGAATCTATAAATTTCAAAGGGTTTAGAATTATCAAACAAATCTTGTGAAAATAAAAATCTTGTTACATCACGATCGTTTTCATCTATAATTATTTGTAGAAATGCTTGTTTTATATCAGTTGTAAAAGCTATGGGATTAAATCTAAACCGTAACAAAACATCAAATATTTCAGGATACAAATTTGGACCTACATGCAGGCAATTATTCAAAGACAGTGAGCCTGTGTCATGAGCAGAGGCATCGAAAACTATGCGTAATCTGCTCGTTGTCCTATCAGTTCTAATTATTTCTCGATGAGGTAAATAAAAAGTTACATTTTGTTTTTCTTCAGGCTCTGTAACTAACTCAATAATACCTTGTTTCAAATAATCTGCTAACACCTCCTTATACTCAAAAAATAATTCAGGGTTTTTAATCAATCTTTGTTTGAGTTTAAAAAATCTATATTCACCAATTTTCCGATTGTTATTTAAACATTCCCTTTCAAGCTTCCACGGAAATCGAACTGTATATCGCTTATCATTGTATTTAATTTCTGACTCAAACTGCTTCATAACATTGTTTTCCGAAAAATCTGAATCCTGTTTAGTATTAAAAATGCCAGATGATTCGATATTCCAGAATTTTTCAATCTTTTCAGAAATAAAATTTTTTTCTACTATTACATTAAATGCTAAGGGCGTATAACTGTCAGTTGTTTTTCCCTGTAGACACCAACCAAAAATGGTGTCGACAGCTACTAATTTTTTATTCAAATGTTTTATATTTCCAGTAACAATCTCATAATAGTAGTCAGCACCTATAAGTAATGTAATGGGTTCTTTGGATGTGGGTGTGTCCGCAAGGGTTAAATTTTCAAATTGTTTACTTTTCATCAAATCATTGATTTCAGGTGGGGGGATTTCAGTAGCTGATATTTGATTGGTGACTAGCGCTTCTATATCTAATTTTGAATTAGGTACATTTTTATTTTCAATAGTTAGTTTAACCACTTCAAAGGTTTTTTCAATGGGGTTCTTATTTCCAAATGTAAAAACCGACAATTTTTCTTTTCTTATTGCCTGTAAGTTCAATTTATTTGCTATTTCTTCAGATACAAAGGTTCGCATGCTCCCACAATCTAAAAGTAACCTAATTAGAGATCGTTTTCCGTTTGATTTTATTTTTACACAACAAGTTTGTAGAAGAATTTTATTATTTTCTGTAGAGGAAATAGCCGAAATCACTTTTTCCCTAGCTTCATTTTCATTACCTTTTAATTCGGGTGTGTTTACTTCCTTTATCAATTTAGATTTTAGGCATATCGTTTGATTATGTCTGCCTGAACAGTTCTTGCAAGTAGTTTTAGAGTTACAATTTTTGATAACGTGTTTCCTGCCTAAGCAAAGGTAACATCTTCCTTTAGATTTCAACAAATTTCTTTT
Source organism: Maratus speciosus (assembly GCA_963932465.1). Taxonomy (NCBI): domain Eukaryota; kingdom Metazoa; phylum Arthropoda; class Arachnida; order Araneae; family Salticidae; genus Maratus; species Maratus speciosus. The sequence continues at coordinate 53,604,364 of OZ010786.1, read as the reverse complement.
AGTGTTTACATCAACAGCCTCACACAAATCAGATGAATGTTTACTATCGTTGCAAAAAATACAATGAGCGAGCTGCCTATCTGAAGTCGATTTATCATTCGAAATGTTCATAAATTCACAAGTAGATTTAAATTCAGATTTTGTTTGACTCTTGATTTTTGTTTTATTATTTTCAAATGCTTTCATTCTCGAAAAAAATGTATGTTCTCTGCTTTTTATTTCAGCGTGCAGAAAATCTAATAATTTATGTATATCTGAATGTGTTAAATTATCTACATTTTGTCTATTATATTCCAAAGCTAATTCTGCCGGTATTAATTTTAAAATTACGGCGATAAGCATGGAGCCATAATTTGCTGGTTTGAGTCCTAATGTGGACAAACATCGAACATTTATTTCTATATCACTGTGCAATTTTTTCAATTTTTGAATTTCGTTAGCCTTATAAACAGGGGATAAATTAAGAAGCTTGTTCAGGTGATGAATAATTATCACGTCTTTTTGACCATAACGCGATTCTAAAACTTTCAATGCTGCGTCATAATTAGCTTCTGATATTTCAAAACCTTCTACAGCATTAGCCGCAGCTCCAGATAAATAACTCTTTAAATAATGAAATTTTTCAATTTTCGAAAGCGATTTATTTTCGTGAATTGTATTTTTAAAGGTATTAAAAAATGAAATAAATTGCGTACAGTCGCCATAGAATGTTTGTATATTGAGTTTTGGCAATTTAACAACTGAGTTTTCATAATTAATCACATTCGATTTTAAATCTTGACTGTTATTTAAATCAACATTAACAATTTTTTTGTTTTCGGTTAATTTTTTCTTCACCCGGAATTTTGCAACTGATATTTTATCCACGTAATCATAAACAGAATTGATTTCAGTTTCATAGTCGTCTAACCCTAAAAGGGGCTCAATTTTCTCGTCAACTGACTTCAATAATTCTGCTTTAGTATCTAACTGAATAAATAATTCTTCTAAATTATCAAAATTTATTGGACTATCCTTCATAACATTTTCTATATTATTAATCAGCTTTGTTACTGCTGTTCTCAAAACTGTACGATTCTTTTTCAACTTTTCTAAATCAGACATTTCGAAATAAAATATGAAAACTTATCTTACCTTTGCTGTCTTCCTATCACTTACTATGCTCTATTTCCTTATTTGTGTTTTGAAGACATTAATAGGGTAACGAATACCTTTTTTTTTCTTTCTTTCTTTCCGGCGTGATGCGCCATGAAGAAAATTTCAAAGACAGTCGAACATCAACTCAAAGAAGGAGGTGCTTTCTGGGATCTTTTCTTTAATTATTTTGATGAATATTTACAGATGCATGGTTCTATACATATATACAATAAAGATTCTCAAACACTTGATGTGGTTCTTCGAAATAAGGGAGGCTTAGCCTCATCAACAACTGTAAAAATATTACAGCGATCATGCTTTTTTAAATCACAACATTGCTTCGTTTCGTTCCAGCCACAACTAAACAAAGTCGCATTCTAAAGTAGGATGCGCGCGCATCGCGCGACCTTCGTTTCCATGGGAGCAGAGAAAAAGTTTCTCTTCAGCTGTTTTGAGATATTGTTAAGGTAATTAAAAGAAACGTATTTTTCGAAAATAAATATGTACATATTTTCTAACATTCACCCAATTACAAGGAAGAAAACATAGTACGTTCATTTTAGACCTAAATTGAAGGGATTAAAACAATTTCCAGTTTTCTCCTAATTGATTCTGAGTTCAACCCCCTGACGAGGGGGCTAAAATTTAAAGTAGAATTGTGACCTTAATGTTCAACAAAAATATTAAGTGTAGGTACTCATTTTACTCAGATTTTTAAGCTCTACGACATTTGTATTGACAATGTTTTTGACAGAGTTAACTGTTTTGAGATATTGTTATAGTATCTAAAAAAGCGTGTTTTTTTACTATAAATCTGTACATATTTTCTAACGCTCACCTTACTACGAGGGGGAAAACTTAGCACATTCATTCTAGACCTAAACTAAATGGATTGAAACAATTTCCAGCTTTCCCCTAATTAATTCTGAATTCATCCTTTTTTTCCCCCCATACCACTGGGCTACTATGCAATTTTGTTAAAGAGTATCAGAGAGATAAATTATTGTAAGGAAGTACTGGTTGAGAGTCCACTTTCTAAATTTTAGACATAAATTTATTTGGACTTTGGAATTATCATTATTTTGTTTTTGTATGTATTTCGACTGGCAAAAATACTTTCTTATATAATTAAAAAATAAGAAAATTATTTAGTTGCTATGTATTATTTTTAACCTCAACATTATTTTCCATATCAATAAATAAACAACCTGTGATATTTTCTTAGATTATACTATTGTTATTAAGTATTATTATTGTTATTATTCAAGTATACTATTAAGAATTTTATTATTGTAATCGTTTTATGGATTAAAAGTATTATTGATTTATATTATTGAAAGCTTTATTATTTATTACTGAAAAAGAGAACATAACTTATAAGTCAAAAGTTATGATATTTACTACTTAGACAAAGTTGGGAAGTTTTAAAAGATGGTGAGTCCCAATTAGAATGGGAAAAGGAGCTCAAAAGATAGTCGATAAACAAACGTTAAGAGTAGTTGAATAACAACTAAAATTTTGTTTATTAACACTAGAAAGACAAGGAATTTTACTCGAATTTTATGAAAATATTCCACACCAGAATTTTTATTTTAAATTATTAACTTATTTACTTAACAAGATTTTTTTTTTCTTTTTGTCTTTTAAAATAGTTTTCTAAAGAAATTTCTGGTTCGAACCAACATATATTCATTTGCTAGCGGTCGAAATGACCGCTAGCCGTCTTCCTAGTGTTAAAGTAAAACTACTGTAATGATGACATATAGTATTAAAACCTAATGTAGACAGTTTTAGTAGGCAGCGTAGTCGAACAAATTTAGTAAAATTATTTATTGCAGTTGAACTTTTTACTTAAGGACTGTACCACTATTTTTGCTCATTATTTATAGGACTGTTACGACCTACAAACTGATTAAGCCAATAGAACTTAAAGTTCTAGTTGGAGTAAATAAAGTGTTGAAACTTAATTGATTGAAAATATGTTTGTGATAAGATAAATGGAAATAAAGTAGATTTCCATAAGACAGAGTTTGTATTGTTGTATTTACTAGTATGATATTATTATTTCTCCTTCTTTATTTTTTATTGTATTTATATTTTCTCCTGTGCACTTACAAATGGTAAGTGATGTTGTAACCATTATTTGTATTCCTTTACAGGGGAAATGTTCTCAACTAAATTTAAATGCTCTTAGAAAAAAAAATTTCTCTTGCATTCCTAAATTTATTTTACTTTTCCATCTCTTCGCTGACGTCTCTAAAATTTTAATAGTATTCAAAAATCAACATCCAAATTTATCAGAAGTATATTGTCTCAACTTGCCATTAATTAACCACAAGTTTCCTACAAAGTCTTTGTGGAGGGGGATAATATTACAAAATTTAAATTTTTTTCACCAAGTTTAAAAGTATTTTATATAAATTTTCCTTTTTCTGTAATATTCCGTATATTATACAGGCTCATTAAACTAAAACCCTAGTCTCTATGATATCCTAATCCATATAATAATATTTATTCCAAATTGCGTAAATCTAAAAAGTCTCTAACTATTTATATTTCTTTAATAAAACCTTTTATTATTTAAATTTTTATTAAAATCCGCTATTAAATCCGGTATATCATATTACCCTAAAATCTTTATTTAACTGCTAAAATATTAATATTCCGTCAAACAAATCTACTTATTTCAATTCATTCTTTTATTTAAAACTAGCAGATCTACCCGGCTTCTCTCGTGTCAATAATAAGGTTCCTCCCGGGTAAAATACATTAAAATGAAATAATACGGCAATGACAATAACTGAGATTAGTGCATTCCCGCCCACGAATCGTTGAAAAGACCAATAAGAAATATAAGTAAAATAGTCTTAATTGCGTCTATTATTAACTATACCATAATAATATATATTCCAAACAAATGTCATAGCATATATTAAAGTACAATTATTTGCTTAAAAAGCGTAATTTCAATAAAAAATAAATTTAAAAAAACATTAAAGATATTAAAAATTTACGTGTTTCGACTCTTTCATTGAGTCATCTTCAGAATATACAAAAAAAACTACAAACGCAATGCTAATTGTAACATTATACAGTTGATGGCGACGACCAAACCCATAAATTTTGCCTTTATTGAAATTTTTCTTAACATATGAATATCATACAATTTCGTTTTTCACACTGTCGAATAGAAAAAAGTTCAATCAAATGAAATTTATTTGAAAATTGTATCTCAATTTTTTCATGTGAATGGATTTTAAAGTAATTTTCAATCATAGATATTTTTTAATTTGCATGCAGCCAGGGATGAGATTTCCGCGTTTTTGCACACCAGTATTTTGTTAGAGTAAATGATATTTCATTTAATCGGAACACTGTCACGATTTAACAGAACAACTTTTTCTCTAAGAATATACCGGTGTGCAAAAACGCGGAAATCTCATCCCTACATGCAGCCCAATTACGAAAGATATACCTGTTTTTCTTAATGCAATATCATAAAGTAAAGACATTGTTATGAGTAACTCTAGTATCATATTGTTAGTGGCAGCAACCGAACCCAACCATAAATTTAACTTTTACTGCAAGTTGACCTTTAAATATCGCTTATTTGGTTATTCCAACGTCTAATAAAATACAAAAAGTACTTTCAGTAATATTTGTTTGAAAAGCTTATCTCAATTTACAGATTGTTCATTCATTTGAAATTAATTTTCAATCACGCAGATATTTTTAAATATACATGCAACCCAATTAAGAAAGATATATTCGTTTGCTATTAATGCAATATTATGAAGAAAAGACATTTCTATGAGTAACGCCTAGCATCATGTTGTTGGTGGCAACAACCTAACCGTACCATAAATTACGCTTTTACTGCAATTTGATCTCTAAACATCATGCATCCCATTATTTCAACGTCTAACAGAAAACAAAAAAACACTTTCCGTAATTTGTTTGAAAAGTTTATGTGAATTTACAGATTTTTTATGTTTTTTAAAGTAACTTTCAGCCTTGAATTTTTTTAAATATGCCTGCAACCCAGTTACAAAAGATTAACTTAATTGCTCAAAAACATTGTAAATAATTCAGTATTTGTTTGTTTCCGTGTACTTTTACATAACAAAATTGGCAAATTTCAGTATTTGTTTGTTTTCGTGTGGGAATCTCATTCCTGCTGCTTATAACTTGGGCTCTATTGAAATAATTTTAATTCAACTTGCACTATTAGTTTTTCAGTTAAGGTTTTGTGCGTAACATTGTTATACGCTGATTAGTCATAGAATTATAGGGGAAAATTCCATAATCATGTGGAACCCGATTATGAAAGATTAGTTTTTTTAAAATTCTGAATGGATTTCCTTGTAACTTGTATTGTTTGTTAGATAATTTTGTTTTAAAATATTGCATATTGGTTTACGCCGCTTTATTAGAAGAAAGTTATTATAGAAGAAAGTTAAACAGTCAGGTGAGTCCGATTATAAAACATTAGCTTTTTTTAAAAGTTTTACTGGACAGATTTTGATGAAATTTGCACCCAACATTCTGGAATAGTTTTAGTATATAACATTTTGTTGTACATGCTTCGTTATACAATTAACTGAAATGTTCTATAATAAGGCGAAACCATTTCTGAATGATTAGCCTTTTAAAAAGTTAGATATTTTTTGTGAAATAATTTTAGTATATTGCATATCCGTCTATCATTCTTAGACCAAATTCTACTGTAAATGATCAACTAAAAAATTAGGTCCAAAACAGCCGAAATTTTTGTCTTACACATTAGAAAATATAATAGCGCAGTGATGATCGTATCGTTTTCAGCTATACAGAAGGACATTTGAGATAAAGATACATATTGCTTTAAAATGTAAGATAAAATTTACCCATATATTTTCTTTAATGAAAGATTTGTTTGTAGAATTTGTCCGCAGCGGGAGAAATGTGCTGCCCAGATAAATAATTGATCGCTAAAACGAAAATACCAAAAATATTTTTCCCTTTAGTTGTTGAGAAATCTAACAAATATACTAAGGGTTTAAAATATATTCGTGTTTCAAATTAAAAACGATTTTTATTTATGTACTATTAACAGGCAGTATATCAGGTCTCTTTAACACATGTGTATAAAGATTGATTGCCGATAATATTTAAATGGAATCTCATACTTCCATTCATAAATTCCAAATCCGCAGCCGTGTTCAATCGTAATGTCAGTGATGAAATTTTGTTTAAAAAAGAAAAAATGTACCCTAAAATGTAACAGCAATAATTTCATTTAATATAAATCGTAGAAAAATCGTATTTTATATAACCGTATTCATATAAATCGTAGAATATTATCACTGCATTTCAGGTATTAAAACATTTATTTAAATGATATAATTAAAGATACTGTAGCAGCCGGTCTTTAGAACCAGTTTGAAATTATATTGATGAAATTGACGTCATATCTAGCAAACAATTTTTTTATTATTATCTTTTTCCTTAATTGATTTCTTGATATTGAAACGACTTCATTAAAATAGATTTTTTATTTTCAGAAACATTCCACTAAGGTACTACGTCATTTTAAAACATGCTTAGTTAAAGATTTTACATAAATATATGAAAAATGTGCATTTTCTTCTTTAAGTGACGTCAATTTCAAAAACAGCAAAAATATAGTGAGACAATTCGAATTTTTATTGGCTTATGAAACAATGTATTCGAGTTATCAAATTTTTTTTTAATTATTGAGCAGTTTTTTAGATGTGTGGTAACAGGAAAGAAACTATTGAATTCGAAAATTTAAAAAGATATTTCTATAATGTTAAATTATGAAAGGGTGTAGAAAAAAGGATAAATATTGGTCTGAGGATTTTTTAAAGTAGATAGTGATCCTTTCCATGGTGTAACACGTATGTACATGAAATTTCGTGCAAATCGGTCAAAAATTTAAGATTTGTATAAAGCACATACATAAAGAGAACGGCTTTTATATATACTAGGGGATCGTACCCGGGGTTCTCGGGTTAAAGAATATAGGCGAAAACGTTTTTTTTTTTTAATTGAAAACTAATAATTTTTTTATATGCAATAATTTTTTTAATTTCACCACATACATTAAAAAAGCATTTCTCATATGGAAAATACGAATTATACAATCAAATAAATTTTTGAAGTTTATCAAAAGCGATATTTTCTTATTAGCTCCTTTTATATTCTGATAATTTCAGAGTTTATACATGTCTGGTAAATTTGTGTTTTATTTATATTATTTTATTTATTTATTCATAGGGAAATTTTTAATGGATATTAGTCGTAAGAAAATGATGAACTCGTTATTTTGTTTTAAGGGCAATCGGATTAATCTTGAGTAATCGAGCTCCGCGCGATATAGATAAATTAAAAAATATTTCATGCAAATAAAAAAAACATACATTTATTTTACTTAAATAGGTGTCACAGATAAAAATCAAAATATGTTGACATGTTTCGGTTTAATAGTAAAAACCGTATTCATAGCATACACATAATCAATAGAAAATGAATGACACTGGGTACCAAAATATACTCTAAAAACCAAAAACATAAAAATGCAAACACTGCGCCCTCTATGATCTCAAATAGCCTCCGCTACCCCGGCTCCCTCTACCAGACTCACTTTTTAAGTATTTATTAAGGAATTCCAACCATAAAATTGGGATATCAAAGGAAAAAGAATCATTACACACAGTATCCCTCCTAGAATATATCTCAATAGATTCACGGATGATTGACTTGCGGTATAAACTCGAAACGAACACTAATCTACTATCCCTGAAACAAATATTAACCCCCCTGTTTTATTAACCACCCCCCTATAATTCTGTACAGACCTTTTGATCCGGTTGCACAGGAAGATCTCGCGGGTGTGTATGAAATTCCATATGAGAATGAAGGGGGGGGGGATATTAATTATTATATTGGTATGACAGGTAGGAACTTTGGGATAAGGAGGAGAGAGCATGAATCTGATATAAAATTTGGTAGGGATAAGACTGCGTTATCAAGGCTGTTTTTAAAGAGGGGGTTAAAATTTGTTTCAGGGATAGTAGATTAGTGTTCGTTTCGAGTTTATACCGCAAGTCAATCATCCGTGAATCTATTGCGATATATTCTAGGAGGGATACTGTGTGTAATGATTCTTTTTCCTTTGATATTCCAATTTTATGGTTGGAATTCCTTAATAAATACTTAAAAAGTGAGTCTGGTAGAGGGAGCCGGGGTAGCGGAGGCTATTTGAGATCATACAGGGCGCAGTGTTTGCATTTTTATGTTTTTGGTTTTTAGAGTATATTTTGGTACCCAGTGTCATTCATTTTCTATTGATTATGTGTATCTTATGAATACGGTTTTTACTATTAAACCGAAACATGTCAACATATTTTGATTTTTATCTGTGACACCTATTTAAGTAAAATAAATGTATGTTTTTATTTATATGATATGAAAGGGTGAAGTAAAATTTGTTTGAGTTTTTTACGAAAACTTACAACAGTTTTTGACAATATTTCATGCTTTAAAATTGTTTTTTAAACCATAGACAATCAGTAAACTGAGATGAACTTTGCAAACAAATTCCATTTGAAAAAAAAAATCCTATTTCGTGACCTAAAAATGTAAATTGTACGATTACAAATATGTTAGATTTGTGTTTTTTCAATATTATATTTTTATTTGTTTATAAAAGAAGTATTAATTTCGTTAATTTGTCTTTCACAAATATGTTAGATTGGTGGGGTTTTTTTATATTATTCTTTTATTTTTGTTTATAAAGAAAATATTAATTTCGTTATGCAAAGAAAGTCACAAACAAATGCTGAAAAATGTTTGTTGGTTTATGTGCAATTTGTTTATTATGATTATGTATTAAAAACTGGCACGTGATAAGATAAACTTTAAAAAATCATGCTTAAAAATTATTTTAGAAAATATAATACATCAGTCAATGAATGCAGTTTTTAAACAAATTGCATTTGAAAGTAATTTTTTTTTTTCTCTATGCGACGAAAATTGAAAATGTACGAATGTCAGAAGATTAAAAACTGCAGTAGCGAAAATTTCAAGACCGAAGTTTGAGCGTGAAGTGTTTCTATTCCAAAATGACGTCATCGTTAGGCACAGATACGTTTGTTCTTTATACTATAGATACTTAATCAGTAAAATATAATAAAGATCAGTTATTAGGATGCGGTTATCAATTTAGGCTCGTATGCTTGGTATTCCGGAATGAAAATCAGCAATTTTCACCTTCTCAAAATTTGCATACGAACTTCTTGTTAGAAAAATAATCTCTTTCAGAATTGGATAAACATTATCAATCATGTTAGACAAGCTAATCTCTTTCAAAATTATATAAACTCATTAATCAAGATAAACTGTTTTTTCCTGTCATTCAAAAAAACACTTTAGCTATCATAAATAAAAACTTTATTACTTTACAAAATTACTTCCTGTTTGAGGAAATATGTGGATAAGAAACAAACATTCAAATTAAATGACTATTATTGTGACACTTGAAAGGACTATTTTCTTAATTTATGACTTTAAATATTTTGTTTATATCAATAATCAAGATTAATTTTATTTGTTATTTTTTTCATTTATCAATAATCTTTTTTTGTAAGATATATATTTTTTTCTTCAGTGTGTATCTTGGTATGTAGTAAGGAAGGAGTAAAAATGAATGCTCCTGAGTGTATACTTTTAACAATTATAAAATAATTAGAAAATTAAGAGGTGATACAAATTTCTGCAGTACAAATAATGATATAAATACACTTTAATAACACATACCTTCGCAAGATTTTTTACAGGATTACTCTGAGGATATTTAAATAGTGAGTGAATATTGTTATAGCATTTCAATGGATATAAAAGAAGAAACTTTGCAGTTTAGAAGTGGACGATCCAGAACCAAAAAGGTAAGGAGTTTTACCTTATCTTTATTTTATGATTGAATGTGAATATTGTTATTTACCTTCAGTCTCATGTTTTATCTAACACTTCTCATATCCATATTCATCATTTTTTAAAAATTTGTATTTTGTTTGATCATTTAAAAATCCTTTTAACTCAAAACTTGAAGTCACTATTGTCAGCAACATCTTTTATGTGAACAGACGCACTCTTTACTTGAGCTTCTAATCTCAATTCCGGAGAGTAGAAATTTCCATAATTTATGTTTTTTAGACTCATTTGTGTTAAAATGTTTAGTTTTATCTAAGAAAGTGATCGTTTTCTTTTAAATATGACTTCATTTTCATTTAAATAAGCATTTCGCCTAGTGTCTGAAACTTAGTATCAGTACACATGCAGAAGGAAAAACAATATAGAAAATTTATGAGGAAAAATGCGTGATTTCAAAAGCAGTATCTCATTTTCCGTTATTATGCCCCTAATATAATATTTTGCTCCTAATGGGATTTTGCGACACTAAATCCTAGAGAACAATCTTTATCAAAAATTTTGAATTTTTATGAGAAAATATCATGAGTAAAGTTAAAAATACATCATTATTTCTCTCTTGTCTGCAATAATGAAAGCTATCTAATTTTCATCATTTTGAAGAAATTTCATAAAATGCTTTTAAAATTAAAATATAAAAATGGTGATATTTAGAAAAAAAATTCAGATAGTTCGATCACATCTACAAAGGAAGAGCTTTCTGTTTTAAAAAAATATCAGTAAAATTAGTTCAGCAGAAAGATCAGGGCAGATGACTAAAAAACACACTTGTGTTTTAAATATATAGATTATATAAAATTAGGAATTATATTATTTTTATAAAATTATAGTAGAATGTCCTAAAGAATAGCATTAAAATTTTATTATTCGAGAGAATTTTCGACAAAAGCTTCAGGAACACGATGTTATTTTAAACCACGAATTATTTGTTTGCTTGTCTAACTCGGGGAAGCAAATCCATCCAGGCGAGAATAGTCAATTTCTGTAATATAAATCGCTAATATTTACATGTCAACTTTATTTTATAAAGACACTCTAAATTTTTGTAAAACATTGCGCTTTATCAGTGTGTGATTTCAATTAAATTATTTTCAAAAGTGAAGCATTTTCACCTGTGAAGAATTCCATAGCAGCTGGGTTGTGAAAATGACGCACTTCTACAAAATATAATTCAGAAATAAGAATTAAAATAAACGCCTTTTTATAAAATGACATCATTTGCATCCGCTAAAGCAATCCACTTTTACAATACAGTCTTAAACTTCGTCTATAGTAAAGTGTGCATATGACGTCATTATCACGGAATAACATAAAATATTCTTGACATAGCCCATATTTTAATTTCAACTTTTTTTTCGGGTTTTATGAAAAAATGGCATCAAAAAGATGCAGTATCTCCTATTTTCGACTATTTTTCCGTTTACGTTCAATGACTTTCAATAGAAATGAGGTACTTTTGTTGTACGATAAGAAAAATGGTATTAAAAACTACAAAAAAATTAATATCTCAAAAATAAATAGAGATACAGCTTTCAAACAAATTGCATTTAAAAGAGAATTTTTTTCCTTATACGACGGTGTAAAAATTTTAAATGTGCGATGGTTAGAAGTTTAAAAATTTGCAGTTGAGAAAATTGCAAAACCAAAATTTTATTTCAAATTTCAAAGTGTTGCCATTCGCAAAATGACGTATGCGTTAGGCACAGATATGTTTGTCCTTTATAATATAGATAGATATCTAGGTGCCAACTAGAATATTTCAATGCTTTAAAACTTACGCAGAAATAAATTCATTTTTCTTTTTATTAAAAGTCGTCTGTCGGATGAATGAAAAGCTATTTTTAGCATAGTCTCGTCAACAGGTATTAAAGTTTGTTTACACTTGGCGCGTCTAGGTGAAAGAGTATGAACTATACTGGAACAATCGTTCAGCGATGCAGTATAAATACAATCAGCTAGCCGGATACAAGGGCACTTCAAAATCAACCTACATTGGTCATTGGAAAAGATTCTTCGAAGAGATTTGCTGCGTTTTTGCTGAGATGTTGCTGGAATTTTTAAGAACTTTGTGAGAGGTTTAGTGAGTTTACGAAGGTAATAAGAGTCTGGTAGTATAATGAAGCGAAAAGGATTTAGAATCGAAAGATGTAACAGCTTTTAAGATAATTTTGATGTGAGCGACCTTTGTTCTTTTTATCATCGGTGGAGTGGAGCATTTCCCCCCTGAAATCAAATTATGAGAATGTCAATGAAGTGGATTGCTTTCAATCGACTGCATTTCTATTATCTTCGAATCTTTTATTCTCAACAACCATATCGGCCTGAACACCTGTGCTTTTTATGATTGGAAACCCCCATAATTTCGACAATGCCTACTGTCAAATCGTCACTTATATATTATGTAAAATTCAAAATTCAAGATTTTTTTTAGACTCATGATAAATGAATGTTGTTTTCTTAATGCATATGCTTTCGGTATCTATACTAATAAAAGAAAGTTTCGGTCTGTCTGTGTGTCTGTGTGCGAATAGCTAGCAAATTCTACGAGACGTACAAGACTTAAAATGTTTGTGAGGCTAGCCCAAAGTGTTTCCTGATGCACCTGAGATTCATAATCTTTAATTCATAATAATTAGTTGTGTTATTAAATAAACATCGTAACTCACTCACATCAAAAAGTCATCTATTTGATTCAAGGTCAAGGAAAGCATTTGCGCATGCACACAAACTCATTTACTCATCGAAATCTAGCAAAGAAACCTTTTTCTCGATTTTGTTTCTGTCTTCGGTTTGTTTTGTTTAACTCCAAATCGACCAAACTGCTCTGTATAGTTAAAATTGAAATACATATTCCGACAGATCGTACTCTTGCGTCTCAAATGTTACAGTCAATTCGAAAAAATGCCGCAGTTAACCCTTTGGAAATTCTTTTAAAAAAAATATCGGTTTTCTGTAAAGTTTTCCCCTTTATTGCAACACCTCTCCAGGAAACAATTTTGTAGGTACAAACAAACCAAAAATATGCTATTAAAGTTGAATTCTTCTTGTAATGGATGGCGCAGCTGGTTTGTTAAAATATGAACATTAACCGTTTGAAATGCACCGGCAAACGCAGGTAAGTAGTTCACGCCTCTTGGAGACGGTATTTTTTCTACGCTAAAAGTAACTAAAGATCCGCATTTTATCGCAATCTTAATTCTCAATAGACCAGATTTACATCACCTACAAAAATTTCGAAACATTCGGAGGAATAGAAATATTTTTTACAAAATAAAGTGTGCAAAAATTTCGACTAAATTAGTCAAAACCTGAGTGTTTCGTCGCGGTTTCGCTCGCTTTCGGTACGCTAGACTCCAAAAATCAGATTACGTTAAATAGTATCTAGTTTCAATTCAATGTTTTTTCGCAATTTTTCATTTAAAAATATAACTTCAGACAAAATGGCGTTAAAGATTTAAAGTCATACAAATTTGAGGTTCATTTAAGGGTCATACATCACGGCGTCGGGCAACGTCTGGCGGGTCAGGTTTCTAATAAAGTGTATCTATATAAACACAAATATATGTGTATGTTCTTCTTATTAATATTTTTATTTCTCTTTTAACACTTTATTCGTTAAAAAATTGCTTAAAATGCTCCTTTTGTTTACAACTTCATAGTGTACTAGCGAACTTCGCCCGCTTCGCTGGTCGTTTTCTCTAAAAAAAAACCTTGCATCAAACGAAATATATCTAGCAAAGATGAAATGTGTTTACCTATTTTTTTAGTATGTTTGTTATCTTAAATTTCCCGCTTGTACCGAAAATGGCTACTGAGATATGCCAAATGTTCTAAAATTTTCGACCCCCTCCCCCTTTAAAACCCCTTAGGTTGGGGAATTTGTAAAATCGCTGAAACAAGTTTTCAATTATTTTTTAGTAGATTTATTTTCTGGAATTTCACGCTTCTACCTAAAACGGCTGCTGAGATATAACCATATTTTCTAAAAGTTTCACCACCCTTTTTTAACCGCATTAAGGGTGAATTTCTAAAAAGTCCTTCCGGCCAGTGCCGGGAGGAAGAGGTAGCTTTCATAATCCTTATTTAAAAAAAGCCAACTTATATCATGCAAACACGCGAAGCTCAATTTAGTGGAAACCGAATATAGGAGATTCAATACTAATTTTTATCAATATAATGAATGAGAATTTCGCGAAATTAGTCAGCTTTATCCAAGCTGCTTTTCTTTAAAGTAACTTATATTTGGCTGCCAAATTCGGCAATTTCTTAAAGTGCCTGTCATTTTAAGACAACATGGTGGATGAGACTAAGCAGTGAACTGGGTCGAGACCTTAGTAATTGCTGTGCACATGCTCACTCACATCGGAATCGGTTAATATATAGGAGTGCTGTCGCATGCAAAAAATCAGATTTTTCAAAATAGAAATTGAAACTGCTATATCTGAGCCATTTTTTAAGGTAAAGACAAACAAAAAAATGCTCCTGAATCCTTATATCAAGATCAAATACTTAAGAAAGAAACCTTTTTCAATTTCTAATTTTTTTGCACCTCACTTTAAATATATATATATTTTTTTTAATTTAATGGCCGCCATTTTGAAACAAGATGGCTGATGAATCTGGCCAGCGAACTTGGTCGAGGTGTTGATGTATACTATCCACATGCCTTCTTACATCGAAATAGGGGAATACGCGTGTTATCGCGTGACAAATACAAGATCGTTTCAAAATGTTAGCCATGCTAAAAATTCAAAGAGCTATAAATCAACCATTTTTTAAGATATCAACAAAAGAACAAATTTTCAGAAACAAAAACTGCTCCGGAATCTTTGTATCAAGACCAAACACATAAAAAAAATCTTTTTCATTTTCCAATTTTTTAATACCTCATTTTGAATTTTAAATTTAATTTTTTTTAAATGGCAACCCTTTTGAAACAAGATGGCGAATGAAGCTGGCCAACGAACTCGGTCGAGACATTGGTATGTACTATGTACAGACCAAGTTACATCCAAATAGGTTCATAAATACGCCTGTTATCGCGTGACAAAAATCAGGTCGTTTTAAAACAGCCACAAGAGAAATTCAAAATGCTATTACTCAGCCATTTTTTTTTAGATATAGACGAAAGAAAAACTGTTCCGGAATCTTTGTATTAAGGTCAAACACATACAAAAAAAATCTTTTTCATTTTCCAATTTTTTGGTATTTCATTTAAATTTTTTTATTTTTTAATTTTTTTAAATGGCCGCCATTTTGAAACAAGATGGCGGATGAAGCTGGCCAACGAACTCGGTCAAGATATTTGTATGTACTATGTACACACCAAGGTACATCCAAGTCGGTTCATAAATACGCCTGTTATTACGTGAGAAAAATCAGGACGTTTCAAAATGTCAGCCACGCTAGAAATTCAAAATGCTATAACTCAGCCATTTCTTAAGATATAGACGAAACAAAAACTGCTCCCGAATCTTTTTATCAAGGTCAAACACATAAGAAGAAAATATTTTTTCAATTTTCAATTTTTGGTACCATATTTCAAATTTAAATGTTTCTTAAAAATTTAAATGGCCGCCATTTTTAAACAAGATGGCGGGTGAAGCTGGCCAACGAACCCGGTCGAGACATTGGTATGTACTATGTATAAACGAAGTTACATCCAAATCGGTTCATAAATACGCCTTTTATCGCGTGACAAAATTCAGGACGTTTCAAAATGTCAGCCACGCTAGAAATTCAAAATGCTATAACTCAGCCATTTCTTAAGATATAGACGAAACAAAAACTGCTCCGGAATCTTTGTATAAAGGTCAAATACATAAAAAAAAAATATTTTACCATTTTTAATTTTTTGGTACCACATTTCAAGTTTTAAATTTTTTTAAAAATTTTAAATGGCCGCCATTTTGAAACAAAACGGCGAATGAAGCTGGCCAACGAACTCGGTCGAGACATTGGTATGTACTATGTACACACCGAATTACATCGAAATCGGTTCATAATTACGGGAGTTACAGTGTGACATAGGTCAGATATATATATATATATATATATATATATATATATATATATATATCAATTTTGAACGGAGGGTGGTTTCGGGGTCTGGGGGTCATGATCGATGAAAATATACCAAAATTTTTTGAAATCGCTTTCCTCCGAACGGCTGCAATAGGTAGCTTTTTTGTAAAGAAAGCTACCTAAAACGCTGAAACACATGTTTAATTGTTTCTTTAGTAGATTTATTTTCTGGAATTTCACGCTCCTACCAGCTTCTGACGTAGTACGCTCCCATTTCGCTAAACATGTTTTTTAATTGAAAAATGCAGTTAATTAAGAAATAAATACATTTCATTTTCATCAATGAAATGAAAAGCTTTTCTCAAATCAATGTTGGTACAAAAATAAAATACTACATTATATCTGGCTCAGTAATGATTATAAAAAAAATAAATAATACAAAAATGGTAAAGTGTGGCTGTCTCTAGACTAGTTTATTTTATATATATAATTAAAAAGCTAAATTAAAATGGTTAAAGAGGAAACACTATCAATAAATCAAAACAATGGTATTTAATGTGTATCTTAAAAGGTATGCTTTGTTATATTAGATTATTCAATTTTTCTTTGTCCCATGTTTACCCTAGGTAAATGACATCATCCTTTAATTCAGTTAAATTAAGATTGTTAATTTTTTCGCCAATGCCTTGCCTTTCACTATCTGTGATCATTTTTTAGGATAACTTTATTGTAATAAATGAAATGAAATTCTGGCTTGACTAATGTTGTTTACAGATATTTTTATCATTTTCTTCTTTAGAAGTTTAAACATGCATCTAAAAAAGGTTAGATAGTGCTGAAAAATATCTGACTGTAATGCGAAATCCTATCACGGGTCTACTGGTTTTAACTAATTTCTGTCAACTTTCAAAAATATATCTAGCTACAAAAATTAAAATTAATAACGGAACAAATACGAGTTGCTGAATATGTCAGCAAAACTTTTTAGTTAAAAGCTACAAAATAATTGAAGATTTTTTTCATTTTATTAATTATCCTTTTTTTTTACGGAACTAAACGAAAAATAGCAGAATAACTATATACAGTTTTAAACATCCCAAAACAAAACAAAGGTGTGTATTCTATTCAGTATTATATTGGCATATAATATGCATATTTTGAATTTTATTTTGATTTTAGCAAGTAAAAAGGAAATCATTATTTGAAAAGTTATTAAGAAAAACCCCCACTGAGTTAATTACGGATCCCCTTATACAACGATAAATTGCGAAAGTGATGCCAAGTGTTATTTTTGCGAAAAACAAATGTTTATTGCCATTGTTCCTTCTACGTAAGCCTCCGTATTATAAGTAGAATTGCTTTTGAACTTTGGGAATTCATTGTTATAAAAACGGAACATGGTGTATTAAAAAATAAATCTGTTCGCTAAACACATTATTATACAACATTCTAATTAATGATGTTTTGCTTTTAAGAACTTTTATTATTTCTGAAATTCATTAAGTACGTTTATTTAAAAATAGAGACGACCATATATAAGGATTTTTTTTTTTGCTCAGAAACTTTTATTGTGGATGGTTTTTATTATATTAATAAAACTAGTAGACCCGCTCCCGCCTTGAGTTATATTCATTTAGTGCAATTATTTGTTTTGCCAAGTCATAACTTTTCATATGTAATATATATATATATATAATGAATATATATGTATATATATATAAATGAATATATATATATATATATATATACTAGTATTAAAAATGCTCTGACGAGCACCTAAAAAGGCTAATATGTTTTTAAGTATGAAAAAGAGTTTGACAAGTGCTTCTAATTGAGCATGAAAAGGGACAACGGGTCCCTTCTTGGCTGCAGCTCACTGTCAATGCCAACTTTGAAAAAATCATATTTGCGCTTTTTCCATATAAAATAAATTCGCGGTACTTTAGTAAAACTTTCCGTCGAGTTTTACATGTTAACTGCACTGTTCCACTGTTGTACTGCGCATGCGTCTGCAATGCAACTTTGTACAGTACACTGTGTACCATTATTTCTCTACAAATTATACTACACTGTACATTCCTATTATGCTTTTGAACCTCAGCGCACACTCACACTGTGATTTTGTACTTCCGTAATATTAAAGGTGTATGCGTCTAATGTTTGTTGATAATTTACATATGCATTGCTCTACTGCATAGTACATTGTACAGCCACAGCCACTTGCATATAATTTCAACAATCAATGAATGCATTATACTGTTATGCGTGCACATGTGGAATTGTTCCTGTGCAGAGTGCTGCAACGGTCTACACTGCACTACAAATCAGTTTTCTGTACAGTTCTAAAATGCGGGCGTGCTTGGTGGCACTGTATGAGTGTGATACGCTGCAAGAACTAAGGTTTTTGGTACTATGTCGCCTTACATTCATGTTTAGTCAGGCTGCGTCTTTACACTACACATTTTTATCGTAACTGTGGCTGATTTTTTTTTTATGTTGGAAAAGCGCAAATATGATTTTTTCAAAGTTGGCATTGACAGTGAGCTGCAGCCAAGAAGGGACCCCTTGTCCCCTTTCATGCTCAATTAGAAGCACTTGTCAAACTCTTTTTCATACTTAAAAACATATTAGCCTTTTTTGGTGTTCGTCAGAGCATTTTTAATACTAGTCATTTAAATTTTTTGATAATTATATATTGAATATAAATAAACCTGAGTTTCTTTTAAATATTCCGAATACTTTTTTCTTATTTCGCACAATAATGCATTATTTAACCAAGTAATGCACACTGTTTTAAGAGGTTCAAGGTTTTTTAATCAAATTCACGTTATTTTTATTCACAATTTAATTTACTTGGGCTCCCTTAAATATAATTAATATAATTCCTTAAACTTATATTAGTTTTTGTTGCATTAAAATATCTCTATTTTTTTATTTCTGTCTTGATTCTGTCTTTTGATTCTGTCTAAACCCTATTGGTTTACAATGGAAGTCTATAGGAATTTGGCGATATATCGCCAAGTTGGCGACAAACTTGGCGATATTTAGCGACAGAACAGGATCCCGCCTATGGTAACCCCCCTTATAGGTATGGTGATGCATTAAATGCTGTTCTATAACCAATGAGATGCGTTTCATTCGAGCGTTGCCATTAAACAATTAACAAATAATCGCAATTTCTGTGACACATACGATAGCGTAATATATATATATATATAGATTATCGTGGAAATTGAAGGTTTAGGCCACATCGTATTGTTTAGCTAGACCGGTTATACTAACATCGTTCTCATGTTTTGCTACAATTTCTTTTACTGAACAGTAATTCGCTTAAGCTTCTTACTACTGCTATCACTAAGCAGTTTTTCATTCTTAGAAGACATAATGAGAGCTAAAGTTAGCGCAAACCTGGGTAAAAGTAAAACAAAAAGTTATTTTTTTTACAGAAATAAAGGTGCACAAAGCTCTCTGATATGCACACCTTACTCCAAATTTGACTAATAACAAGAGTTATGTGAGGATTGTCAACTGAACTATTCGGCAGTCTTGGTCGTGAACCGAGATACTGCACGCCAACCGAGTCAAATTTTAATCACCGAAGTTGGACATAAACCGAACTGGTCATAAACGGAGGCGGTCGTTAACCGAGGTTCCACTTATATTTTGACCTATAAGTTTGCAAATAGGGCATTATTTAGATATTCAATGGCGATGATCATTAAGCATCTTGGCAATTTTGGCGATGAAACTCACCGATTTCAAAGTAAAGTTCCGAAGTTTACTTGAACCGCTACAGATGTCATATACGCATCACGTTGACGCGATATTTTTCTGACGCCAATGTCATATACGCAACGGGGTACTTAACTGGCGCTAAAGTTTTGTTATTTTGCTTGATATGGTAACCCGAATGTTGCTGTTTATTTATTAATAAATTGTTTATTTACTTTTATTTTCTTTTTTAAAATTATATAAATTGTTTTGTTCTATTGTTATTAAAAAACTTTTTTAAATTTATTGTTAATCCGTTTTTAAATATATATATATATAACTGGTATTCGAAAACGAGGTTTTCGCCAAATTGGCGTCAGAAAAAATATCGCGCCAACGTGGTGCGTATATGGCATTACCATACTTGGTACAACTTGATTATCCTGTCCACCAAAAAATTATCGCCAAACTATAAGATTAAATGACAATAATGGATGATAGTAAATGTTACATTCACTTGACATTAAACACGATACACGTGTTTGTTACGTCATCAAGTGATTTTTAATTCAAGTTTCGGCATAGATGTCATATACGCCACATATTGGCGCGATTTTTTTGACGCCAATGTCATATACGCACCAGGTACTTAACTGGTGCCAAAGTGTCGTTATTTTGCTTGTATGGTAACCCGGATACAGATGATATATTAAAGAGGTTTTCGCCAAATTAGCGTCGGAAAAAATCGCGCCAATATGGAGCGTATATGACATCTGTTCCCAAGTTTTTATTAGTATTTTTATTAATGTTTTACTAATTTATTTATTCTTCCGTTATTTAAAATAAAAATTATGTTATTTTGTATCATTTGGCGAAATTGGTCGACGGGATAATTAAATACTACCATAATTTTTGCTGTACATTTTCGACAATATTTCAAGCGAAATATCTAAAGTTAAACGAAACCCTAATTATTTATAAACCCTAATTATTTATTAAGGCACAGATGTCATATACACAAAGGGTTTGGCGCGTTTTTTTTTCTGACGTCAATTTGACGAAAACCTCGTTTTCGAATAGCAGTTACATATATATTTTTAAATTACTTTCTATTATTTTAAAAAGGAAATAACAATAAATAATGAAAAGTTTAATTAATAACTATAGAACAAAACACTTTATATAATTTAAAAAATTAAAATAAAAGTAAATAAAAAAATAATTAATAAATAAACAACAATAGCTCAGTTACCATATCAGGCAAAATAACACCATTATCGCGCCAGTTATGTACTCTGGTGCGTATATAACATCCTTATTTAAAATATAGATGGAATGAATAGTATAATATATAATAAATGGAATGCTATTTTTTACGGTATGCTTAGTATGTGAAGTATTTATATTATTACTGCATACCTATCGCTTGTGTATGTCAGGATGTTATGATGATAATTTAAAAAACTTACATTTAGCTCCTGAACAAGAGCTTGGGATTTACACTGTTTTTTTTTGTTTGTTTGTTTTTCCTATCAACTCGTTTGTGCTCCATTGTGACTATTACTCCAGTTCAAAATATTAATCAAGAAATTTTATATATATATTTATGAAAAATATGCATTATCTGCTTGGGTTGACGCCGGTTTCAAAAATACAAAAATCTACCAGCTGAATTTCAATATCTATTGACTTATAAAAACAAAAGTACACATGTTATCCTTTTTACTTTCTTCTATCTTCAATAGAAGAAAGTATTGTAATCGAAATTTTTTTCGACTTCCGGTTTTCGACGGATTTGCATGTTTTAGGGGTCAGAGATTCCAAAAAACATGTTTATAGAAAATGTCTGTCTGTCTGTGTGTCCGTCTGTCCGTCCGTCCGTCCGTCTGTCCGTCCGTCCGTCTGTCCGTCTGTCCGTCTGTCCGTCTGTCCGTCTGTCTGTCGCCATTGTACCATCAAAAAGTGTATGAAGTTATGTATAGAATTAAACCAAAATTTTTTTATAAGTTTTAGGCTATGGCAAGCAGGTCCTCCCGGAATTTGGAAAAAATTCGCCGGTAGGGGGCGCTGATATAACAATTTTTGTGCGATTTTGAATATTGTACCATCGAAAAGTGTATGAAGTTATGCATAGAATTGAACCAAATTTTTAGTTTAAGGTTTTGGCTATGGCAAGCAGGTCCTCCCTGAATTTGGAAAAAATTAGCCGGTAGGGGGCGCTGTAATAGCGATTTTTGTGCGATTTTGAATATTGTACCGTCCAAAAGTGTATGAAGTTATGCATAGAATTAAACCAAATTTTTATTTTAAGTTTTTGGATATGGCAAGCAGGTCCTCCATGAATTTGCAAAAAATTCGCCGTTAGGGGGCGCTGTAATAGCGATTTTTGTGCGATTTTGAATATTGCACCATCGAAAAGTGTATGAAGTTATGCATAGAATTGAACCAAAAAAAATTTTAAGTTCTTGGCTATGGCAAGGAGGTCCTCCCTTAATTTGTAAAAAAATCGCTCATAGAGGGCGCTGTAATAGCGATTTTTGTACAATTATTGTGCCATTTTGAATATTGTACCGCCGAAAAGTGTATGAAGTTATGCATAGAATTGAACCAAATTTTATGTGTTTATTTTTGGTCATGTCACGAAGGTCCTCCCTGAATTTGGAAAATTTCTGCCGGAAGGGGGCACTATAATTGCGATGTCTGTACCATTTTCATTATTGTACCATCGAAAAGTGTATGAAATTATCCATATAATCGAACGAAATTTTTTGTGCATGTTTCTGGCTATGGCAAACAAGTCCTCCCTGAACTTGAAAAAATTCCGAAAGAAGGGGGCGCTATAATTCCGATCTCTGTGCCATTTTCATTATTGTACCATCGAACAGCGTATAAAATTATGCATACAATTGAACCAAAATGTTTGTGCTTGTTTTTGGCTTTGGCCAACAGGTTCTCCTTGAATTTGGAAATATTGTGCGGTAAAGGGGCTCCGTGCTAGCGATTTTTGTATACTTTTCTTGATTTTTCGTAGTTCTATTGTGCATCGACGGCTCATGCAGCGGCGGGAACTCGCTTCTGCTATGCCGGCTATTCGCAAACAGCTGATAACGACAGAATAAGGAAAAATTAATAATTTTAGCAAATATCATGATATAGATTAACTCGTTTTTAGTCCGTTTAATTGACTTGAGCAGAAATTTAAGATGAAATTCAAAGTTGGTATAGTATTGAACTAATAATATTGAAGTATTAACATGTGTAACTAGGTTTTGAAATATTAAGATGTATAAGATAGAAGAAAGTTTTGGGATTGGCACATCCAACTAGTTTTTAAATTATTGTACTGCTTTTTAGGGTGTGGCAACACGAAAAAAATTCTTGAATCAGAAAAATTGAAAATGAAAAGGAGAGATTTCTATAATTTTATGGAGACATTATAAAAGACAAATTCGATTTTCTCAGCTACCGTCAAACATACAAAGATGGAAAAAAAATCTGTTTTAAGTTTTAACAAGAGGATCAATATAAAATAAAAACGAAGTTAATCCTCCCACTGGAACGTTAGCTACACTTTGTTGAACTTTGTGTCTTCATTTTTTCGTTTAAGGTTAAATAAAAAACTACTGAAAGCTGCAGTAGTTTTTTTTTAATGCTATCAGTTTATTCATCTCGTCGAGTTCTATCTTTCAAAAGAAAAATCATTGTCGTATGTCAACTGGTTCGCGAGAAATTTAAGAAAGTCGTTTGCATTTTCTATTTCTTAATCATATTATAGCGTAACGCTACCGCGTTTGCTATGATATATATATATATATATATTAAACAAAAACATAATTTGAAGAACAAATTAAAAAAACAAAATTTATTTCCTACATTGTTTAAGCCTGAGAAGGGACAGATATTAAGTTATTTCATTCAATTAGTTCTACATTTAATGTTAAATTTTTGTAACAAATTAGTTAAGCCAATTGAAGATTACAAAATAAAAATAAAATTCATACAATATGATACTTAAAACATCCTAAAAACTTAGATTCCGTTCAAATGAAATCGAAATAAATCTTAGACGTCTTCCATTTTTAATTGAAAATATTTGTATTGCAGATTTTGTATTATGTTTATGAAAATTGTGCATAAAATTATAAGATGCATGCAAAGTACAAAACTTTAAAAAAAGTCTAAGATTTATTTCGATTTCATTTGAACGGAATCTAAGTTTTTAGGATGTTTTAAGTATCATATTGTATGAATTTTATTTTTATTTTTTAATCTTCAATTGGCTTAACTAATTTGCTACAAAAATTTAACATTAAATGTAGAACTAATTAAATGAAATAACTTAATATCTGTCCCTTCTCAGGCTTAAACAATGTAGGAAATAAATTTTGTTTTTTTTAATTTGTTCTTCAAATTATGTTTTTGTTTAATATGTCATGTTTTTTAATGACTACAGCACTCAGACGAACGCATTTCAAAATTAATACAGAGTATCATCATCAGGCTTTGATGTATGCGGTATTGCATCACAATGTGGGATGCAGTTTACCAATGTGTGATTCAAAATGTTTCACCACTGTAGTAATGCAGGTTGCGGTAGTTTGGACAAAAACTTCCAATCTGAACGTAAAAAATCTATAATCAACACATAAAAAATTAACTTCACTTAAATTTAGATACCCTATTTCCCACTCAGGAACGCTATGAATGTAAATGTAAATTCTGTTGAATCCTTACTGCTAATATTTAACAATATTATAGCTATGATACAGTAAAAAATAAAAAAATAAAAGTTTTACTTGAATTTTTAAACCTTATTCTCTCCCAAAGGGTGATGTAAACACATCAGAAAATTATTACCTAAGTTTAACTTGGGGTATAAATAGTTCTCACCTAAAAAAAAAAAAAAAAAAAAAAAAAAAAAAAAAAAAAAAAAAAAAATACATTTTAAAATTTAAGTTATGTAATTCCCCACTCAGTTCGCTACCTGCGTAAAAATAGCTATCCATTAGAAACTTTTTACTGAAATATAAATTTGACCAAAGCAAAAACGTATTCTGAAAATATCCTTTTTATTTCCACTATGACGCCATATTCACCTTTTTTAATTTTTGAAAAAAAAAAAAAAAAAAAAAAAAAAAAAAAACTATTTCAATTAAAATTTTTCACGCGGGAATCTTTCTACTAAAACCAAATAAATTATTATTACGGCTTTTGAAATTTTTGCAACAATGAAGAAAAAATATTACATTTTCTATTAAAAATGTCCGTTGATTCGCAATGAAAAAAGTGAAATTTGGAATTATTAAGAAAAATATTTGAATAATATACAAAAAAATCGGCCCTTGTTTCTCTCTGGGTTATAATTCACCCATATGCAAAAGTATTTTGCCATTCGTTTTGACCCTGACGTCAAGCAAACGTTTTTAAACTTTAAATTTATAATATTATTAGAATTAGTAAAGAATAAAAAATGAGTGGCATCAGGGACAAAAAGGTGGGAAGAAAAAATGAAAAAGTTATCATCTCCATAGGCTTTTCTATGTTAAATTAACATTGAGAAGTGACACTGGAAATAAATAAGTATTGCGCTGCCGCGCAATACTTAAATATATATATAATATTTTTTAAGCTATGTTGAATTTAGAGAACAAAGGGCGAAAAATAACGCTTTTTTCAAACGACTACAGTTTTCCAAATTTCGTTCAATTTCAATAAAAAATAGGTTCACACCCCTCTCCGTTCCCATTTTCAATAAGGTAGGTTAAGGTAAAGACAGGCACAGGGCAAAAACACGCACCGACTGATTTATTTTGAACGAAGCGATTTCCAATGTTAAACAGTAGTCCGCAGTTAGATTTAAATCGTACCAGTTGTGTGCTGATAACATGCGAAAAAAGTTGCATTCCGTGCAAAGAAAACTAGGTAAGTTTCAATTTTTCATTTTTTATGCAATATTTTAGAAAATTCATGTCATTGTTGAGATGATAAATCTCCTCCAAATGGCAACAAATTGAAACATTTAGTGAAGAACGGAAACTCTTTAGCTTCTAAATGTTGTGTAGATTACCCCGATTAAATTTCTGTAAACTTTTAGTTGGCCGGTTAAACAAAACGGGGTAAGTAATCAATAAGTATTAAAAGAACTTCTTGTTTGAATTTTACTTATTTGCTTTACATGTAGATCAATGCTTTTCAAAAAATTTCAGTTCTTGCGAAATTATAATTTGACAGAATCTAGACTGGTGTAATGGTGTGTGAGGTTTTAATATACCATTTTATTCAGCCATGAAAGAAAATAATTTAGACCAATGTGTTCGTTCAAAAAGCAAAATTTATGGAAAGTGTGAGTCTCTACACCCGCCTGCTCTAAGTTTTCTAAAAAAAATTATTTTCTTTTTTAGGTGACATTGACAAGTTTCGCACTTCGCGGCGCAGGGTGATGCACGCACACGCACAGAACACCCATATGCAACATACCGTATTTCTATCAATTTTCATATTGCATAATAATAATTAAAAAAACAGCAATCTATAAATATTAACCGGGTAAATACCATCTGAAGTCAATGGCAAATACAGTTTCCGTGTTACATTATTTTTTCCGTGAAAAGAAACATCGCGAAATTGACGTACTTTTCAGGCTGGTGACCGGTAACCTACATTAAAATGGTCGTTTTGGTGAAAATTTTCGAAATTTCTTTTAACGTTTTATTAAAAAATTAACGTTAAGAGCAATCTTTTACGTCTCCAAATCTGTTTTAATTTTATTCCAACAATTATTAGAACAGGAGTTATGGATAATAAAATAAACATGAAGAAATGAGTCAACTACCAGAAGTGGAAGTAGTAAGGCCAGAAGAAATGTAAGTAATGTTTCTTTGCATGCTTTCCTCCAGTTTTTTACATAAAGACACTAATAAACATTAATTGACACTTCTAGATTAATTTTATACATAAGGAACAATATAGATAAGAAATCTTTAAATACGATTTCTGGGAAATAATTTTTTACATTATTTCTATGCTTCATAAGCTCCATTACAAAAATTGTTGTAAACATATTTCAGGGACGTTTTTTCATAATGCTTACACTCAGTATGTTCTGAGCTAGAATCAAATCTCTATTTGGTAATGCAATTATTGTATAGGTGCACGTATAGGGTAATTCCGGGATTTATGCCGCACATTTTTTTGAATTTGTGTATAAAGTCCCATGGTGGACATAAAAAAAAATGATGCTGTGCTATTTAATGTTAAATATATAACGCGTGTAGTGCAACAAAAATTTCAAAACAAGTTATTAATATTTTTTTAACATTTTTTTACTAAAACATTACACTGCGGCGCGTCACCCCCGTTCATTCCGGCTGAGGTGCCGCACTTGTGCGGTAGTTATGCCGCGCTTGTAATAAGAGCAGAATGAAATTATAAATAAAAATATTTAAAAAAAATTCATATCTGAAATATAATTAATGATGTAATAACAAAATGAAACTAAATGAGTACAATGAAACGTATCAGTAGATTCAAATTAATAATTGTTGCCTATTTTCACTATTAAAATTATCGACTTATTTTTTTTACATTAAATTTTAATTTCTATTTCAGCAACAACGAAACATCAATGCATTAGAAAGGGAAAAGAAAAAAAGTAAAATTGTGTTTACATATTTTTTTTTTGTTAACCCTTTCGGGACAGGTGGCTTTTACACAAATTTTATTCGGTTGGTACCACTTTTTTAAAAGAAGTTACCTTTACTTAAATAATCATTAAAATGCTCTAATTAAACAAAGCAAATATTACTTTTCTTTTTTACTGGTGCCAGATACAAACTTTGTAAGCTTTTTATGAAGGTGCTTATATGCACCTATGGTCCGAATGGGTTAAAAGACCTGTTTTTTCGACTACAATCTACAGAAAAAGTGTCGAAAAAGTACAGTCTTTATGTAACTACATTTAAACACACGATGCAACGAAGCCAATTACATTTCCTCTTTTTTGGAGTAGTTTGCAAAGAACGTCTGCGTTACGCGTAATCCAGTTTTTTATTATTATCATCTTGACTTGCATCTTTTTTTTGCCCTTCTTACTTTTTATTTTCCCCTTTTTCTCCTTTGGTTTTAGTAAACTTGATAACATGCCTATCATGGTTATTCTGTGCAAAAAGAAAAGGAAAAGTTAATAACACTTAATCATCTTGTACAAAAGAAACTGCGGCATGTATACCGGAACAGCAGTGCGGCATGTATCCCATTTTGCATGGTGCAGACGTCGGCTATCACAGTCACCTTCCATCGCTGAGGGGAATAGCGTAACCATACACACAGTACTCTATACAAACGCTAGACTTAGTTTTGGCTTCGAAATCATGCATGCATTTAGGAATTAGTGTATGAAAAGTATTTAAACATAACGTGTTTAAAAGTTTGGACAGTGATATCATGCACTTACGTCAAATTAAGAATTTTACTTCTACAAGTAAACATCGAAATAGGATTCACGCTATACACTGGTTAAAGTAATCTCATTGCGCATCTATACTGCGTGTTTGACGACCATCTATCGATAATTACAAGAAATACAAGGGGTACGGCCTCTATCCCGTATGCGGCGACACTCCCGGAGTTAGCCATTATAAAAAATATGTATTTTTTGACATATTTTGAAATATTTCAATTAATTTTAAAGGTATTGTAAAATTCCTATTTCAGTACACAGGTAACTGTAATAGCAATATGTAGTGCAAAGGAAATTGAAATTATTCGTTTGCATTCAGCGTACGTTGTCTGGCGTCGGCATGAAATTTTGTTAAAAAATATCAAAAGTACCTAATTTTTAAAAGTGTTTTGAAGATATTACTAGGATTTTCTGTTTTTCAATCATTCTCTATTACAAAACTGAAAATTTGTTATTTATTCAATATTTATTCAATATTCAATATACCAAATATTTATTCAATACCATCAACACTTTCACGAATATGCGTGCTATGCTCACACAATTGCACACAAATGTTAAATAGGACGCACATAGTCATTTGCTACAATGACCGACCATTTTGGCCATTTTTAGGTGCGTTCGTAATTATATAAATGCGCAGTACCTATAGTCGTCGTTCATTCCGACGACTATACGCGTCTATACGCATATAACAGAGCAAAAACTACCCAACCGAATGGTGTGAAATTCCAAATATATAATTGTTGCAAAATAATTTTGTTGAGTCATTTAAAATTTTATGAAAATCGGATGCATAGTTTAATTACAGGGACAGTAAAAAGCTTTCCGTTACATTACGGCCAATAGGAAAAAATTGTTTCAAGTGCATTTTAATGATGTTACAGCCTTCCGAATGGTCTGAAACTTTTAATATATAATAGTTGCAAAGTTTTGTCGAGTAATTTCAAATTTTATGAAAATCGGATGTATAGTTTAATGACAGGGACTGTCAAAACTTTCCGTTACATTACAGCCAATGGGAAAAATTATTTCAAGTGCATTTTAATTATGTTACAGCCTTTTGAATGGTCTGAAATTTTAAATATATAATAGTTGCAAAATTTTGTTGAGTCATTTCAAATTTTATGAAAATCGGATGTATAGTTTAATGACAGGGACTGTCTAAATATTCCCGTTACATTACCATCAATGGGGAAAAAATATTTCGAGTGTATTTTAATGATGTTACAGCCTTTGGAACAGAATGAAATTGATATACACTTATGAAGTGCACTAAAATATACATTCAGTACAATATATGGTGCAAAACATATTTATATAACTAGTTATAGTACGGACGCACCCTATTTGTCACATCTGACGAGCAATTTCCAACTTGTCTATTTTATATGGGTGATCGCAACCATTATTTTATTATTAAAGTTATTGTCCCCCCCCCACCCCCCGTGATTGTTCCCGCGACTAAGTCTTTACTGGAAAATATTAAGTCAAATATGCTCTTCACATCCTCGAAGTTCAAGGACAATTCGTCAAGAATTTCAATTGCGGAAAAGAAAAATACAAGAAGGTAAATCTATTCACATGTATGGGTATGTTGTATAGAAAAGCGTTGCATGGTTGATAGAAGGTAAAATCCTGAGATTTTTGCTTTCATAACAGGTAGTAGTTCTTTCGCATTTTTTAGATAATATTAAATATAAAGATGTTAGATATGTGAGAAAATAATTTTTCGGTAATGCTATTTTTATTACTATGTGAATATGCATTCATAAAATATTCTGCCACCCTTTTTTTTAATGCTTTGCAGATGTGGCATTCCAAAAGTAACTGGAACTTTTTGTTAATGTAATATTGAATACAATATTTTTAATATCCTGCCCATCTCTGGAAACTTCATTATTTTGCATTGTATTTATCATACAAAATGGAGAGTATGAAAAATGAATTTCATAAACTTAATAGTTTCATACGGTAGCGACGATGCCTAATTAAAATTGCATGAATGCATATGCCTATCAAGTTATAAAGTCACGCATTCATGCCTCCAGAATGTATTCTTGCTCTATTTGATAATACAATTATTTTATAGATACTCGAATATAAAAAATTGTAATTTCTTTTAAAAAAATATGTATTTTTTGACATATTTTGAAATATTTCAGTTAATTTTAAAGATATTGTAAAACTCATATTTCAGAACACATGTAAGTGTAATAGCAATATTTAGTACAAAGGAAATTAAAATATATTTATTTGCATTGAGTGTACGTTGTTTGCGTAAGCATGAAATTTTGTTTAAAAAATGTCAAAAATCCCTAATTTTTAAAACTATTTCTAAGATATTTACAAGAATTTTATGTTTTTTTTTCCTCATTCTGTATTACAAAACTAAAAATATGTTTGTTTATTCAATATTATACATTAAGAGCTCTGAACGTAGGCAAATATAATATGGCTGAAGGTAATTTGTTTTTATTTTTTTCCTTTTCAAATTCTTCGTTTATTATCTTTCGAAAATTAATTTTTTTCAATTGAAAAAATATGTGAAATGATGTATTTCTTACAAATGTACATCTTGGCGATAATTAACATTTAATATATCTGTTTAATTTTAAATAATTACTTTTCATTTTTTGCACATTAAATATAGATTAAAATAAAACATCTCATTATTTAAAAATAATTTTGCATCAGTTTTTCTTATTGTTTCTTGCAATTTATTTTGAATATTTTTAGAATATATAGATAAAATTAAGAAATCGTTATCAATTTCTTAAATATTGAATATTAGTACGTTTTAAAAACTGACATTTTTAAGCAACTATGTCAGAAATCTCACAGTGATTTAAATAACCAAAAAACATGAATGATCGGCGATGTAGTAAATATTAATGTATTGCAGGATAATTTTATGTTTATTTAATGATGTAATTTTATATAAAAAAAACATTTACAAGCATTCAATACGCTAAAAATATCTTACACTCTAAATAATAAATGCTTAAATTTACACATTAAAACAGGTACAATACAGATGATACAAAGAATATTTGCCTATATGCGTAAAAAAGGCATGTAAATTTCCAAATACACGCACTGGTGTGTCAGTTTCAAAATACCCAGTTTCCAGGGTGTTTTAATAGTGTATTAAGCGGTTAAGTGTGCAAAATTTTATCAGATAACACAGAAATGCACAGTTTAACGTGCAAATTGCACATGAGTACACATGTATCGGTGTAATATACAAAATCGATGGGTTTTTCGTACATGGTACATAACCTTACATTTTGGGATGTAAATTTTGAACTATATATTTTTATGGTTGCAAAAATATTTTGCATGAGAACAATTACATGTGCTTTTCAGCATATTTGTTTTTAGATCACAAAATAGCGTAACCTTAACCTACAAAAATCAGAATCGTCTGAAATTACATTTACTGCATGCATTTCTCTGTTGTTTTGAATACCTAATGTAATATTATAACGTGATAATTTATTAATGTAAAATGTATAATCTTAATAAATACACTGAAAATAAAATTTTGAAAAATACAGAAATCGTGACACCGGTAATATTTTCGTATTTTATCAGATTTTCTCTTCCGTCAATTTCAGTCACAAGTTTTGAAAGATACATCTACAAAAAGAGGAGAATTTTTTTAATTCAATTCAATCGACAGTAAACAAACAATACTTACCGAACCGGAATTTGAACTCACGATCTGCGGTTTTCTAAGCCATCAACTTGACCATCCAGCTACTATTACTCAATACAAGCTTTCCAGTATCGATATTTATTATGTTCACATAAATAGACATATTTCTGTGTAATATTATGTTCTTATACACATTCCTGCTTAATATTGTTACACTTAATCTTGTGAAATTCTGTTCTTACACAATAGCTGTGTGTAATGCAACAAAAATTTCTGTGTGATATTCTGTTCTTACTCATATTTCTGTGTAATATTGCCACACATAATCCTGTGTAATATTATGTTCTTACACATAATTCTGCATTCTGTACTTACACATATAGCTGTGTACTATTCGTATTTTACACATATTTCGGTGGAATATGCAAAGTACACAGATATTTGTGTAATATGCAAAATTTGTAAATTACATTAACTCGCCAATTCGGGTAAATCCGTAAAATCTTCTACCATTTAAACATTTGTTCGAGTTTTTGAAGTGATAACAAATTACACACTTCCGTTAAGTCAATAAATAAACATAAATACAGGTACATTTTAACGACAAGAGTCTAAATTTTTTGACAAGGTATAGTTTTACAAATTTACACATATACATATGTAAATGTGACTTATATACACATTAATTTATAGAGTGTAATAACACATGTATAATTTACCAAATTCCTTTCATTTTGGTCCTGAAAATTCATAAACCTCAAAAGAAAAAACAAGTCGGAAAATGTATGTCAATCGTGGCAAATGACTATAACGTATAAAATTCGTACTATAACTAGTTTTATAAATATTCAGATCTTGGTGCAATAGCTGTTGCACTCTTATGCATAAATGCATGAAGAAAAAATTTATTATGATTACATACCGGTGTCCTAAAAAGGACTGGCTGATTTTAAAATTCAATAATGTGCAAACGGTGGCAGATATTTAAAATATTCTTGCAGGAGGGTTGTGTGTGAGATCAAAAGTTTTTTTACAGTGATTTTCGATTTTAGTTCGAATTACAAACAATAGATGGCGCTGCGATCAGTAGATGCTAAATTCAGGCTCGATTTTTGGTCCTTCGGACCCACTCAATACATTTTAATCTTATATTTCCGCATGGAAGAAGACATCAGCCAAAAAATCGAACCTTTATTTAACGCCTATTGTCTACAGAGCCATCTATTGTTTGTAATTCAAAATCGAAAATCACTGTAAAAAAAAAAAAAAAAAACTTTTGACATCATGCACAACCCTCCTGCAAGAATATTTTAAATGTCTGTCACCGTTTGCAAGTTATTGAATTTTAAAATCAGTCAGTCCGTTTTAGGACACACGGTATATTAAATTCCGTAATATGGAAATAATACGACTCCATCTTAAATAAGACGTAATCACCATACCAACCTAAAATCATTACCTATCATGAGAAGCCTAAGAATTAATTACGAATTAATGCGATTTAATAGAAAGAAGAAAACTTTTATTAATATCTTTTTTAAGTTTTGATTTGATTTTCATAAAATTTGAAATGACTCCACAAAATCCTGAAACGATTTTATGTATTAAATTTCAAACCATTTGGTTGAGTAGATTTTGATCTGTCATATGTGGGACGGATCAGACGTGGATCAGACGACTATAGGTTCTACGCCTTTATATAATTACGACATTTCCCCATAGACTATAATGTAATGAACTAATTTTCTCTGTAAATACGCTATGAATGCTACATACTTTATTTTCAATTATGAATATGGCATAGTAAATCTTAATAACATATATCAATTACAGAACAATCCAACTATAGTAACTCAAGTTAGAGTTCGGACAGACAGACGAATAGACAAACCGAATTCATATACACTTTTCAACTGTGTTGGAAAATGTTGAAAATACATATTAGGTTGAAATTTCACTTTCAGCGATTTATACAAATAGGGGGAAGTATATTTAATACTTGTATTTTACCTAGTATCATTATATACACCGACACTATTTAGTTAAAATTTAATGATGACTAAAACACGCTTATCGAGTTTTAATTATCATTAATTTTTTTTTAATTTTAACATCATTAAATTAGTCATCATTAAAACTGCTGAAATCAAGCTTTCAGCGATTATCATTCATAGACGGCCATGTAACGTGGCCCTACATGTCATTTTATCTGTATTCTACAAACATATCTTCTAAATAAAATTCACCGGAAAAATGCATAACTCATTTTAAAAACCACCTTTAAGTTATTTTCGTTCATACTTCGTAACCCTTACGAATTCCTTTTTGTAGCCCTAGATCTGATCTACAGCATTTTATATATACAACGTAATATGCAAAAAATTAGTTAGACTCAAAAACTCATATCACAACTAAATTCCATTTCCAGAAGTCTTCGGTAATATAGAATACTTCTAATACAGTATATCAAAAGTATCAGAACTCTTGTGTGTCCCTTTAAATACTACGCATTTTCTGTTATACCGGAAGTAGTTGGTAGTAAACTTCAGCAACATCTATTAATTTTATTATATGTGAAACAGTTTAACACATTTAAAATACACCGCAAACAACGTTTCCCTCTATACCATTATGCAACGAAATTCTTTTGTGTGGCCCTGTAAATGAATAATAAATATGCTTTGCGCCGCTTATTCCACAGAATGTATACTTTAGTGCACTTCATAAATGATATAACTTTCATTGCGTTCTAAAAGTTGTAATATCATTAAAATGCACTTGAAACTATATTTTCTCATTGGCCCATACTTTTGACTGTCCCTGCAATTGAACTATGCATACAATTTTCATAAAATTTGAAAAGACTCGAAAATATTTTGCAACGATTATGTATATTAAATTTTAAACCATTCGGTTAGATATTTTTTGTGCTGTTATATGCGGACAGACGGGCGAACCAGACGACGACTATAGGTGCAATGTAGTTATATAATTACGAACGCACCAAAAAAGACACTTAGAATGTAATTTTAAACAATTGTTTTATGAGTATTTCACATGGAACAAATTTTCTACGAGTAGGGTAACTCCGGGAGAATCGCCGCATACGGGATAGATGCCGCACCCCTTCTATTTCTTGTAATTATCGATAGATGGTCGTCAAACGCACAGTATAGGTGCGCAATGAGATTATTTTAACCAGTGTATCGCGTGAATCCCATTTCGATGTTCACTTGTAGAAGTACAATCCTTAATTTGACGCAAGTGCATGATTTCACTGTCCAAACTTTTAAACACGTTATGTTTAAATATTTTTCATACACTTATTAAATGCATGCATGATTTCGAAGTCAAAACTAAGTATAGCGTTTGTATAGAGTACTGTGTGTATAGTTACGCCATTCCCCGTAGCGATGGCAGGTAACTGTGATGGCCGATGTCTGCACCATGTAAAATGGGATACATGCCACACTGCAATTCCGGTATACATGCCGTAGTTTTTTTTGTTTTTTGTACGGCATGAATAAATGTTATTAATTTTTCCTTTTTTTTTTTTTTGCACAGACTAACCATGTTAGGCATGTCATCAAGTTTAATAAAACCAAAAAACATGAAAGTGGAAAATAAAATGTAATAAGGGCAAAAAAAATTAATGTCAAGATGGTAATAATGAAAAATTGGATTACGCGTAACGCAGACGTTCTTTGCAAACTATTCCAAAAAAGAGAAAGCGTAATTGGCTTCGTTACATTATGTGTTTAAATGTAGTTAGATAAAGACTGTACTTTTTCTGTAGATTGAAGTCGAAAAAAACAGGTCTCTTAACCCATTCGGGACCATAGGCGTATATAAGCACATTCATAAAGAGCTTACAAAATTTCTTTCTGCCCCAAGTAAAAAATAAAAGTAATATTTGCTTTGTTTAATTAGAGCATTTTCATGATTATTTAAGTAAGGGTAACTCATTTTTAAAAAGTGGTACCA
The DNA here is from genome assembly GCA_963932465.1 of Maratus speciosus. Taxonomy (NCBI): domain Eukaryota; kingdom Metazoa; phylum Arthropoda; class Arachnida; order Araneae; family Salticidae; genus Maratus; species Maratus speciosus. The sequence goes on along the minus strand of OZ010786.1, from coordinate 53,568,398 downwards.
ACCGAATGAAATTTGTGTAAAAGCCCTCGGTCCCGAAAGGGTTAATAAATAAATTATGTAAACACAATTTTACTCTTTTCTTTTCCCTTTCTAATACATTGATGTAACGTTGTTGCCGGAATAACAATTAAAATACGTTTCATGAATACGGACGTTTCATTGTACTCATTTAGTTTCATTTTGTTATTACATCGTTAATAATAGTCCAGGTATGAATATTTCTTTTAATATTTTTATTTATAATTTCATTCTGTTCTTAGTACAAGCGCGGCATAACTAACGCACAAGTGCGGCGTCTCAGCCTGAATGAACGGGTGACTCGCCGCAGTGTAATGTTTTAGATTTTTTTTTTTTTTTAAATATATAAATAATTTGTTTTGAATTTTTTTGTCGTAGTACACACGTTGTATATTTAACATTAAATAGCACAACATGATTTTTTTTTATGTCAACCATGGAACTTTATACACAAATTCAAAAAAATGTTCGGCATAAATCCCGGAATTACCCTATATAGTATGGAAAGAATAATTATACATCATTCAGATATTTACAAAATCCAGTTCATTTTTGTCTTGATAAGAAATATATTAGCAACGAATTTTAAAAAGCTGAGTGAAATAGTGGTATTTATAATTGCGGAATACATTCACCGAGAAATAGTTCAGTTTACTTTCAAATAAATGCATTAGAATATTTTATTTCGTCTTCCTAATTTTCAACTTAAAAAAGTTAAAATTCAGTTGAATAATTCATTTTACTGCTATAAAATAATAGGGGAATTACGATGATAACCTTAACTATAGCAAAAAGTTTTAAATAATACCTTTTTTGTACACTGAAGAATTTATTTACCGATTTTTTTTTTTAAATGTGAACCCTATTAAAGCGATCGTATGGAAGTCATCAAAGCATAATTAAGTTATTAAAATTCAACAGCTGGCTGTGATTTTAGATAAATTTTATTGCAGGTAATTGCAAAACCCGTTTTTTTCTCAGTCTGCGTTTAAAGCTGATATTAGTAGGATGGTCTGTGTAAAGTAAGCTATTATAAAGTATTTTGTCTCAAAAGAAAAGTATTATTTTTCATGGAATGCAACGATAGAGATGAAAGAAAATTATTTTGAAGTTAGTTCGTCATTGCAATTTAAGATCCAAATAAACAAATTTGGAATAATAGAATTAATTCATACATTTTTTCTATGTTGCTGGATGATTTTAAAACTCTTCAGAACATAAAATGGCAAAAAAGCGTGCACAAAAGTTGACGCTATTACTGTATATTTTCAACACTCTTCGTGCTATCATCCCATTTCTCAAAATGCAAATACTATTTATTGAAAATTTCCTTACAATACATTTAAATTAAATGATAAAATACTTAAAATATGATTATACAATTCAAAAGTTACAAATCGAGCACTTTCGGCTAATACTTAGTCATCGATTTAAAATTGTAACAGTTGTTATGGACGCTACTTCTCCATATCTTACTCATACAACCTTCGGTTCAAATCATACATCAGAGTTCCATGGTTAATTCCATTAGCTCGGCGAAAACAGAAAATTGGTGTTCGGGAAAAGGGAGTTTTTTTTAATTACAAGTCACTGCTCTCTAATTAAACTCATCTATATATTTGGAACGTTGCAGGATAAAAAAATGTCATTGCATGTATTTTGACATGCAATGACATTTTATCCTCTAACCTCCAAATATGTGGATGAGTTTGATCATAGAAAAGTGATTTGTAACAAAATAAACATGCAATGACATTTTATCCTACAACCTCCCAAATATATGGATGCGTTTGACCAGAGAGCAGTGATTTGTAATGAAAAAAACATGCAATGACTTTATCCTAGTTGTATGGACGAGTTTCATCACAGAGCCGTCCTTTGTAATAAAAAAGTCCCTCCCTCCTCTTCCACCTCTTTTCTGTTTTCGCTGTGTTAGTGAACAATTGAACACGGATGTAAGATTTGAAGCGGAGGTTTAATGAGTAAGATATGGCCAAGTAGCGTTCATAACAACTGTTTAAATTTTAATTCTGATGGTGCATATTAAAAAATAAGGGAACTGCGACTCTGTGATTATTTGTGATTTTTGTTTGTTCCTATATACCTATTATTCTCTTTTATTTTTGGGTTCCGCCAGTTCTGTTCTCAAAGCTGGATGACGTAAACCTGATCTGTTTGGTTTGAACATAATCGCGCCCGCCAATCTAATCGTTCGGAATTTTCAGTGGTTTTCTTCGAAACTTGCAAAAAACGGGTTGGGTTATCTTAAGAAGACCCCCACGTTGGACTCCCCCCCCCCCTCGTAACTATATCCTTGTTGTAGATAATCCGCCGTCGCACAGTGGGGTATTTTACAAATCTGGGCGGCCAAAAGTCGATTTCATAAAGTACAACGCAGGATCGAATGGATGGATATAAGTTGAAACTGAATCATTGGGGAATCACGTGATGCGATTTTTATCTCCTTTATGTGAACGATGACCTCATGTTATCAGTTGAAACTGGAGTGTTGCGTTAAGTGCATGAGTGTCAAATCGTTCTTCATTGTGACTTTCTATTTCTGAATTTGAATAACTTTAGTTTTGGAAGTATTTAAAATCTAATCGTTATGGATAGTGACGAGGCAGGTATGTATCATTATTTTTTTAACTTTGAATTGAGAAAGAAATAGTTTTAGTATTTACAAAATTAATTTAAAATAACGCATATTTTTCTATTATTTTTTCCCTTGTTTACCAATTCACGAAGGGTTTAGTTATATTTCCAAACATTTCCAAGCAAAGTTACTTGTTGTACCAATAAATATACACCTTTCTATTTGTGTTTTCGTTTAAAGTAGTTCCACCTTTGTCCCCTTTTTAAAATGAAGGCGATATAAATATGCTCTTCCAAAATTCTGAGTAAGCATACAAAATTACTATATATTGATTTTTAACTGATATTTATCATATAAATTTTAATATGAAAAAAATTGTTATGATTCAATAGAAAGTGATCAGATTTGTTTATTTTTCAGTTATTCTGATTGAGATTAAATTTATATAATTAAAAAAAATTGCTTTAAAGTAATGTATTCATTCCCTTTTATCTCTTTTTAAGCTCTTTTCAGATAATTGAAATAATTTATTGCTCGTTATTAACATTTGTTTATCTAAAAAATAAGTCGAGGCAATTTTCATATGTTTTTGTTAAAAGTTAGCGAAAGATTGTGAGATTTTTTAAAAAATAAGGGATAAAATGATGTTATCTATCTAAATTGCATATAATTATTATGCATTCTTTTTGTTCATATTTTGTATTTATTTTTATTTAGGGCCTTCGAATGTCAGAGTAAAGACTCGAAAAGAATTTTTAAACATTATGCAACAGCAGAATTTGCCAAACATTAATCCTAGATTAAATTTCCTTGGAAATTGTCTTCTTAATGGCGATAATTTTGATGATGATGAAATTAAAAACCTCAAGCACAATTTCTCCCAATTTAAATCTCAGTTCAAGAGCAAATGGATCGAAGCCCATTATATGTTAGATAAATTTGTGAAAAACAGTAAAGAATGGCTTGAAGGTACAGTAGAAATTTCAAGAAAAATAAATCGACCAAGAAGGCCAGCAAAAGCTTTCACTGAATCAAGTGACAGGTCAAAGCGGAGAAAGTCTGAAAGTTTGAGGAGCTCGACTGATGTGGAAGTACTTACACATACTTTACACAGAAGGTTCTTTACTGACCCATCTCTAGCAGCGGAAATTACCGGCATTGATGAAAATTTAATATATCGATTTAAAGTTATTCTTGAAACCATATCCAGTGGCCACAAAATTCACCTTAATAAATTTAAGAATATACAGAAAAAACAGCAGAGCTCTACCTCCATTTATATAAATGGTATCCAATGTCACCCACAATGCACAAAATATTAATCCATGGACGCATTGTGATAGAGAAAGCTTTACCAGTAGGCCAATTGTCTGAAGAAGTAGCCGAAGCACGGAACAAACATTTTCGATTATTTCGCCAAAATCTATCGCGTAAATTTTCAAGAATTTCTTGTAACCATGATGTTCTCAACAGATTGCTTTTGAGTTCAGATCCAGTTTTAACTGGAATAAGACCCACGATAAGAAAAAAATCAAAATTGTTCCGTAAAGAAACTCTAGAAATGTTACTGCCTATGGAATCTTCTGAAGCTCGTGATCCAGAGGATTCTGATTATGAAGAAACAGATTACGATTCTGAATTATCATCTGATTAAAAGATCTCACTTTGGTGATTTACAAACTAATTGTTCTTATCATTAATAATCTGTTTTTATAATTTATTCAATATATTATTCCATTTTTTTTATCATGACTAGGGGGCTCGGCACCCTACGAGCTACGCTCGCCAACCCCCGTCCAGACACCGCAGGCTCTAAATGCACGCTAATTTGATCGGCTTTAAAAAGATTTCAAAAGATTGATTTATAATTTAAAAAACAGTGGCGATCTCCCTATAAACGAATTTCTATTCATTTCTCTTTGATTGGGGAATTTTAACGCCAAATCCGCTGCGGTACTACTTGATTACCCGTCGACCCATTTCGCCAAATTATATAAATCGCCAAACCACTCGCCAAATTATACAAATTGACATAATTTTTATTTTAAATAACGAAAGAACAAATAAATTCGTACAACATTAATAAAAATACAAATAAAACGTCGAAATAAAAATAACTTGATGAAGTAGACACGTGTAACAACATTTCAAAATATGCTAATATAAAAGGAATTAAGTAAACAGAGTCTTTGTCTCCCGGTATTTTTTAACAAAGCGAAAAGAAAGTTCTTTTAAATGAGGCATTTTAAATTAATCGTTTTTAATCTGACGTAATTTTTACCAAGCTATTCTTTCTCTTTTAAATAATCGCGTGAAAGTACTTTCGTTAGCAATGAAATATTATTTGCGCTTTCTTAACAAAAATAGTTGAAAATATCCTCTCAAAATATTAAATAAATGTCTAGCGCAATTTCTAAATTTAAACTTTTTTGCAATATTACTTTGTGTTCATTTTATGTAATAACTATAATGTGACGTAAATATGACGTAATTTCTCCTAATACTTCTAACGCATGTTAATGAATTTATTATTTTACAATATCCTTTCTCTTTTAAAATTCACGTGTATACTTTTTATGAAGTAATTTTTAATAAGTTCCTGCTTTTTATACATAATTATTTAATTCTAATTTGAAAGTTTTTTTCCTGTTTATAATAGTCACGTGTAAATAAATTTTTAATTTGAAGCAGACATTATTGCTTGCGCTTTTTATACAGTTGGCAACAGTTTAAATTAGTACAATTTTCTGAAATCTGTAAAAAATATCTCTAGAAATGCTGAAAATTTGAATTTAAAATAGAAATAAAACCTGAAAAAATGAGTCAAAATAAAAAAATTAATGCAATCTGCACTCCGGCAAATTCTAACGCATAAAATGATCTAAAATTGATTACACTGCCAAGTATAGTTTTTGCTGCTATAAAACTTTTTTAGTGGAACGATTTTGTCCAACTTTAGCATTAAATATCTCTTAAAATAATTCTTCGATTTGAAAACTGTCTGCATGAGCGTGTTCATCAAACATTTCTGTATAAAACCACTGATTTTCATATTTTTGTATGCATTATTTTTCTCAATATTAACGAAGAAAGACCTCCGGTCACAAAAAATTCAAAACCGGCGGCGGCGGCGGCGGTGACAGCGGTAGTTACTTTTTTTTTAGAATAGAGAGATTATCATTTATTTTATAATACTATTTATCATGATTATCATTTATTTTATAATACTATTTATCATAATTATCATTTATTTTATAATACTATTTATCATAATTATCATTTATTTTATGATACTATTTATCATATTATCATTTATTTTATGATACTGCTTATCATAAATATCATTTATTTTATAATACTAATTTTGATCAATAAATATCAATACGAAGTTGCAAAACATCCATGATTTTCAAGTTATTAAACAATATTTATTTCAAAAAGTGCATTTATTTACTGCTTTAAACGTTTAAATTAGTTTCTCTCTATTCTAAAAAAAAGTAACTACCGCTGTCACCGCCGCCGCCGCCGCCGGTTTTGGTTTTTTTGTGACCGGAGGCCTTTCTTCGTTAATATTAACAAAAATAATGCATACAAAAATATGAAAATCGGTGGTTTTATACAGAAATGTTTGATAAACACGCTGATGCAGACAGTTTACAAATCGAAGAATTGTTTTAAGAGTTATTTAATGCTAAAGTTGGACAAAATCGGTCCACTAAAAAAGTTTTATAGCAGCAAAAACTATACATGGCAGTGTAATCATTTTTAGATCATTTTGTGCGTTAGAATTTGCTGGAGTGCAGATTGTATTAATTTTTTTATTTTGACTCATTTTTTAAGGTTTTATTTCTATTTTAAATTCAAAATTTTCAGCATTTCTAGAGATATTTTTTACAGATTTCAGAAAATTGTACTAATTTAAACTGTTGCCAACTGTATAAAAAGCGCAGGCAATAATGTTTGCTTCAAATTAAAAATTTATTTACACGTGACTATTACAAACAGGAAAAAACTTTCAAATTAGAATTAAATAATTACGTATAAAAAGCAAGAACTTATTAAAAATTACCTCATAAAAAGTAAATACGTGAATTTTAAAAGAGAAAGGATATTGTAAAATAATAAATTCATTAACATGCGTTAGAAGTCTTAGGAGAAATTACGTCATATTTACGTCAAATTATAGTTATTACATAAAATGAACACAAAATAATATTGCAAAACAGTTTAAATTTAGAAATAATCGCTAGACATTTATTTGATATTTTGAGAATTAATTTAAAATGTCTCATTTAAAAGAACTTTCTTTTCGCTTTGTTAAAACTAGAACGCCCGATGGAGTCGTTTCGACTCCAAATGCTCCTAAAACACCCATATCTCTGAGAAATTTTGATTTTTTTCCCCCCGCTTCCTTGACTTTTATTATTTTTATAATCTCTATTTATTCTGAAATTTATAAATTATTTGCACATTTAATAAATTGATAATGAGGCATTACCCCTAGAACGCCCAAAGGAGTCGAATCGACTCCAAAGTAAGATTTGTAAAATGCTTTCATTATTTTTGCGTAACATGACCTTGGGATTCATAATATTTTTATTTGTTATCAGGAAAGTAAATGTTTTTGCTCTTCTTTTCTCTACACCCCTTTTGTTGAGAAAAATGGTTAGTTCCATGCACCTGCTGAAATGGTTGCGTACTGCTTGCGAAATTCTTTGTATCATTCGAATTGAATTTTTTTTCAAATTTTATCAGTCTTGTGTTTCATCATAGCTAAGCAACTCCGTTTTTCCTTTTTATTAGAAATAAAACATAATGTCACGGAAAAAATTTCTAACACCGGACGAAATAACTGCTCTATTACGAGAGCTTTCAGATAATGAATCTGAAGGTGGTGAGTTATCAGAAAATGAAAACGAAATTCAAGAAATTAGTATTGGAAATAATTCTTCATCAGATTCCGATACAAATGAAGATGCGCTAATTATTGCATCTGAAAGAGATGGAATTCATGTCGCTCCAGATGGCACACAATGGAAAATTTCTGGAAGCTATCCGAAGCAAAATATCATGCGTCAGACTACTGGACCACTATTTATGCTAAGAAATTCGTGAAATTTGAAAGCGTTTTGAGTGCATGGCTGTTATTTGTAGATAAAAAAATGCTGGAAAAATACAAAGATGCACAGAAACAGAGGCAAGACGTGTTCTTGAAACCGATAACTGGACAGTTACGTTAGACGAGCTGTATGCCTTTATTGGAATTTTGTATGCCCGAGGTGCATGTGGTGCAAATGGAATTGATATTCATTCTTTGTGGTCAAACTCATGGGGTTTGAATTTTTCACTGAAACTATGGGAAGAAATAGGTTTTGTGAAATTTTACGCTTTTTGAGATTTGATTTGAAATCTACCAGATCTATACGCTTAAAAACAGATAAATTTGGAATGATATCTGATATATGGAATAGATTCACTGAAAACTGTATTGCCTGTTTCAAGCCTGGTGAAAATATAACAATAGATGAACAGTTATTTCCAAGCAAAACGCGTTGTCCTTTCACGCAATTCATACCTTCAAAACCGGATAAATACGGACAAAAGTTTTGGCTTGCAGTAGACCTTCAAACAAAGTACTTACTGAATGCGTTCCCTTATTTAGGTAAATATGACGAACGGCCTTCAGATCAAACTTTATCAGAATATGTAGTTATGCGATTGATGCAGCCATTTCTAAACAAAGGCATTAACGTCGCGGTTGATAATTATTTCACGTCACTGCGTTTGGCTGAACAACTGGAAAAGAAAGGTACTAGTTTAGTAGGCACTATGAGAAAAACTAGGAGAGAAATTCCAAAAACTTTGAAAGATTCGAATGATAAATAATACGAACCAAAATTTCTAAAACACGAAGAAACCTGTACTACTCTAACCGTGCATCAAGGAAAGAGAAAGAAAAATGTTATTATTCTTAGCACTCTCCACCCATTCATTGATATTGAAAACAACGAAAAGAAAACCCCAGAAACTGTTAGATTTTATAATGAAACTAAGTGTGGTGTTGACGTTATTGATCAAATGGCTAGGAAATATTCAGTGAAGGCGCCCTCCAGAAGATGGCCTGTGCATACTTTTTACAATCTCTTAGATTTAGCAGCAATAAATGCCTGGATCATTTATAAAGAAGTTACCGGAGAAACAAAAATAAGCAAGCAAGCATTTATTCAGTTATTAGAAGATGAATTGCGTCAAAATTATACATCTGCTAAAAATAAACCAACAAGAAAAAGACTCGCTGATACATCATCTGAAACAAAATCCCTAAATAGAAGAAAATGCGAAGTAAAACTATGTAAAGGCAACATGACTTTCAATGATTGCATAACATGCAAGAAAATGGTTTGTGGAAAATGCTTGGCCAAAACTGACTACACTTGCAAAAACTGTATTTCAGATTGAAAATTCGAAACGATTCTGTGAGTATTTCCTTTGAAAATATTTTTCCAATTTCTTAAAAATGCGTATATAAATATTGTTCTTTCAATTGTAATATATATATATATGAATCTTAAATTCAAATATAAATATTATATTCACAGTCTTCTATTCATTTCTATGCGTTTCGTTTATTTTTTCTCTTTTGAAACAGACAGGAGTCGAAGCGACTCCCGCGGGCGTTCTGGGGGGGAAATGGTAGCGGGCGTTCTAGTGTTAAAAAATACCAGGAGACAAAGACTCTCTTTACTTAATTCCTTTTATATTAGCTTATTTTGAAATGTTGTTACACGTCTATACGTCATCAAGTTATTTTTATTTCGACGTTTTATTTGTGTTTTTATTAATGTTGTACGAATTTATTTGTTCTTTCGTTATTTAAAATAAAAATTATATCAATTTGTATAATTTGGCGATTGGTTTGGCGATTTATATAATTTGACGAAATTAGTCGACAGGATAATCAAGTAGTACCGCAGCGGATTTGGCGTTAAAATTCCCCAATCAAAGAGAAATGAATAGAAATTCGTTTATAGGGAGATCGCCACTGTTTTTTAAATTATAATTCAATCTTTCGAAATCTTTTTAAAGCCGATCAAATTAGCGTGCATTTAGAATCTGCGGTGTCTGGACGGGGGTTGGCGAGCGTAGCTCGTAGGGGGCCGAGCCCCCTAGTAAAAGAAAAAAATAATTTTGGCCGGCCAGATTTGTAAAATACCCCCACTGTGCGTCGTACACACCACCAACACCACCCTTTCACTTTAGTTAGATTTCGTAAGAAATACTACCCATTATATTCACCCCGATGTTGGAATTCTTTGATATATCGCAGACATTTTCGAATAACTTATCTACACAAAAATGTTTCTTCTTTTATGATAAACTTTACTATATTTAAGAAAATACATTTTGTGGTAATTAGAAAGAAAATTTTGCTAATTTTCAACATTTCAGTTCCTCTCTTTTATGAAAATTTTATTCAAAACAAAAACTTAACTGAATGTTAATTTTTAGATGCCAATACACTGAAATCTCTTTTATTCTTGCGATTTATCGTGTTTGTTCAAAATTCTTTGTGTTTACAGTTGAACATGGTTAAGAAGCGTTTGAAGGGAGCATTTGCATAATGTTGCTGAAAATGGGATTATTTGCACATCTAATCATCAAAAGGAACTTTAGCTTTAGTTTATGTGTTCACGATCGAAAATTGCTACTTTTATGCATATTTAGATTAAAATTTAACTGTATTTAAGTTTAACTCAATGTTTGTTGTTATGAATAACAGACTGAAATGACAGATGAAATAAAATATGGATTCTAATATGACTTGTCGATTAAATGTCGGTTAATACGTTAGGGAAAAAATGAATGAAAAAATAATTTCCCTGTAAACCTAATTTTTTTAACACAGTCTAAAAATATTAAATCTCTGAAGAACAATCTAGTTATTAAAATCATATTCATTACTTGTAATAATGAGTAACCTTATTATCTGTCTCATCTTACAATTATCTAAATTTTGTCAATTGTGTCTGTATTTTTCAGCATATTCAACAACATTGATTCCGAAATATTTATTGATTTTTCGAATAACTTTCTTTATTTGCCATACAGTTCAGAAGCAGATTTTTGTATAATGTCCAGTTTATCTGGCACAGATAGTGCCTTCTGTTTTAGTATATGACTATTCTTCATATAACAGAAAACTGCTAACACTCGGCAACACTATAAGACGCGATTTGACTCCACGAAACTCATAGTGCAAGTACTATAATATTAGTAAGCGCATATCCGAAGGAAACAACATAGAAATAGAACTCAAAACTCAACAACGTTCCCATTTCCCTTTAAATGCGTTTAGCATGCAGTACTAGGAAGGCATTGCTTACTACAGCGTACAAGCGAAAAAACAAGAATCCACAGCATTCACGGCGTAAAAAATGAAGAATAAGTAACCAAAGAGCGGCTAAAGTTAGTCTACCATTACCTGCTTCAGTAAAACACATACATGAAGCGAGTGACAAAGAACATTAAGACTAGAAAACAGGAATTGTGCTTTTTCAGAATTTAGTGTCGCCCCCGATGAAAAAAATACATGCATATATAAATAGTACAAAATATATTTCAATTTTAAGACTTAAAGCACAAACTTTTATTGTATGTAAAATAACGTCATTCGCATCCGCTTAAGAATTCCACATTTACGATCCACTCTTAAACATCTACAGTAAAGCATGTATAGGATGTCACTATCTCAAAATAATACACAAATGCAGCAAAAAGATGCCGTCATTAAAGAAACTGCACAAAAAAACGGCTATCTAATGATTCATAGGCATTAATTTGTTCGTAACATTAATATAGACGATTTCAGTCGTGACGTTTTCGTTGCAAACTGACTCCAAACAAACGGTTGCTATGTTGTATTTTCTATTTTGTTTGTGTGTTGCAGTTATATCTTATATCTATATCTCACATCTAAGTGCTTTAATACTTGATATGTACTGGTAACATTTTCCACGATTTACATTTAAAAAGAAATGACGCATAGCAACCATTTGTTTGGAGTCAATTTCCAACCATAACGTCATGACTGACGTCACACTGAAAGGGTCTACAGATACTTAAAATTAAATATAGTTTATAATAGCTCCATGTTTTATTATTCGTAGAAATTATTCGTTTATATTTTTTTCAAAATAGCACGTACTTTAATTACATTTTCTTTCGGTTGTTATGAGAAAATGGCAACAAAAAGATATAATTGCTATTTTTCAACTATTTCCCCTTTACTTTCTATATAAATGGAGTACTTGAGTTGCCAAAATTAAACAAATGGTGCTAAAAACTACAAAAAAATTAATATTTCAAAAATAAATGGAGATACAGTTTTCAAACAAATTGCATTTAAAAGTACTTTTTTTTTCCCCATTACGGCGGTATAAACATTGAAAATGTGCGATGCTTAGAAATAAAAAAAATTGCTATAGAGCATTTAATTGTACAATAATACACCTGCTTTGTTTATTGCTAGCGTCTGTAAGGTAACGTTATTTTTTATAGACAAAATAAGCTGGGAGAAAGAAATAGCATACCGTTCCGGGGGCTAACAAGGAAGAGTTACAGTGTTGCTAATTTAGCTGTATTTTTTAAATTCAAATATCTACCACAGTTTCCGATTAATTATAACCGCCTTAATTAATCTACCTAAATAAGATGAATATTACTATTCGGAAATTGTGGTACATATCTTAATAAAAAAAAAAATCCCTCAATTGGAAACACCGAGGAAGAGAAAACAAACTTGGGTTATGAATTCGCGTATAAAAGTGAAATTTTTAGCCTCAAACAGACCGAAATTTTATCGAGTATTAAACAGGATCGCGTAATAAACCGTTCGCGTATTAAACGTCATATTTTTTCATAAGCTTTACGGGCGATGTTCAAGTGTCCAGAAAAAATCCGCGTATTAACCGTAAACGTTTTAACTGGGTTCAACTGTATTTCATTGCATACGGCTGGTTTGCTTGAAATCCAGATTGACATGTAGCTGAAATAGCTTGTCTGAAGACAGAAACTTTTTAAACTAGATTTGGATAACATTTAGCGAGTTATTTTTAGATGACGTTTTTCATAATGCATCCTATCAAAATTTATCGACGTTAATTTTTCTCTCTCCAAGAAGTTTCAATACTTGAATACATATGTTTTATTAGCCCCCGGTATGTTATTTCTTTCTCCCTTATTCCTTTCGCTTATTTTGTGTCGTCTCCAATAAATAACGTTACCTTGTATAAGCCAGCCGTAAAACAAAAGCCGATGTTTCATTGTGCGATTAAATACTCTACAGCATTTTTTAAAACTTCTAAGCATCGCACATTTTCAATGTTTATACCGTCGTATTGGGGAAGAATAAAGTACTTTTTAATGCAATTTGTTTGAAAACTGCATCTCCATTTATTTTTGAAATATTATTATTATTATTATTGTAGTTTTTTGCGACATTTGTTTCATTTTGGCAACTCAGGTACTCCATTTCTGGAGAAAGTAACGAAAATAGTTGAAAAATAGCAATTATATCTTTTTGTGGCCATTTTCACATAAAAACTGAAAAAATGTAATTAAAATACGTGCTATTTTGAGAAAAACATCAATAAATGATTTATGACAAAAGATGGAGCTATTGTAATCTAAATTTAATATTAAGTATCTACATTAATGCAAACGACGTCATTTTACATAAAATAAAAGAGTGTGCTTTCAGTCTTGAAATTGAAATATGTTTTGCACTACAGGAGAGTTCCGATTATCCGAGTCCTGCTTAACAGAACTTTTACATTTCCTTCCGATGAGCTTAACATTTTCTTCTGATGGACTGGTGGTTTCTATTATTATGAAATAGCCCTTATAAATGAAGCGTTTAGGTGAAGATGAAAGAGCAGTTGTAAAAAGTTAGAACTCTGATTTTCTAGTCAGAATGGGGGGAAAAAATAGCCTTTTTTTTTTTCTTTTTTTTTTTAGAAAAAATTATGGCCATTTTTTTCCCCATTCTGACCAGAAAATCAGAGCTCTAACTTTTTACGACTGCTCTTTCATCTTCACCTAAACATTTCATTTATAGGACTGTTTCATAATAATAGAAACCACCAGTCCACCAGAAGAAAATGAAGTAATGGAAATGTCGAGGGCTACAGTAAATTCTGAAAAGGCAGGATTCCTGTTCTCTAGTTTCGTATTGATTTCAGAATTAATATACATATCTACATATTTATATTTATATCTGTATGTATTTGCATATGTATATGCATATGTACATTACTATTTCGAAATTGTGGTACATAGTTTAATAGAAAAATCCAACAATTAGAGAATAGTGATATTCGCATTATTTATGATAGAATAATTAAGGGTATATCTACATCTATGCTTATATTTATCCGTCTATCTATACATTTTTTTATCCACTTCACACGTTTTTTCTAAGTATATTTATCAAAAGTGAAACATACCACTTTACTTAGCTCTTAAAATCATGCGTGTTTATACTTGTATGGGATGTTATGTTAGCAAATTCTAGTTTAACACTAGAAAGACCGAGAATTTTACTCTAATTTTAGAAAAATATTTCACACCAGAATTTTTATTTTAAATTAATAACTTACCCATTTATCTAGATTTTTTTGACTTTGTATCTTTTAAACTAGTTTTATTAAAATATTTCTGGTTCGAACCGAGATATATTCATTTGGTAGCAGTCAAAATGACTGCTCGTGGGCTATCTAGTGTTAAAACGCATAAGTACTGTTATATTTAATTTCAGTATTGAGATTTCCATCATATTTTATGTTTTTTTTTTTTATTAGTATTTTGCGTACTTTGCGAAAGTAAAAAAAAAAAGCGTTTTTTTTTTTTTTTTTTTTTTTATGACTTAAATACTCTTTGTTTCGTTCTGATGTATCAATAATAATAAAAATAAAATAATAATAATAATAATAAAATAATAATAATAATAATAATAATAATAATAATAATAATAAAACCTTAAATCCTTTTTCTGAAAAATACATTATTTATTTCTAAAGTTGTGGATTTATTTGTTTTGTAAAAGATAATTCTATAATTCATCATTTTAAATTAAATGATAATAAATTATGGTGATTGAAACTCAATACTCGGCAGTGGTTATTGTTAGGAAGACTCAGAAGTATTTAATGATATTCATTATAAATAACGCATGAGAAGTTTAAGTAATATGATAAAATTTTGAAGGAAACATCATTTTACCTGTGATTTATTATTCTGATATAACTGCATACGCTCAAGGGATATATTAAACCAGCTGTTTAATTGAAACCAATCTTAGCATGCTTAAAATGGTTTTGCAAACACTTTTCACCTTGAAAAGAAAAGTTTTTCAAAAAGCTAATATTCCTTTTTTTTTACAAAGGCACTACAATTTTCTTATTTCTATTTTTAAATACAAAAACTATTCTGCATTAATTCGTAAATGATGGTAAGATACAAATATTAAATTCTTTACAAAAAAAATCTTACATTAAATACATTTATTGTACACTAAACATTTTAGACAGTTAATATTTTAACACGTTATGTATGATGTGATTATAGCTAAATACCGGTAATTAAAAAACTGACACTCTTGTAGGTAAATACTTTTAAATGAATTTAAGAAGTTATGCACATATTGTTGTAAACAGTAGCAGTCCCTACATGTTTTAACAGGTAAGGTACGGCGCATCACAACACATGTGAAATTGTTATTAAAATATCATTTATAATTTTAACCTGCAAATACGTTGATTTTCATTAAAAATAAAAAGTAATCTCACTTTTAAAGGAAAAAAATATTTAAAAAAATTCTTTTAAGAATCATAATAAAATTAATTATTTTCTTAGTAATCTGAATTACTTTTGTATAATTTAAATTAGTTACAGATTTAGAATATTTCGTTTTTCGAAAAAAGAAATTCGAGCGAAATTCGATAGTTAAATTTAGCAGTCCAACAGTGAGACTGTCACTCTTAACGAAACGACCACCAAATTGTTTTCTTATTATGGATGTAAAGCGAACATACATGAGATAAAGTAATTGGAACGTTGAAGGAAATTCATGCATTTTCAGATTACTGCAAAAGAAACCCAATTATCCGAGTTAATATGGGCCAAGTTCACCTCGGATAAGCAAAAAACTCAGATAAACCGGAGATTTACACAAATCGTCACTAACTAAGAAGATGAAATATAAATTTTCACTTAATTCATTTATTTTTATAATACCAGTAACATTTCTTTGATGTACATTTATGTTACTTTTAAGAAAAACGGGGAATGAAGTGGTTTATTTGAAAAACCATTGATAGTTTTTTGTTTGTTGAATGTCAATTTTGCTGCAGTTTCTTTTTTTTTTTCTTTTTTTTTTTTTTTTTTTTTGCTGCAGTATTACGCTACTGCATAGCTACCAATTTCTGAGATTTTCCCTTACCACTAAATCTTACCAGTAAATTTTGCCTAATTCAATCGCCAAAATCTAAAAATTGACAACGGTTATACATAGAAAATTTGTATTAAACATTAGAGGTAACAAAACTGCACAAATTGGCAGCTACGTGATTCTATAAGTGCCATGAAAATTGCAGGTGTAGCCAGCCATTGTAAATGAAGTGTTACGTGAAGATGAAATAGCAGTCACAAAAAGTTAGAACTCTGATTTTCTGGTCAGAATGGGAAAAAAGGGCTATAATTTGTTTGGCCACTTTTTTTCTCTTTTTCCTCACTTTCATGTTAGCCAAAGTTTCATAAATACTTTTTTTTTTTTTTTTTTTTTTTATGAAAACGTTATAAAAATATAATTGTCTCGTATATTTTTCAATAATGTTCTGTATATATTTTTAACTGTATTATTTATTGTAAATTTTTAAATTGTATTAAGTGCCCCGTTTGAAACAGTCGAATGCAAGGAACGACGTGTTAGGGAGGAATTAGATTCATTATTTTAATTATTTTTTATAATAAAATTTGATTCTCATTCTCCAACAGATCTTTCGAACATATCGTATTCATGGACTTACACGTACGTTACATGGACTATACGTTTAATTTATTTGTAATTAATTTTATTATGATGCAAAGTGCATAAAACAAAATATATTATTTATGTTTTCTAGTAAAATATTAGACCAAACAAATTCAGACGTGCTTTAAAATATTGAATCATTCACAATAGAATATCCTATTTATTTCAACACTTCTAAAGTTAATGTAAATAAAAACCAATCACTTTATAACCCTCTGTGAAAGTAAGTTCTCTAGAAACATAAACATTTCTTTTTCATTTATTGTAAGTGGAAGTTAAATAACTTCACTCACTTCTAGATTCAAAACACGGATTTCTTTTTATTTCTTAAGAAACTTGAAACTTCTGAAAACGCATATTGCATTCTAATTTATGCGTTAGTTGAAAAATACTGTAAATGTATTTACGGTTCTGATTTATAAATATACAATTCTGGTAATTTTTACTCCGAAAAAAGAAAAAGGTGTAAAGCAGCATGTTCCGTCTAGTGGCAGTAAAAAGCATGAATTTCAAATTACAGAGATTTTGCATATTCAGAGGTGCATCTTGTGGGTCATATATCACCAAAGATTTCTAGAGCATTTATATTTTCGTGGAGTTTTAGATTTCAAGCTTATTTGAAGGATAATAAAGATATTTCGTAATGGTTGATTTTAGAATATTAAGTCAGGAAACTAAAATAAGTATTTCTTTATATTTTAAATCGAGAATGACTAACATAAGAAGTAAATTAGAAGTCTTTTTTTATGGACTTCAAAGAAAGAAAACCAGCCATTTTTTCATGTGACTAATGGATCCTTTCATATGCAATTTGCAGATTTTGGAAAAAAAAAATGGTGTGCCGAGACATTTTTGGTTTTGGTGATATTAAGAAGGTGATAAGTATAAATCTCGTGAACCTTAAAATTCCTTTAGTTATCTCATTAAAAATATTTGCATATGAGATATAGCGTTTTTCCTACAGTGTGGTCAGAGGGGGGGGGGGGGGGAAGTTGACATTTTTTTTTATCAATTAGCAAAAGAATAAAAGAGGTTTCATTTGAAAGGTACAAGAATAGACACAAGAATATTTGTGTAGATGTAGACTAAATTATACTTATATAACACCGAAAAAGAAATTATGGAAGCTTCAATTTCTGTCCGCAAATTGCCGTTTTTTGACATTTCAGCGTTGAAAAACACTATAAAATATTTACATTAACAAATCCATTTTTTTCATTCAACACTTATAAACCTGCAAGTTCTGTAGAAAAAAAACTAGACTTTTATTAAAATCCCTTCCCTCCTCTCATAAACAAGAGGTCAAAATTTGCAAAAATTCAAAGATTCGTTTTTTTTACCTCCCAAAACTCCTATGAGGAATAGGGATAAAAACTTCAAAATACTTTGATACAGAATTTACTTTTGAAAAAGGTAAAAAGCATTTTGTCAATAGATGCGTGTTAAAAGGTTACAAGGCCTTGAATAAAAGATTAACTCCAACACTTCTGTAGTACTGAAGTATGAAAAACCTTGCAGTTTATTTGCATGGGAAATTTATATATAACTTTCATAAAATACGAAATGTGTAATGATAAAAATTACGGTTAAGTAAGAAGAAAAATAATATGTCCTACTCGGTCAAAACTGAAAAAGGATTAGAAAACAGTGTAATTAGCATCTACTTAAAAAAAAAAAAAAAAAAAAAAAAAAAAAAAAAAAAAAAAAATTGAAAAGGTAAAATAGAAATATGAGGGTTTAACAGATTGTTGTGAATTGATTGCGTATGTACTTTATGAAGAATACGTGGTGCAATTCGTGGAAATCTTTTAATGTTTTTGCCCATTTCGATTTCTGAAGTATCTGGTTGTTCTCAAAAATATTATCTGAAGATAATATAAAAATTACCAGAGCAATGGGAAAATAGGAAGTTAGATTAAAATTTCATAAATGTGCCTTAAAGCGGTTAAAAAAAAATTTCCCCTCTTACCAATGCGAAAATCTCTGAGCACTTTTATTCTTCTTTTTAAAACACTAGGGGGCTCTGCCCCCTACGAGCTACGCTCGCCAACCCCCGTTCCGGTACACCAAAATCCAAAAAGCACGTTAATTGCACGCATTTGATCGGCTTTAAAAATATTGAATTTAAAAAAAAAAAAAAAAAAAAAAAAAAAACAGTAGCGATCTCTCTGTAAACGGGTTTCCATTCGTTTTTCTTGGATTGGGGATTTTTAAGACCAAATCTGCTGGTGTTAAGAGATACAATGGCTGTTTTCGTATTTAATTAAACACATTAGTTATTTGAAAATAAGCTAATGTAAAATGAATTAAGTAAACAGTGTCATTGTCTCCCGGTATTTTTTAGCAGCGCTATAAGATAGTTCTTTTAAATAATTCATTTTAAATGTATCGTTTCAAATCTGACGTACTTTACACCAAACTTTTTTTTCTCTTATTAATATTCACGTAAAAATACTTTTATTGTTAGAAGGAAATATTATTTGCGCTGTCTTCGAATTCACGATAATAGTTGAAAAGATTATCTCGAAATATCTCGCGCAAGTATATTTTTCAATTTAAATTGTTTTACCATATTTTTGGGGCATTTTAAATATGACGTAAAATTCAAGTGTAAATATGGTTCTTATGACGTAATTTTCCTGCTTTTAACATGTAATCATTTAATTCTAATTTTAAAGTTTTTTTTTCTGTTTGTAATAGTTACGTGTAAATAAATTTTTAATTTGAAGAAATATTTGATATGATAATTTGTTTCGCTGTTTATACAATTGGCAACAGTTTAAATTAATGACATTTTCTAAAATTTGTAAAAAACATCTCTCGAAATGCTGAAAATTTGAATTAAAAATAGAAGTAAAACCTCAAAAATGCGTCAAATAAGAAAAATAAATGCAATCTGCGCATTGGGAACTTATAACGTATAAAATGATCTAAAAATGATTAAATTCTCATGCATAGTTTTTGCTCAAATAAAACTTTTTTAATGGAACGACTTTGTCCAACTTTAGCATTAAATATCTCTTAAAATAATTCTTCGATTTGAAAACTGTCTGCATCAGCGTGTTTATCAAACATTTTTCTATAATACCACCGATTTTCATATTTTTGTATGCAACAGTTTTCTTAATATTAACGATGAAAGGCCATGCTTAAGCATTCAAATTGGATGCGGATCAACCCGGAATATCTACGCAGATGTTCATTGGTCCATTTCCAAATCAAAACTTTTTTTTATATATAGAAGGATAAAAAGCTTGGTATTAGTAGGCATGAATATTAAAGTAATTTGTAAACGAACAGTTTATCTCATTTTCCGATAAATGTATTACACCTGGATTATAAGGAATTAACTTTTCCAGGACCTCAATTTTTTTTTCTTGTGCTGCTCTGTAGCGTTCAGAAATTAAGTTCAAAACTTTGACAGTATTTTCTGAAAAATCTTCTGCCTTTACGGAAAAAAAAAAGAGTTTGATTATATAGTTTGTTAAAATCGGCACCTGCAGTGTGATACGTTTGTGAATAAAAGTAAAAAAAAAAAAAAAAAAAAAACATGAAAAAAAATCATGCTTCAAGCACAGATTATGAAACACTTTCCAACATTCAGAATAATGTAATAAAACTGCACCGTTTAATAAGGTAAAATATTATGTCTAATTCAACCGTATGGGAGCGCATAACAAACATGAAAACCCCAATTTCAGCTGTTCCCATCTACAATCAGAAATTTATCCTAGTTCTTCGAGCAGCCCTGTATATAGATTTGTATCTATTAACTTCATGCCTGCCAAAATTTAGTTCAGTTAAGAAATACATATATACATTAGTTGAATTTTCTCCTTCAGCAATTTCCGCTAATAAGGAGAATGGCACGTGAATTCTTTTGTGAAGCCCTGTATATGAGGTATAGAATTTATGTACAACGAGCAACATGCAAAAAATTAATTAAATTTAAAAACGCATACCGAATTTTAAAAAGTACTTCCAGCAATTATTTCACAAAGACAATAAGTACTGTAACCGAATTCTTTTATGTGTCACTGTAAATGAACGACCGGTGCTATTATTGTCCTATTCTACTGTAATCATCTTGGACTGAAATTCAGTGATTTATATCAGTTTCAATACATTTGAAATAGAGTAATGTCATTAAAATACTCTGCAAACGATTTTTCCCCATATACCATAATGTAATGCAATTATTTTGGGTGCCTCTGTAAATGAACTATTAATCTCACATACTTCATAGACAGTCCCAAAAATGCTTAAGTTACTCTAAATAACGTTTATCAATTGTATGAAAATCCGACTATATTTACGGGAGTTAGAGCGTGGATAGACGGACGGACAAACCGAATGCGTACACACTTTTCAACTTTGTTGGAAAGTGTTAAAAAGTTTCCGAAAGTAGTCAATTTGTATAGAAAAACGCCGTAAAGTATTAGAAAATGGTTTTTTTTTTTTTTTTTTTTTTTTTTTTTTTTTACAATTTATTTTTCATTTGGAAGAAATTGTGACGTGCCTGTACCGATATACAAAGTATACAAAATACTCGAAAATACAAAACGTGACATAAAAAACTAGATTACGTTACTTAACAAAGCTTATACACTGTCAGAAATATTCGTCTTTATACACTAAATTATTCGTCATTTTTAAACAAATAAGTTACGTACTCCTAGAAAACATGCTTTTTCTATTAATTCTTCCCGGAAGTATTAAAAAGAGGGAATAATTCCTTTTATTCCTTTCACGCATGCGTATTGGCTGTATTAATACCAAAATTCGAATTTATTTTTTAAATAAAAAACCGAAATTTCAATAAATTACAATTTCTAACTTATAAACAAACAAACAAAAATAACGTTTTCGAATTTATTAAAGAAGCAATTTTCTCATTCGTTTAAACTTATTCGCACAATACTCTTTCTATTCATAATAAACTAATCCTGTATAACGCATGTATTAGATCAATCTTAACCTATGCTTGTCCGATCTGGGGATTCGCTTGCAAAACCAGTATGGAGTATCTTTACGGTGCTCATAACAAAAACTTACGCTATATACGTAATGGTCACCGTTTTCTTCGTAATACCACTATCCGCAGGGATTTGAAAACCACCTCCTTAAAACAGCGAATCAATAAACTTGCTAAAAATTTCTACAAATCTGTTTACAACCTCCCTAACCAAATTGTAGCGGAACTTCCCGACTATGAGGTATCCGACCCCACTAACAGAAAACGCCCTAAATACTCGCTTTTGCTTAATGATGAAGAGTGAGTTTCCCTCACCTTCTGCTTTACTTAACCTTTCTGTTTGTTCTGTCCTGTTTATAGTATATTAAAAAAAAAAAAAAAAAATAGTTCCTCTGCTAATTTTCTAGCACTTCATATTTAAACTAATGTATGGTCTCTGAAAAGAGTCTTTTTGTTTTTTAATGGGGCACTCCCCGGTAGCTTTTTCGTCTTCTCCTGCTTTTTTTTGGAACTAATGGAATTTTTTCTTTCTTTTTTAGTTATTTTATTTCTTTTCTTTGTTTTTCTTTTTTTTTTACTTTTCACATGTTATACTAGTACTTATGTACTTTGTCTTTAAATTGTTAGTCTTTTCTTTTTCTTAAAGAATTTTTATTTTTGTGGCTACCAGCCACGCCTAAACAGTATTTTTTTTAAGGCTCCCTAATGCCCTTGCAACACGATCACCTGTCCACTGGATGTAAAGTTGCAGCGCAACTAGGCAATCCAATCAGCTGTTCACATTGTTCCATTGTTCCACTTATTCGCAATTTATTTTTTAGAGCATATTTTTTTTCGCATGTAAAATATATTCTAACGAACACATTTAAAAAATATATAGTAGTTCAATCAAGTTAAAAAAAAAAATCGATTTTATTAAAAAAAAAAAAAAAAAAAAGCAAACATTTCTTCTCGAATTTTATTCAAAATATAATATTCATATTTTACATCTAACAATCAAATTATGTCTTATTAAAAATATGTCTAATATGTAACAATTTGTATCCTCTATTATTTTATATGCGTTAAGGGGGTCCGGGACAGATTTTAAAACAATTTTTATTTATTTAGTTAAAATTCTGAATTTTTTTCTGATGGTTAACCTTATCATTTGTAAACAAAAACAATGATAAATCTTAAAATATATATATATATATATTTTTTAATTTAAAATTTATTAAAAAGCTGAGGTAATTTAAAATCGTTATAACTCGAAATATTATTTACAGAATTTCGATTTTTTCTCTTTTAAATAAACAAAAATATATAAGTTTTAATTTTGATTCAGCATTTTTAAAAATATTAATTTATAAAAAAAAATTAAAATATTTAACATTTTTTTTTAAAGTGGTGCAACTTAAAAAAAAAAAAAAACATATTTTCAAAAGTAAATATTTTTTTCAAATATGCTGAATCAAAATTAGAATAAAACAATTGAAAAATATGTGTTCCAAGTTTGAACTGTTTATCTTTAACGGTTTTCGAGTTATAAGAATTTGAATACAAGAAATGGTGAAAAAAACTTATCATAAAGAAAAATGCATTTTTACAAGGAGTCGTTTCCATGACAGCCATTGCTGGAAAGCTAGATTTTTAAAACAAAAATAATTAATATTTTTTGTTCTAATTCAGATAGTAACATGATTTAAATGTCCTTGTAAGCAGGACAAAAACGGAGAAATTTATAATGAAATAAAATGTTTTTGTAAAATTTAAAGATTTTTGTGTCCCGGACCCCCTTAAAACACTAACCCTTATTTCATAACGATAAAATGTCCCTGCAATTGAATTTAAATTTCCGAGCTTTCTGAGCAAAAAAAAGTTATCAAGCTATACCAATCCCCCAAATTGGTAAATTTACCAATTAGAATAATTGTGTTAATATTAATCTAGTGTAATTTCGTATCCAGCGATTTCTGGAGTTCCATTACCTGAGATTTATTCTGTTGAGCTGAACCAGGTTTCAGACCAGATGCTGTAATCATCAAGGTTAGCTGGGTGAAAAAGTTCGGCCAGAATCGTCCGGGATAGCTCAGATGGCAGAGCACTGGCGGCTTCAGCCAGGAGATCCCGGGTTCGAATCCTGGTCCGGACATTTTTCGCCCAGTTGGAAATTTACATCTAATTAGTATTTAATTTAAGCGTGTATCAATGTTTTATTGTTGCTGAAACAGGGAAACTCCGAACATATCTACATCGTCAGGCATGGGATGACCGGATTGAATATCTGACTTGTCTTAGTATGAATGAAACATTAAATTACGGTTCATAACATCAATGAAACATTAAATACGTATGTAAGTACATTTTTTTTTAACTTAAATTGTAAATGCATGAAGGAAAATGATAAAATAAATTGACCCTATATCAATATTGAAATAAATATATATTTTTAATCATTATGAATCATTATGTATCCAATGCCGATTTATCTTCCATTTATAAAATATTGTACAGCCGCAATCGTCCGAACAAAAAAAAAAAAAAAAAAAAAAAAAAATTTAAGTTAAACTTCAACTTCAACTGTCATGTTTCTAGAGAGAGCTTATGTGAGATGTCACCAAAGACTCGAACACGTCTTCGCTGGCCCATGCTGTATTTTTGCGTCTTTCTCTGAGAAACTCTAGTCATAATCCACACATATAATAAAACGTGCATGAGTTCGAAAAAAAAACACAATTTGCATATTATAGTTTTATTATGCCTCGTTACCTATTCCTATACAGGCCACGTCTTCAAAAGACACCTCCTTCCGTTCTGAATGTCTTCCTGCTCTGGTATTTTATGATCTTTTCTATGAGATTTGATTAGCTTTATTGTTTAAGTAGTTTCCCTCTGATCAGGTGTCCCATGCACCAGCCTAAGGAGAATATGCATCTAAACTTTTGACCTGCCATGAATTGTGTCGTATAATTTCGGATAGCTTTAAAATCTGAAAGAGATTCTACTTTGAGTATACTGTCACAGATGGTCGCCAGTACTATGAACCTCAATTTATTGCTACCTGACCTGACCTATTTTCTCACAGCAATAAAAAACAGACCACCCTGTATGTTGATTTGCAATTATTTTTTTGGTTGGTCTAATGGATTATTAACAAATTGTAACAGATATTATTTAAAGAAATATTATACACATATGAATGAGTTTGTCCGCTAAAACTCCAACAATTGATAACTGAATTTCATAAGTATTTGAAGAAGAATATCCTGATTTGTTTTATGGTTGATAAAAAGAAAAATGAAAACAGCAGGCTCTAGAGTAAAGAAATTCACAATATTTGTAACGTTACAGGTATTTATTTGTAACCTATTATCCGTGATGCAGGTTCTTTGCTGTGATGCAATAATGTAGTACACGATGGTATCCAGAGCTGAAAAACAAACACAACAATGTTGATAAATTTTGATGTGTTGGCACACAAAATAACCAAATTCGCCAACACTTAACAAGATAATGAAAATTTTACACAATCTTGGCGAACATTGCCAATCAATACAAACTATTGACGACGACAGTTAACGTCAATTTTGACCAATAGAAAAGGTTAAATTAATATTCAAGCATTTCATTACATATATCATAATTTAATGCAAAAGAAGTTTTGATTCAGTAATAAAATGACAGGTTATATTATTTTATTGGATAATGGTCTATTTTTCCAAAGGATCATTAATTCTTGAATATAACTGACATTGAATATTTTATTTATATGATCTATTTTTTAAGTAAATATGAATTATCATTGTATTTATGTGTCAAAAGTGAATAGCGTCTAAATTTCTATAAGCAATAATAGGTTTGCCTTTTAATTTCATTTTTTAATAAATAGCCGAATGTAGAGTCACTTCTTGGCGATTATCTCTCTAAAATTGTAATATCGCTCCCAAGCTAACCGATGTTTTGTGATTGGCATATTTGCTCAATCCACATGTTTTTTTGTTTGTATTAAATTACGCAGATTGAAAAAGACTTCGCCACTGCTTGTTATCGGAAGAGGACTTTAAAATTTTGCTGAGTATGGGTAGGGGGCAACACTAAAAGCCTTCTCTTTCGTATAATAAAATTTCTTCCGTGGAAATATTTGCCGAATTATTGCCCGATGGTATACACAGGAAACGAATTATGATCATTTCTGTATGAACCTCTCAACACTTCGATATGCTCTATACGTTCGTACGATCTTTGGTTAGTAAGATGTTATTTAAAGTTAATTTTGTAGTATTTTTTTTATCCGTGTTCATTGCAGTCAGAAATATTGTTCACAAGTCTAATCGAGACCTCTTACTTAGACGATGGTGGTCTTTAAAGTATACACGCACAAAATGACCTATTATTATGATTCTCAAGTTAGAAGTTTAAAATTCAGAACTACTTTTGTATAAAAAATATCTCGATATTTCGAGTTTCTTTAAAAAAAAAATTCTTGGGATCTACAAGTTTTATTTTTTTTATTGTAAGTCATTTTGAAAACACATTTATCTGCACTCATTAAGAAATCTTGGGGTGTTTTTTTAGCCATTTAAATGTAAAAAAAATCATGCGCGCAATGAATGCAAGAAGAATTCTTTCCTAAAAATCGCATTATCTATAAAAACAAATTTTAAAACTTTATGTATGAGTATACTTTTTTTAGCAACTTCAATTGAAAAAAAAAAACTTTCTTAATAAATGTTTTCAAATTTATAATTAAAAGACAATTAGTTACAGAGTGAAAGCAATTCTTATAGAGGTAACTTTTTCATGTATCTTGTTAGTTCAAACGGGCCCCTTAAAAACTACAAAAAAGTTAATATCTCAAAAATAAATTGAGATGTAGTTTTCAAACTAAACGCATTTAAATGTGCTTTTTCCCCCTATACAATAGTGTAAAATTTGAAAATGTGCGATGCTCAGAAGTTAAAAAATTTCATTAGAGATTATCAGTATTTAACTGTACAGTAATACATCTGCTTTGTTTTACGACTGGCTTATGTCACGTTACGTTATTTTTTATGGACGATACTTTAATTGTTGTCTGAAAGAAATAGCATATCGTGGGCTAAAAATATAAATACTAGTAAGAATAGATAAGTACTGGAAAGATCCATACAGAAGCTACATATCGTAACAATCATCTTTCATTTAAACATTTGGTGATGCGTGGCATGAGTTATTTTATGTTTTCTGTAAAGAATTCTGGTGAATGTCCAGTAACAATTGTTATTTTTCAGCTTTCGGATCAGCGTTCGAGTGATATTGCCGCATTGAAATTTGTTGTTTCGTATAGTCTAGAATGTTTACGTCAGATGTTGTAGTATGTGGGGTACAAAAGGAGTGGTCCCAGATTAATTTAATTATTTGTAGAAGATCTCTCTTTATGTGTGGTGCATAAGATCTCGCGTTGACATGCAGGGAAACAATGCCTTTTAAAAAATAACCTAGTCTTAGATATTTAAGTAATTTTCACAATCTAGTTATGACTTCAGTATACATCCTACCTTCTTAGTAGAAAAACAACGCAACAATAATCTTCCTCTAATTTCTAATAAAGAACTGCTTCACACTTGTTCTCAAGTCAAACAAAAATTATATTTCTATATGAAAAAGTTACTTTTTATTTCAGTCGTAAAATGAAATCTCCTCTCTAGTCGCAATTTTTCTCCAAAACTCCCGCAGATAATGATTCAAAAATGAAAAATCTTTTTCAAACTCCTCTTGTCCTTTAGTCTGTAGACGAGGCACACATCTTGCAAAAACCTTTTCCGAATTCAATATGTTGCATAATAACGTTACTCATCCTTCCATGCGAAATATCCAGTTTACTTGTGACTCGACTGTTTGCAATAATGAAGACCATTAACGCATTTAGTGTTCTCGCCCATCGTTTCAGAAGATGTTCTTCAATTAAAGTAATTGACCTCGATACTGGTCCATTTGTTTACGGTTCTATCTTTCTAGTATCTTCCCGATATCCTCCAGTTCTTGTTTTGAGAAGGACCAATCAGAAACCAAAGTTTACATAGATGACTTTATGAAATAAATGGGTTATTTTTCTATCTGTAAATTTCTAAAAAAAAAGCGGTAACTGTATTTGGAAACCTATTAGTTTTTAAGATTTCCTCATTAGGAATTCTCCAAATGAATTCAGGAGATAATGAAAGTGTTTTCAAAATCGATGCTAAAATGAAATTAGATGACTTTCGTATACATTTCTTACTTATAGAAAACCCTTTTCGTAATTTTTTACAATGTTTTAAAATATTATTTAACAATACATTTTGTAAAGAAATTATTTTTAAATAACTTTAAATTTGATACTCCAATCTGCTAATTAAAGTATTTTTCAACTGTACATTTTATATGCTTTTTTATATTCTAATCTTAGCATCAATCAACACAATGAAGCATTTTTTGTTACATTGGAGCTGTTTCAGGTAAAATTAGAATGAATTCCAGATCTAAGCTTAGTTACATTTTCATTAACATTCTGCTTTTAATTTAAACATTGTTTCAACAAATATGATTTATAACAATGCAGTATCCGTGTTATAATCATCATAAACGTAAATCATTTTCCCGCAGATCTCTTGATCAGCCCTTACAATAAATAATTGATAACCTTTCCTCGTATAGTGTAATAATCATAAAATCTACAAAGAATAAATATTCATTGCATTTATTTTCTTTCAAAAATTCGACTTTTAATATCAGAATATTGCATGTCTAAAAAACATCAAGCAGCATTTTTCTTTATTTAATTCAAGATAAGACAAATTTATCTTTTCTTCATTTAAAACACATTAACTTGAATTCAAAAAGGAACAAAATAAATTTAATAAAACCTAACACAATATGAAACGTCCCTTTTGTTATATTAACTTACGTCTGAAATGAAATTTTCACATAGAAGATTTTTCTTGTGCTATTTTACGGCAATTAGATTAGCTTTAACAACTCTATTTTCGGTGTTAAAATTTTCTTCGAAAATGTTTGAAAATCATAATTTATAAAAGCTTAATATCTAAGGTTTTATAATTTATTCCACAACCGCAGTATCATTGAACAATTATATTACTATGTTCATGCCATAAGAAGCTGTAAAATATTCTTTTCTGTAGTGATTTTTATATCAATAAAATGTTTGCCAACTCTTGTGGTATGATCATAACTTTGGGGACTAACTGTGGTAACTTAGTGTATTCAACATTCCAATACAGGAATAAAATGTTTTACAAAGAAATTTTCAGGTCTCTTGTATTTTTAACTATAACTAGGGACTCTGACTCCTGCGAGCTACGCTCGCAAATCCCTTTTCAGACACCGCAAAACTCTAAAAACACACTAATTTGGTCGAATTTTTTTTAAAAATTCGGAAGAGTGAATTATAACTAAAACACAGTGGCGATCTCCCTGTTAACTGGCTGCTTTCGTCTTTGATTAAATAAGATTAGTGAAACATTTGAAAATAAGCTAATATAAAATTAACTAAACAGAGTTTTTGTCTCCCGATATTTTTGAACCACGATATAAAAAAGTTCTTTTAAATAAGACATTTTAAATGTATCGGTTTAAATCTGACACCAAAAATCTTATCACCAAAGATTTCTTTATATTTTTAATATTCACGTGAAAATACTCTTGTTGTTAGAAAGGAAATATTATTTGCGCTGTCTTAGAATCAACAACAATAGTTGAAAAGATTATCTCAAAATATGAAATAAATGACTCGCGCAAATATATTTTTTAATTTAAAATGTTTGGCAATATTATTGTTTGTCCATTTTAAATATGACGTAATTTCCTCAATTTGCGAATTTTAATGCATGTAAAGGAATTTATTACTTTACAATTTTCATTCTCTTTTACAATTCACATGTAAATATAGTTTTTTATGACGTAATTTTCAATATTTTGCAGCTTTTAATGCGTAATCATTTAATTCTAATTTAAATTTTTTTCTTTTGTTTATAATAGTCACGCGTGAATAAATTTTTAATTAGAAGGAAATATTCTTTTCTCTGATTTTAAAATTGGCAACAATTTAAAACAATACCCTTTTCTAAAATATGTAAATTATCTCTCGAAAAGCTGAAAATTTGAATTTAAAACGGAAATAAATCCTCAAAAAATGAGTCAAATTAAAAAAATAAATGCAGTCTGGATACCGGAAACTTTTAATGTATATCCTCAGAAAACATTATTACATTCTTCCTATGCATAGTTTTTGCTCCTATAAAACTTTTTTAATGGAACGATTTTTACCAATTTTAACATTAGATAATTATTCTTCGATAAAATAATCATTCGATTTAAAAACTGTACATCAGAGTATTTATCGAACATTTCTCTATAGCACTACAAATTTGCATATTTTTGTATGCAGTAGTTTTCTTAATATTAACGATGAAAGAACCCCGGGCACAAAAAAATCAGAAGCAGCGGCGGTGACAACGTTAGTTACTTTATTTTATTTATTTATTTTTTAGAATAGAGAGACACAAAATGCACAGTGAATTTCAGTAATATTTCTTCAAATAAACCCTACAAATTTTTTTTATCTTATTTCTAAGTGCCTTAAAAAATTATCTTATTTTTAAGTGTCCTTTTCCTTCATGGATGACTCTTATTCCTTCAGTATCAAAATTGTTTTTTTCGCAAAATCTCGATTCGCCTCTTTTGAATAACGAATTCCAAAAATTACTGATTTTAGAAATTTTCCAAAATATCAAATGTTATAATGCAGGAGGCAAAGAAATAACAGCCTAAGTTTTTCAAAGCCATGTTTCAAAGGAGTGTGGCAAAGCAAAATATCATAAATGTATTTATTCCATCGTTTTAATCGGCAGACGATAATTGAGACGAACTGAAACAACTCTTCTCTCGGATGTGTTCAGATTGACACGGAAAGTTTGTGTAACAACACTCGAATGTTGTTGGCGCTAAGATGTGTTTGCTACTTTGTAAATAATTTAATTTTAAAGTTTTAATTAAAGTATATTTTTGCATCATAATGTCCATCGCATACCTTCTTATGCTACACTACGCCACAAAAACTGGTGACCCGTTTTATACACGTTTCAATGCTGGATTTGGAATAATATCTTCATAAAGTATTTCTCTGAAAAGCTGTAAAGTTATCGTTTTTATTAACAGGTATGAGATTTTTGAATGTTTATCTCCCGTTTGCATTTATCCTCTGAGGTGGTGGTTGTTATTTTAAATTGTTTCATATTTTCAATGAATATTTGGTTTTGTTCTGAATTTTGATATTTCTGTTATATTTTACTTAGGGTAGTCCGACCAGTAAGTGAACAGCCCCCAGTGAATGAACAATTGGTATATATTTTAATGCAATAAGGTTTGAAAACACCTCTACTAAACGGGTTTACAACATTGCCTTAGTTCTATTCAATAGGAATCTATCACCTTTTTGATTGGTTACTGAAGCCACATTATTTTACTTTGAGAACACATTGTATTTTTCATGTTTGAGAAACACATTGTTTCTATGCTGAAATAATAAGGTAAGTGCTATGTCATTTCATATGTTTCATAAGAATTTACTGTTTTTATTTGCATTATGCACTAATTTTATTTGGCATACATTAAATATATCTATTATAGGCATATTTCTGATTGTTTTAACCATTGTAGACTATGTACAATTTGAGAATAGTGATGTTTAATAACTGGTTAGGCAAATGTTAAAAATCCAATGAATGAACACCTGTTCATTCACTGGGAGGAATACATTAGGCTACTTTTCCTAGTGAATGAACTGTTTTGGGCTTTATGTTTTTGTGGCTCCTTTTTTTCCTACATTTTGAATTAAGTGATTTTTCAAAAATGATAACAAATAAAAAGTTAACAGATATAAAAGCGTAACAAAAGAACATATACAAACACATTTTTAAAGGTAATTATTATTGATGACTTTCAAATCTTAAATTTTCTATGTTTATATGAATGATAAAAATATTCTTACTGATGGCCAAGAAGATTCCACAAAAAAGGAAATGTGAGAAATTCAAGTACTCTACAGAAGACCTTGAAAATGCTGTACAGGCTATGAGGGTCAGGCCAGCTCAATTTCAAGAAGGCATCTCTTCATTTTAATATTTTTAAAGAAACGTTGCCTGTGAAATTACGAGGTGAAACAATTGAAATTAAGCGCATCGTTCCCTGTGTTATCCTTTGAAGAAGAAAAACTCCTTAGACATTGGATAGTTGGAAAGGGAAAATTGAATTTACAGCGCATAAGGAGGAAGTAAAAGGCGATGTTTACAATTTCATGAAACAAACAGGAAGGAAAAATCCACTTATAGACAACCATCCAGGGGAGAAATAGATGACTCATTTTTTTAAAAATAGCATCCAAGGTTGGAAATATGAAGTAAGCACCAGAACAATATGTGGACCACAGGTCCACATGTGGTGGAATTGGAAGTGGCCTGCAGCAACATATAAGATCTGGTATTTTAAGCATCTTATGAAAATCAGAATAAAAACCCCTGAACTGATTTCTGCAACATCCTTCCGTTCGTCCGGAGTTATTTCTGAAATATAGAAGGGATTGAAACGCAAATTGCAATGGCCGTTCATCATAGCTGAAGTAACTAAACCGATTATTGGTGCAGATTTTTTGCAACATTTTGGTTTATTGATTGATTTAAAAAAGCTTTGTTTATTAGACCCGATGACCAATATTACTGCTCGTGGTCGCGCAAGTCCGTATGATATCCCAGTTGTTAAGACTATTCTTGGTGATTCTGAACATATAGAACTGCTACAAAAGTATAAGGAGATTACCCAATTGAACAATACGGGCAATCGAACTGTAAAACATGATGCAGTGCATTTTATCCCTACTGTTGGCCCTATGTTACAGCTAGAGTTCGTCGGTTACATCCAGCGCAACTCCGAATAGCTAAACAGAAATTTGATTATATGCTAGAGAAAGGTATTTGTAGACCCTCTAAAAGTAATTGGGCTGGTCCATTGCATATGGTTCCTAAGGGTGCGTCAGATTGGAGACCAACAGCGGATTATAGGGCACTTAATCGAATTACAGTGCAAGACAGGTACCCCATTCCTCACATACAGGATTTTACTTGTTTGTTAAAAGGTAAAAATATATTTTCGAAAATGGTTCTAATTCGGGCATACCATCAAATTCCGGTACATCCTCCCGATATCCAGAAAACTGCTGTTATAACTCCTTTTGGTTTATTTGAATTTCCATTTTAGGTAGCTTTCATTACAAAAAGCTATCTATTGCAGCCGTTCGGAGGAAAGCGATTTCAAAACATTTTGGTATATTTTCATCGATCATGACCCCCAAACCCCGAAACCACCCTTTGTTCAAAAGTTGATATATATATATATATATCTGATCTTTGTCACACTGTAACTCTCGTATTTATGAACCGATTTGGATGTAACTTCGTGTATACATAGTGCATACCAATGTCTCGACCGAGTTTGTTGGTCAGCTTTATCCGCCATCTTGTTTCAAAATGGCGGACATTTAAATTTTTAAAAAAATTTAAATTTGAAAAGTGGTACCAAAAAATGGAAAATTTAAAAATATTTTTTCTTATGTGTTTGACATTGATATAAAGATTCCGGAGCAGTTTTTGTTTCGTCTATATCTTAAAAAATGGCTGAGTTATAGCACTTTGAATTTCTAGCGTGGCTGACATTTTGAAATGACCTGATATTTGTCACGCGATAACAGGAGTATTTATGAACCGATTTGGATCTACCTTGGTGTATACATAATATGTACCAATGTCTCGACCGAGTTCGTTCGCCAGCTTCATTCGCCATCTTGTTTCAAAATGGCGGACATTTTAAAAAAATTTAAATTTAAAATGAGGTGCCAAAAATTTGAAAAATGAAAAAGTTATTTTTGTATGTGTTTTACCTTAATACAAAGATTCCGGGACAGTTTTTGTTTCGTCTATATCTAAAAAAATGGCTGAGTTATAGCATTTTGAATTTCTATTGTGGCTGAAATTTTGAAACGACCTGATTTTTGTCACGCGATAACAGGCGTATTTATGAACCGATTTGGATGTAACTTGGTGTGCACATAGTACATACCAATGTCTCGACCGAGTTCGTTGGCCAGTTTCATTCGCCATCTTGTTTCAAAAGGGCTGCCATTAAAAAAAATTTAATTTTAAATTTTAAATGAGTTATCAAAAAATTAAAAAATTATCATAAAAAATTAAAAAACGATCTGATATTTGTGACGTAATAACACATGTATTTAATAATCTATTTCGATGTAAGAAGGCATGCGGATACTATATTGTAATATCTCGACCAAGTTTGCTGGCCAGCTTCATCCGCCATCTTGTTTCAAAATTGCGGCCATTAAAATAAATTTTTTTTTTCAAATGTGAGGTGTAAAAAAATTAGAAATTGAAAAAGGTTTCTTTCTGAAGTATTTGACTTTCATATAAGGATTCCAAAGCATTTTTTGTTTTCTCTTTATCTTAAAAAACGGCTCAGATATAGCAGTTTCAATTTCTAATGTGGGTGACATTTTGAAAAATCTAATTTTTTGCTTCGACAGCACTATCAACCGATTCCGATGTGAGTAAGCATGTGCACAGGAATTACTAAGGTCTCGACCAAGTTCACTCGTTAGCCTCATCCACCATGCTGTCTTAAAATGGCAGGAACTTCAATATATCGCCGAATTTGGCAACCAAATATAAGTTACTTTAAATAAAAGCAGATAACTAATACCAGCTAACTAATTTCACGAAATTCTCATTCATAATGATTTAGTATTGATAAAAATTAGTATTGAATCTCCTATAATCGGTTTCTACTAAATTGAGCTTCGTGTGTTTGAATAATATAAGTTTTCTTTTAAAAATAAGGAATATGAAAGCTACCACTTCCTCCCGGCACTTGCAGGAAGGACATTTTATTAACCGATTTGGATGTGACTAACCATGTGTACAGGACATACGAAGGTCTTGGCCGAGCTCGTTAGCTAGCTTCACACATCATGTTGTTTTAAAATGGGGGGCACTTCAAGATATCGCCAAATTTGGCGCCCAAACATACATCGCTCTAAATGAAACCAATTTGGATATAGCTCACAAATTTTGCGAATTTCTCATTCATATTGAGTATTGACGAAAACTCGTATTTAATCTTCTATAATCTGGTTCCCCTAATTTGAGCTTCGTGTGTTTGAATAAAATAAGCTGGATTTTTTAAAAAAGGGAATATGAAAAGTACCTCTTCCTCCCGGCACAGACTGGAAGGACTTTTTAAACTTTGGCTTATCCTCTGCGGCGCAGACGTTTCAACACTTCATAATTGAAGTCCTACGTGGTTTAGATTTTTGCTTTCCTTATCTGGATGGCATCTTAATTGCGAGTGAAACTCGCGCAGAGCAAATGCAGCATTTGGAGGAAGTTTTTAGGCGATTTCGAGATTACGAGGTTATAATTAACCAATCAAAATCTGAATTTGGCAAAGATACTATAGATTTTCTGGGCTACACTATAAATAATCCGGGCTGTGTTCCACACAAAAATAAAGTAAAAGCGATTATTGATTTTCCAAAACCAAAGACTGTTAGCGATCTGAGGACATTTTGGGGTATGGTAAATTATTATCATCGTTTTGTACCTCATATAGCAGCAATTTTGGGACCACGGAATAGGTTCTTAAATGGGGCAGAAAAAAAGAGAAAAGAGAAATACAATGGTATGTGGATGCAGAAAGTAGTTTTGAGCAAGTTAAATAGGCTATGGCTAACGCGACTTTACTTTATCACCCTTCTCAAGATGCGGAGCTTGCACTTATAACTGATTGCAGTAATTTTGCTATGGGTGGTGTATTACAAGAAGTTTCCCCCGATGGTCCAAAACCACTTGGATTTTTCTATCGTAAGTTATCACCTGCGCAGTACAATTATTCAACATATGACCGGGAATTATAAGCGATATTGTCAGCGATCCAGTATTTTAGGCATATTTTGGAGGCTCGTGTATTTGCGTTGTACGTGAATCATAAATCCTTAATTTTTGCATTCCACCATAAACAAGAAAAATGCAGTGCGGCGCAAAAGTTTAAGCACAACGCAAACATTTTAATAAAAATAATATTATACAACGGAATGCTTTCAAATATCCAATGTAGGTGAATATGATCATAATTATATATCTCAAGTTTTGAAAAAATTCATCGTTACGAAAATCAGAAATTACAAGAAAACAGTTTATGTGATGTCGCAAAAGTTTATGCACAAATGAGATTTTATGCAAATATCTCCTTAAACATGATAGGTGGAGGATCGGCGAGACTTTTTTCCTAGAGTATAAAGCGTAGAGATCGCTGTACGAGTTATATCAAAATGTCGAAATCTCTGCCGATCTCGCCTGAAGAAGTTGTAGAAGTTTGGAAGCTGAAAGTTGAAGGTAAACCTTTTTTGCAAATTTCGCTTATTTTAAATCGGTCTAAACGTGGTGTTTATAGTGCTTTGCAACGTGGAAAACAATTCAAAAATGTATATTGCTCAGAAACGTCGAATAAAACCATATTTTGTGAGGATAGAAGAATTAAAAGATTGGCTTTAACTATCTATTTGTCTCTTAATGAGATAAAAAATCGACTTGTCTCAAAAATATCACATGACGTCATATGCAGACGAATAACAGAATCAGGATTATCCGAAAAACAAAAATTATCTTGTAAGCTTTTTCTGAAACAGTGCCACAAACAAGCAAGACTTGAATGGGCAAAACAGCAAATGTATTATCGTGACGAATGGATTAGTGTTATTTTTTCTGATGAAAAAAATGGAATCTGGATGGCCCAAATGACTTCTTATTCTTTTGGCGTGCCTTGTGGAAAGATCCGAAGTGCATATTCAGCAGACAACAACGTGGTGATTAGCTCATGGGATGGGGCGCTTTTGGCTATAATGTACAAACGCCTCATTGCTTTCTAAATGGCAGACGAAATTTAAAAAAGCATCAGGAAACTCTTATGAAGCATTTGTGAACATTTGGAGAACTCTTAGGGATTCCCAACAGGACTTTTCAGTAAGGCAAAGCATCAATACTCACTCCCCGTTGCACAAAAGAATGGCTTAGATCTCAGAATATCATTGTGCTGAACTGGCCAGCACGCAGCCCAGATCTCAATTCTATAGAGAAGATCTGGGGAATCCTCTCACGTGACGGCTACAAGAATGAGAAGCAGTATTACCCAGTGCAAAAGCTCAAATCAGCGATCGAGGAAGCCTGGTACAAACTCGTTCCTAAAACCTTCCATACTCTCGTGTTATCAATGTAAAAGCGAGTATTTGATCTCATCAGGTACAATGGAAGCACCATACACTACTAAAGGACTTTTATGCCTTGTGAAATGTATATATTTCGTTTTTGTGCATAAACGTTTGAGACATCACAATTTTCAATTTTTTATAAATTATTATTTTCCTTACAAGGAATTGTTTCCGAATTCGAAACATGAATTTGTAATCAAATTGTTTAGATACAGTAAAAATTTCAAAGCATTCCAATGTATATTTTTTATTTTATAAGAATATTTAGCTTGTGCATAAACTTTTGCGCCGCGCTGTATTCCTCTAGAAGGCTACGGAAATTAGATTTTATATAGCAGTTTACCACAGATACACGTTATTTGCTAGGTAAAGGAAATTTTGTTACTGATAGTTTATCGAGAATTTGTGGGATTCAGTTTTCGACAC
Organism: Maratus speciosus; assembly: GCA_963932465.1. Classification (NCBI taxonomy): domain Eukaryota; kingdom Metazoa; phylum Arthropoda; class Arachnida; order Araneae; family Salticidae; genus Maratus; species Maratus speciosus. The sequence continues at coordinate 53,530,951 of OZ010786.1, read as the reverse complement.
TTGCTGATTCACAATTGTGGGCAAAGTTGCAAACGGAAGATGAGGAGCCAAAGGCTATTTTGGATGAAAAGATTGAGTTTAGCGGGAAATTATCTAAAGTATAAATGCCGGATGCTAAGACATTATTGTATTGTGAAATTTCTGGTGAGGTAAATAGGTTTTATATCCCTCATGTTCTAAGGAAAAAAAGGTATTTGTGTCGATGCATGGGTTGTCGCATCCAGAAATACGAGCAACTAGGCAGCTTATATGTTCAAAGTACATTTGGCCAGGACTAAATAAGGATGTTGCTGTGTGGTGTAGAGCATGCATACCCTGTAAAAACACAACGGTACACTTGCATACTAAATCTCCATTGATGAGATTTTTGGTCCCAGATGAGAGATTTTCGCATATACACCTGAATATAATTGGTCTTTTGTCTTTAGTACGTGGATTCAGATATTGTCTAACGATGATTGATAGGTTTACTAGATGGCCAGAGGCTGTATCTATAGGAGATATAACTGCTGAAACTGTTGTTCAGGCTTTTGTTCAGACATGGATTTCTTGTTTTGGTACACCTCAGAAGATAACCTGCAATAGGGATAGACAGTTCGAGTCCATATTTTTCAAGACTCTGACAAGGTTACTCGGCACTAGTCTAGCTATGACTGCTTCATATACACCATAGTGTAATGGTTTTGTGGAGCGACTTCATCGACCTTTAAAACAGGCCTTAATGTGCTATGAAGTCGATTGGCTCGAAGCTGTTCCTCTAGTTTTGCTGGGTCTCCGAACTACAGTACGTGAAGATCTTGGTGCTTCTTCATCCGAGTTAACATATGGAACCACCTTACGGCTTCCGGGACAGTTGTATGAAGATTCCTACTTGTTAGACCCACCAAATTATATAGCCAAGTTACAGAAAATAATGTGTGCTTTGAGACCCATTAAATCTTTCAGACAGGAACAACAACCGATCTACGCTCCAAAAGAACTAAATAACTGCAGCCACGTTTTTCTCCGGAGAGGTCCTTTAAAGAGGGTTCTACAACCTACTTATAAGGGACCGTCTTAGGTTGTAAAAATACTGGAAAAGGGCTTTATACTTATCATTCATGGTCAAGAAAAACTTATAAATATTGATAGGTTAAAACCTGCTTTTCTTTGCCAGAAAAAGAACTTGCTTCTTCGACATACACTACGAGAGCTGGAAGAAAAGTTCATTTTCGTCTCCCACTGGTTGTGTGAGAGTGGCGGGGGAGTTTTGTAGAAAAGCAAAAGACAATAAATTTATTTATTCGATCGTTTTCATCGGCAGACTATAATTGAGACGAACTTAAACAACTCTTCTCGGATGTTTTGAGATTGCCATGGAAAGTTTGTGTACACTCGAATGTTGTAGGCGCTAAGTTGTGTTTGCTACTTTGTAAATAATTTAATTTCAAATGTTTTAATTAAAATACATTTTTGCATCATAATGCCCAGCGCATACCTTCTGCTACGCTACTCCACAGGAGTAATAAAATGTATAAAATGTGTATAATCAACCACGAGCGTAAGTTTTGAGCGCTGGGGTCATCTCGAATCATTGCGTCACTCACATAGTTGCTACTATGTTTTTTCATCCTATAACATTTTGGATTCATCAACTTTCGAGGAGGAGGGGAGGTTATAATAAAAGTCCTTTTGGCCAGTGCTGGAAGGAAGAGGTAGCTTTCATCTTTCTTCGTTTTAAAATTTTGCAAGTTTTACTCGAAGCTAATATTGCTCAAATTTTAAGAAGCTAAAATTCCACGAACCCTATTAGAGAATATTCGTCAATACTGAATTTTAATGAGAATTGTGCCAATTTAGTAAGCTATAGCCAAGATGGTATCATGTATGGTTACTTATTTTTGGTCGCCAAATTTGTCGATATTTCGCCAAATTTCGCCAAGCTTGGCGAGAATTTGAAGCTAACGGATATTAATAATATTTAAGTATTGAGCAGTAGTGCACGGGGCAAATGGCTGCTATTTTGAAACAATATGGCGGATGAAGCTGCCCAGCGAACTCGGTTGAGACATTGGTATGTACTATGCATACAATTAAAATCATTCAAATCGGTTAATAAATACGAGAGTTATCGCATGACCAAAACCAGATATATATATATATATATATATATAAGGCACATTTGAACGGAGGGTGGTTTTGGGGTCTGGGTATCATGATCGGTGAAAATATATCAAAACATACTGCGGACGGCTGCAATAGGTAGCTTTTTACTTTTTGTAATGAAAACTACCTAAAAGTTATCTCTGTATATAAAGGTCAAAATCTGTGTGTGTTCATTATATAAATCTACAATTTTTCACTAATTTTTACAAAATGTCACGTATTTATATTTTAAAACCTGACGAAAAGTACTGGCTACTTTACAAATTTTCCAGGTCATATTTTACTCTTATTACAACGCCCTGACAGAATTTAGCTTTTGATTTTTTTTCCTTCAAATGCAATTTTTTTTCTTGTTTGTTGCCACACCATATAAAGAAAAAGACTGTGGTCAATGTATTTGGTTTTTTAGACTTATTTATTCAATTATTATGTTAAATTATGCTAAACAAATTTAAATAGGTGTAGCTTGTTTTTAAAATTCCGTCTAGCTCACTATATTTTTGCCTGCAAAATTATCATCATTCTGGTCAAGAAATGCCTATTTTTTGTATACAAAAAAAAGTGAGTTAAAATTTATGTAGTACCTTCTTTTAAATATATTTTGAAAACCTGCTAGACCGATATGGACATTATAATTTCAGGGAAGAAAGTGAAGGGGTAAAAATAAAATAATAAAAATGATCTTCCAATTAAGTCTTGCATAAAATGAAAGAAACTTGATGCAAATTCATAGTAGGATCCGCAATAACTAGAAAAAGAAAAAAATGGCGTCATTTTCATGTAATCATTGTATATATAATTTTTAGGATTGGCAATGTAAGTTTCCAGTTAAAAATGTTATTTTATCAACAATAGAGACCCTTTACAAGTCAGAAATTACCGAGGTCATACAAAATGAAATTTTCCTGTATGTTACGCCATTTAGATGCATTGTGATGAATATTGTGATGAAAATCATATTTTTCTGTTTCATGTCTGAAAGAAAACATATATTATCATTTATGGAGCTGGGATATCCTACTCTATTTTGTCAAAAAAACGCATTTTTTCCCATTGCCGTTTTAACTATTTATAGGCGCAAATACACAAAGCTCCGTTAATGTTATGGTTAGAATTTTAGTATATTACAGTTTTGTTTATGTTATCCAGAACCCTAATCCATCCATAGTTAACAAGAGCAATGTCAGACGAGTCTGCTAGTATTTAATATAATTCTTTAGGCACAAATTATGTAAGCTTACAAGTTCATGCGCCCGACGTTGTCCGGGTCCGTGATAATAATTCTTAAGTCAACCTTAAATTTGTATGGTTTAATATATTTAACTCGATTTTGTCTGAGTTCATATTTTAAAACTAGCTGAAATACCTGGCGTTGCTCGGGTTTTAAGCATGTTTGATTTGAAAAATCAATTTTATAATTAAATACCATTCGGACTATGAATCTCGGACTATGTTGCATTTAGCATAATTTACACGATTATAGCGATAGTCGTATCTCAAAAACTAGAGTACGGAATTTCATTTCTTTAGAATCGTCATGATGGGCATAGATTGCCATTAATTTTTGGCTCTGTGCTAGCAAATTTTGAAGTATTAACATGCATTAGATAGAAGAATGTTTTGGGACTGGCACATCCGACTAGCTTTTTTCCAGTTTTAGGCCCGGTTCTGATAGCACAACAAAAAAGTTCTTATCGTCAGATTTCTCTAAAATTTTAATAGGTTATAAATACAACGTTATCCGACCCCTTCTTTAAAATTTTGTGGAAAAATATGCACATTTAATTGTGAAAGTTGACGTTTAGTTACTTTTACCTATAAAAAAAATCGTTTCCGAAAGCCGCAAAGACACCTGCGGACTCTGCGTGAATTTTTTTTTAAAGTTAAAATTCGTTTTTTTTAATATAGATTGTACCGTCGAAGAGAAGAACGTCTGTGATTTACATACGTATTTTTTGTTAATTGGTACTTCCAAAATTGCGCCCTAGGGAAGTGATCATACGAGAAAAAAGAACTGCGAAAGCGAACCAATTTTAAATAATGGTTGGTCGCATATGCGAGAGTTTTTTTACGCTCGGAACGAAAGAGGTGAGTTTTTCATGAGAGTTCTTTGTGATTTTTAATTAATAACTCGGCTAATTATCAAAAATTTTAAAAGTTGAATCTGAGATGATTCGACACTGTCTTGAACTATCCTCAAAAATTTTTTAGACTTCTAGATGAGCTAGATTTCGCTAGCTATCTCTGACAAATACAGAGACAGAGCGAAACTTTCTTTTATTACTATAGGTAATAACATATGATAATTTTATGTAATTTTATACTAGTATAATTTTTTATTGCGAGAATTTCCTGGCACCAGTAAAACTTTGGTGCCCGGGGCAATTTCTCCTTTCATCCTTTCAAGCGCTTTGCCGCAAGTCTTGTAACCGTTTGAAAAATCCACAAAAAAATTCACGGATTTACACATTTCAGACACTGGAGATTCCGAAAAACATATTTTTAGAAAAAACAAAAATTGCCGTCCGCTTATGTGTGTGTGCGTGTGTCTGTAAATGCTCTATCTCATCGAACAAATGGATACAAACAACTTGAAATTTGGTTTGCATTTAGGAAGTAAAAATGGAACGAAGCCTGTTGTATATCAGTAACCTCGGTTATCCAGAACTATTTTATCTGACTCTCGTAAAATTTTCGTGCTAATAAAAGGTATATGAAAATTTTCGCAATTGTTTATTGTAAGGGATGAATATAAAAGACAGTAAAAAAACATAAATTTTCTACAAAGAATGAAGTCAATCGGATAATCAGTTGCGGATATATTTGTAATCATATTTTCCATACTCTTTGATTTTTCATGACCGTGCATTTCATTCGAATTTCAATTCAAAGATGTATTTTAATTTGAAATGAGACGCTTAGTCCGACGCAGCAAACTGTTAGTTAATATTATTATTTTTTTTTGGAGTTATAGGGATGTTTCTTTTTGCGCAATTCGGTATTGCTTGATTATCCCGTCTACCAAAAAACTATCGGCAAACTATAAGATTAAATGCGAATAATGGCTTATCGTAAATGTCACATTCACCTGACATTGAACACGTTACACGATTTGTTACGTCATCAGGTGATTTTTAATTCAACGTTTTATTTGTATTTTTCACTAATTTATTTGTTTTTACGTTGTTTAAAATAAAATTGCGCCAACTTGTATAATTTTGCAAGTTGTTTGGAGATTTATGTAATTTGTCGAAATTGGTCGACGGGCGAATCAAGTAGTACCCACAATTCCGTAATAGAGCATTACTATGCATTAAAAATATATAAATATACGTTAATTTTTTTTTTTTTTTTTTGGAATTGCAATGCATTTTATAAATAGTTTACACATGTTTAGTTTTCATATTTTATATTACGCATATAAGTAATACGGTGGCCCCCAGCGACTAGTTTTTTTTTTTTTTTTACACTTGCATTTTGACGAATGTTTCAGTATCCTCGTACTCCTTTTATTTCTTTTTTCTTTTTCTTTTTTTTTTTTTTTTTTTTTTTTTTTTTTTTTTTTTGTAGATAAATACACAAGAAATCCATAATCAAAATATTACGTATATATCAGAACTTTTTTTAATTTTTTGTTTATCTTTATTATTTTAAAAAATGCAACATTCTTTAAATCTTTGAATATTGCGAAAATGTGAAAAATCGGAATTTTGTACACTATCTAATTAAAAAGATTTTAAGATAGAATTTCTTTGCAAAAAGATTGTAACGTCTTTTATAATATATCGTTTCTACATGTACTGTATTGAAAGAATCAAAAATAGTGGGGCAACAAAAAAAAAAAAAAAAAAAAAAAAAAAAAAAAAAAAATCAAAATAAAATAAAGTTTCTAGACATTCTATAGAATGACACGTCAACGTAAAAAGATTTGTTGGAAAATATTTTATCTTTTTATTTTCAAATGAACTAGATTTTGTTGAATTACATTTTTCTTTTTGAAAGCACTCGATTTTCTTCCCCTTTCTTTCAAATTTTCTTTCCATCATAACTAAACAATATATTATGCTTCAGGCATAGATTTTGAAACATTTTCCAACAGTTACAGAATGTTAAGAAATTTCTCTTTTTTCATACAATGGAATGAGATATCTTATAAAAAAGTTTTAAAAACACATAACTCAGCAAAAATCTATTTTCAGCAATTGCTGTCCATATACTCGTACAGTAATCTGTACGAATTTATTTGCGCATCCGTGTAAATGATCTATAGAATTTATACACACGTACATACATTAATATACATTACAGTACATTTACATACATTAATAAAAAGAAAAGTGCCCAGTTATACTGATGGCATTGAGCTCACACGCTATTCACACTAATTGTATAATTTTTCTCTTATTTCAAAGAATAATGCCCCTCGTAAAATAAATTAAGGGGTAGGGGTTAGACCAACAGTCCCCCCCCCCCCCGCCCTTTATACTTAACCAATGAACCTCCAAATCTATCAGGAAAATGCTTTATCAAAATAAACCTGTATACTAAAATGAAGCAAATGGGATAATTTTACATGAAAAACCCATTTAGCTAAATTAAAGTGGTGGGGATTAGTTCCCCCATTTCCGTCTTTTACACTCAACCAATGAACCTCCAAATCTAATCCGGGAAGAACCGTATCAGAATAAACCGTTATACAAAATTTGAAGCAAATCGGATAATTCTACATGAAAAACCCATTTATCTAAATTAAGGTGGGTTTAATCCCCCCGTTCTCCTCTTTTATACTTAACCAATGAACCCCCAAAACTGATCAGGAAAAATCTTTATTAGAATGAACGTAGAAATTTTTTTAAAGCAAATCAGATATTCCTATAAATAGTTACGTACATACATACACATGTACATACGTACGTACATACATACAGAACCTGCGGAAATATTAGCTCTCAGACTTTGATAGCCTGCGAGCTAAAAGCTAGATAACTTTTGAAATGGATGTCAACATCGAAAGACACACTTCCAGCAATAATTGATCACTAGGTGATCCGACCAGGCCTTCCTGGGTTACAGAATATAGGTGAAAATTTATTTATATTTTGTCCACCACCAAAACTCATTTTTACATGAAAAATAGTAATAAGGTATCCAAATAAAGTTTTGAAATGCAATAAAAGTAATGTTTTCGTATTGGACACGTGCCACACTGCAAATAGAGGCGTCTTAAATTTAGACACATATGTGACTGAAAAAGAATTTTAGACACTTAAGTGTCTTAATCTGAAAATTAAGACATTATAGATGTCTTAATTTAAGATACATAAGTGTCTTAGTATGATCATGGTGTAAATGAACTGAGAATAGTGTCTAAAATATCCGCAAACGTCTTATTTTAAGACACTTCATTGCTTCAAACGTGTCTTAATTTAAGACGTTTTGTTTCTTCCGACGCAGTAACCACCAGGGGGCACTGGGGCACTGCCAGTCGCGCATGCGTTTTAGATGTCTTCGTTCAAAGTTGGTATACGTTGTAATTCAAACGAAGTTTGTTTTTATGTACGCGTGTATTTTAATTCGTTTTTCGCGGAATGTGAAGTTCTGTGATTTAAATTCGTATTCACTTGGATTATTTATTTATTGAATACATGCATCTGACGTGTGTGCTTGACATCAAATGTCTCTTAGAAGCTGTCGTCCATATAAGGGCGGGATAGACACAGAACAGAAGTAGACGACGCTAGAAGATTACACCCGGAAATTCTACAAAGCGTGTGCAATGGACTTAGTGTTAATTCGTATTAATTTATATCAATAATATTGTGTTATTCATCTTCGTCCTGTCGAAGCTAGCAAAAGAAAAGAAACTTTTGTCTGGCGGGTCCTATTTTGAGGATGAAACATTTCATTCTTTAAATATGGCTAGTCGGATATATTATTGAATTTCGTACTAAAAGGATGCAAGCCCTTCTCCTTCACTGGGGTAGTTTTTGAAATTTCAAATCGAGGAATTTTTCTGACCTCTTGCAACATCGATTAAAGTAAGTGTCATAATTTCTTTATAGTACTGAAATTAGTGTCTTTTATGATTTTATTTATAGTATAAACAAAATCTTGCATGAAATTCAATTAGTTTTGAATCTGTTTGCGAAAAAACCCATTAATTCTAGAAGTATATATTTTTAAACTTATGACGTTGTCTTTTATTACAAATTATATATTCTGAATTTTCATCTTTTTTTCCCCAAATTTAAAGTAATAATATTACTAAAAGAGAGACATTTTAAGTTGAATATTCATTCTCTTGCTTTCAATCGCAGTTTCGTTTCAATGGTTAATTCTTATCTCACATAACGACCACAATGAAAGAAAAAAAAAAGCTTTGGAAAGATCTTTCTTCCTAACGTAAAACCGCAGATTAAAAAATAAGATAAATAAAGTGCCTGAAAACATATGACGTTGTCATGATTCATCTATTATGTGCTCCTTAATTTTAAAACTGCCAGTAAAAATATACATATGTATTTGATTTGAAATGAAGTATAATATTGACTTTTTGATTATTTTTAGTAGAAAAGTAATTTGAAATTTATAATGGGAAAAAGTAAAAAGCTATAACTAGATTTTGTACTTAATATTGTGATTTTTGTAACTGTATTTATATACACTTATACGAAAATTACAAGAATGACAATTAGATGTTAAGATATATATATAAGACAAATGAAGCTTGGAAACTATAAATTATTTTTTCTTCTTGCTATTAATGTAGGATATTTATTTATTTATTTTTATTGATAGTTGAATAGCTTTTGTGATTACCCTGTGATCTACATAAAAACTTGCTGAAGTGGCATGTGGCAATATAATTTTTTTTATTTAATTTTTAAATGATAAGAATTTAAAATTTTTTTCGGGAAGGGAGGTGGGGGGGAGGGGGATTTTGTATTCAATTTTCGTAAAGCTGATATCATAAATCCTTTTCGATATTGCACTGATTATAATGAAAGTTTTGAACTTTTAGAGTAGGGCAAGATTAAAAGCACAAAATATATTTAACAAAATACCGAAGTAATTTTTTTCTTAATGTTATTAAAGTGGAATATTTATTTTTTAATTTTTTTACTCATAGTTAAATAGCTATTGTGATTATCATCTGATAGATATGTAAAATTGCCTATGTGTCAATATAATTTTTTTTTAATCTAATTTTTAAATTATATGAATTTTCATTTTTTGGGGAGATGGGGGGATTTTATTTGCAAGTTTCGTACATCTGACTTTTTAAATCTCTTTCGACATTCAACCGAGTATAATAAATATTTTAAACTTTTAGAATAGGACAAGATTATCTGGGAGCACGGCAGTGCGTCCGCCAAGTTCGCACAAGCCGTAAGCTACCTTTTCCTGAACCATTTCGGCATACTTTCCACCCCCTCATAACGTCGTTTTAGGGAGAGATATAGAATTTTTTCTTTTATACACATGTTCATATGGTCAAACTGAACTATGGTTCCACAATTTCATGTTTCTGTATTTAGTAGTTTTCGAAATATTAAATTCCGAAAAAGCGCTTTTTTGTCACTGACTCACTTCGCATCATCAAATAACAAAGGTAGTTCTAAAAGTCGTAGAATCATGAAATTTCACAAGTAAGTAGGGTTTGTAGCACAATTAACCAGAAAAATCTGAAAACACAGAATTTCCGCTTCTAAACCCTCCAAACAGGGGATGTTGATTTGGCCGTATACATTCAATTGGGCCAATGTTGGTCGCCAAAACTCGATTACAGAGTTTTGAAGGTGTCACGTAATTTCAAGCTGAATAAAATTGTATATGCTTTCCCGAAAATGCTGATTAAATAGAAAAAATGAATATACCTAAAAATTTTAATCAGTATAGGTTATGATATATTTACGATATTAAAACAATAAAACATTTACCAAAATATAACCGCAATTCGGTACGTTTCCGATGTAGTAGCCTTGGCGAAATAGAGAAAATAGCCTTGACAAGAAAAGAAATGTGATAATAACGTATTTTCTGGCAACCTATTTACTGTGTCATATACACAAGCAATTTTTTCCATTTGTATACAATTTAATTTAAGGAACCCGTTTATTTATTTTTATATACCAACATAAATAATTTGTATATAAAAAACAAAATTTTATACATCTATAAATAAAATGTTTATATGTATATAAGGTACTTGTTAGTTATCCCTTCGACCAATTTCGTCAAATTATATAAATCGCCAAACCACTCGCCTAATTATACAAATTGGCGTAATTTTTATTTAAAATAGCGAAAAAACAAATTAGTCATTACAACATTAATAAAAATACAAATAAAACGTCAAAATAAAAATCATTTGATGATGTAGACACGTTTTGTCAAGTGAATGCGACATTTACGATCAACCATTATTGGCATTTAATCTTAAACTTTGGCGACAGTAATTTGGTCGACGGGATAACTAACAAGTACCGTATATAAATATATATATACCGAGTGTCCCAAAAAGGACTGACTGATTTTAAAATTCAATAACTTCCAAACGGTGACAGATATTAAAAAAATTCTTGCAGGAGGATTATGCATAAAGTCAAAAGTTTTATTACAGTGATTTTCGTTTTTAGTTCGAATTACAAACAATAGATGGCGCTGTAAACAATAGTCGCTAAATACAGGCTCGATTTTTGGTCCTTACTGTTGTTCCATGCAGAAAAAGGAGATTGAAATGTATTATCCGGGCCACGAAGTACCAAAAATCGAGCCTGAATTTAGCCTCTATTGATCGGAGCGCCATCTATTGTTCGTAATTTGAACTAAAATCGAAAATCACTGTAAAAAAACTTTTGACTTTATGCATAACCCTCCTGCAAGAATTTTATTAATATCTGTCACCGTTTGGAAGTTATTGAATTTTAAAATTAGTCAGTCCTTTTTGGGACACCCGGTATACAAATAACATAAAAGTTCATCAGGTTTGTTTTCATAGTTGTTTATATCATTTGGCAACATATCTTAGTTTCTGAAGTAAGAATTGCGCCAAGATTTTTAAAAAATGCCAAGGTCCCTATAGTGGAAAAATATCCTAATTCTCATGTGAAAATTTAAAAATCTCCTTTTAATTAAATGAAATGTGTAACTAATAAAGATGTCTTTAACGATGTGCGACAGATACGGCGTCCGAAGACCGCTGCTAATGTTATTATATTGTATTATTAGACTACTTACTGTTAATTTATTGTTGATTTTAAAACTGTAAAAGAAAGATTATAGTTATAAATAAGATATGTTATTCGCCAAAACCCGATTACAGAAAATTAGCCTGAGTTATAAAGGTGTTACATGATTTCAAGCTGAATGAATTTTTATATGCTTTTACAAAAATCTTAATAAGGCAAATCTTTCAGTTTGTCTGTCCAACTTTCTATCTTTTACTTCCTTAAAACAAATTTTATTAAAGACCGGGAGGCGTCTGCACAGATCATTACCTCATCGAGTTGACGTCTGAAATTTTAGGATTAGTTAAAAATTGATTAGCGTATTAAAATGTAAATGGTCTGCCAAGTCATATCTTTGTGGAAAGCACCTACAGACCCGATTTTACCGGGTTGATTGGTGGATTTTCCATTGTGTTTTTCTGCACCCATTCCTCCATGTTTCCATACTTTTGTATCTAGACACACGGCAGTGTGTCAGCCAAGTTCGCCTGACATAGCGGTGCGTTATTTACACGAACCATTTCGAGCTGTTTTCGTCAAATTTCGATGCCCTACTACTGAAAATCTATGAGACCTACGTACTTGTTATACGAAATGTGTAATAAGGCCACCCTAATTACCTAAAATCCAAAATTTTATATATAACGCATAATTAGTTTCCGAGATAATGACATTTGAAAATGTCTGATAATCGATAATTTTATCACTGACTGACTGACTGACTGACTGACTCACTCATCAAAAAGATCTCGTATATCTACTGCAGCTACAGACTTCAAATTTGGTGCGAAGTTCGTTTACACTATGAAACTAAGGAATAAAATAAAAAAAATCCCTGCCGGCTCGGGCCTACAGGCGGAGGTAGATTTCGAAGTCAAGTACTAAATTCACCAAAAAACTTATATCAACATTAAATATAAACCCAGTTCCTTCACTAAGAATGAGCTCTAGGGAGCTAAACATTTTGTGAAAATTCTTATATACACGAATACACACACGCATGTATATGGAATAGGTTTAAAAATGGCTAAAACAAATTCAGAGACCCTCAAAGTGTTAAAATATGTTAATATTTCCATAGTCGGGTTTTTATAATGTTTTAATACGTTTCTTCAAACTCACATGACGTTACATATTCACCTGCTGAGGTACATTATATATACAATATGACGTAATATATATATTTTTTTAATTCGTCAAACTATTTATTTCATTTTGAGTTTTCATTCTGAAATCTTGCCCTAGAAAACTTATGACGTAATATTCAATTTGTTTTCAATTCGTCAAACTATTTATTTAATTTATTTTTTCACGTGAAAAATCTTGCAAAAGAAAAGCAATTGTTGTGGTGAGAATTTTATTGTTTTGTTTTTTTTAATTGTTGGCAACTGCTATAATGAAAAATATTTATTTTTTCCTGTCATTGTTGTGTAAGAGCTGGTTTTATCAGAATCTTGTTAAGACGGTATTCAAAATTTTGAACCCTCCCCATTTCCATTCCCTTGGGCCGATTTTGCCCATTTTCAATCCCCGCCGAGATATTAGCCATCTCAAAGTTGTTGGCGAGTTTGAAGACGATCCGTGCATAATTGCGACTTTTATCGTGCGGACAAAATTTAGTACATACATACATACATACATATATATATATATATATACCCAGTGGCAGAAACACCGCGACACGGCGACATAGTCGCGGACACAAAAAAATCTTTTGCGGACAATTATTGTCTGCACTAATGAAGTCAATTTAAAAAATTGTCCGCAACTTTCGGACAATTTTTCTCGCGTAAAAAGCGCGAATTTCGGCAAAAAAGCGCGTAAAAAGTGTGAATTTTGGCGAAAGATCGTGAATTTCAGAAAAAGATCGCGTAAAAAGCGCGAATTTCGGAAACAAATCGCGTAAAATGAGTGAATTTCGGCAAAAGAACGCATAAAAAGCGCGAATTTCGGTAAAAGATCGCGTTAATGGCGTGAATTTCGGAAAAGATCGCGTAAAAAGTGTGAATTGCAGCAAAAGATCGCGATAAAAGCTTTAATTTCGGCAAAAGATCGCGTAAAAAGCGCGAATTTCGGCATAAGATCGCGTAAAAGCATGAATTTCGGCAAAAGATCACGTAAAAAGCGCAAATTTCGGCAAAAGATCGTGCTAATGGCGTGAATTTCAGCAAAAGATCGCGTAAAAAGTGTGAATTTCATCAAAAGATCGCGTTAAAAGCTTTAATTTTGCAAAAGATCGGGTGAAAGGCGTGAATTTTGGCAAAAGATCGGGTAAAAAACGTGAATTTTGGCAAAAAATCGCGTAAAAAGCGCGAATTTCGGCAAAAGATTGCGTAAAAAGCGCGAATTTTGGCAAAAGATCGTGAAACAAAAGCAAATTTCGTCAAAGGATCGTGAAACAAAAGCAAATTTCGTCAAAGGATCGTGAAATAAACGCAAATTTCGTCAAAGGATCGTGAAACAAACGCGAATTTTGTCAAAGGATTGCGAAAAAACGCAAATTTCGTCAAAGGATCGCAGACACAATGCAAATTTCATCAAAAGATCACGGAAAATGCGAATGACGTCACAAGATCATGAAAAAACGCAAATTTTATCAAAGGATCGCGGAAAAGTACGAATTTCGTCAAAGGATCGCAGAACAAACGCGAACTTCGTCATAGGATTGTGGAAAAAACGCGAATATTGTCAAAAGATCGCAAAAAAGCCGCAAATTTCGTCCAAAAATTGCAGGGAAAACGCGAAATTTGTCAAAAAGCCATGGAGAAAAAGTGAATTTCACCGAAGAATTACAAAAATCCCCCAAAGGGATGCAGAAAAAAAAAATGAATTTTGTCAAGGAATCACGAAAAAAAAAAAAAAAAAAAACGCAAATTTCGTCCAAAAATTGTGGAAAAAACGATAAATTCGTCAAAAAGCCATGGAAAAAACGTGAATTTCGCCAAAGAACTACAAAAAAAAATAATTTCCTCAAAAGGTTGCAGATTTCATTCAAGGGTTTTAGAAAAAACTCAGTGCTTTTCACGCTTGAGGCCTCTGAAGTTTCCGAAGGTTTTTAAAAGCATCGTTATTGCCTATGTGTGGTTCTGCTTATCCTTCACACTTTAGAAATTCTACAAGAAGTTAGATGATGAAATGTTATATGCAAAATTAATGAGAATGCATCATGCTTACCATGTTTTAAATAAAGTGATAAAAAATTCCTAGTTTAATTTATTATTTATTCATTAAAATGACATGCAAAATTTGCAGACAGATTATGAAATTTTAAAAGCTTGTCGCAGACAGCTACAAAACTTTCTGCCACCGGGTATATATATATATATATAAACTTTTTAGGTGGGGGTGGTTTTGGGTTCCTGGGGTCATATAATGAAAAGTTATGAAGGAATTTTTCAAAAATCGCACCATGGTAACGAATGCAATGGGTAGTATTTCTTACGAAATCTACCTAAAAATGTGAAAATCGATGAATTACCCACTTGGGGGTGTCCATTTTTACTTTAACATTACGTCTATTAGGCGAAATTTTAATTTATCGTAGGAGGGGATGCTGTTCTGTCGCCAAATACCGTCAAGTTTCTCGCCAACATGGCGATATATCGACAAATTTGGCGACCAAAATTAGTCGCCAAAAGTGACGCCACCGTGGCGATATCTCTAATATTTCGCCAAATTCCCATTGTAAACCTATATACTTACTGGGGGGTTGTATGGGTTTACTTGCTTACAGAAAATCAACAAATTGTGATATTCTGTCCGTCACAGAGCCCGTTCTCAGACACTATACATATTGGAGACTTGGAATTTTGCATACTTATAGCTGAATACCTCACATCAAATGACAAATCATAAAATTTTGAAAAAGTTGTAAATTTAACCATTTGGGGGTCTCCCATGTGTATTTTAAACAATCCTTTCTAAGTGAGCGCCTAATTAGGTTGGAGGCGTGAAATTTTGAATACTTATAGCTGAACACCTCACATCAAACGAGAAATCATAAAATTTTGAAAAAGTCGTACATTTAACCCTTTGGGCTCCCCCATGTGTATTTTAAACAATTCTTTAAAGTGAGCCCCTAATTAGGTTGGAAATGTGAAATTTTGCATACTTACAGCTGAACACCTCACATCAAACGACAAAGCATAAAATTTTGAAAAAGTCGTACATTTAACCCTTTGCGCTCCCACATGTGTATGTTAAACAATTCTTTCTAAGTGAGCCCTAATTAGGTTGGAGGCGTGAAATTTTGCATACTTATAGCTGAACACCTCACATCAAACGAGAAATCATAAAATTTTGAAAAAGTCGTGCATTTAACCCTTTGGGCTCCCCCATGTGTATTTTAAACAATTCTTTCAAAGTGAGCCCCTAATTAGGTTGGAAATGTGAAATTTTGCATACTTACAGCTGAACACCTCACATCAAACGACAAAGCATAAAATTTTGAAAAATTCTACATTTAACCCTTTGGGCTCCCCCATGTGTATTTTAAACAATTCTTTCAAAGTGAGCCTCTATAATTAGGTTGGAGGCGTGAAATTCTGCATACTTATAGCTGAACACCTCACATGAAACGAAAAATCATAAAATTTTCAAAAAGTCATACATTTAACCTTTTGGGCTCCCACATGTGTATTTTAAACAATTCTTTCTAAGTGAGACCCTATTTAGGTTGGAGGCGTGAAATTTTGCATACTTATAGCTGAATACCATCATGCGACAAATCATAAAATTTTGAAAAAGTCGTACATTTAACCCTTTGGGCTTCCACATGCGTATTTTAAGCAATTCTTTCTAACTGAGCCCCTTATTAAATTGCAGATTTGAAATTTTGCATACTTATAGCTGAACATCTGAGGCAAGGCGACAACTCATAATAGCTTGAAAAAGTCTTACGCTTAACCCTTTGAGCTATCGCATATGTATTTTAAGCAATTCTTTCCAAGGGATCCCCTAATTAAGTTGGAGACCTGACTTTTTGCACACGTATAGCTGAATACCTCAGACCACACGACAAATCATAAAATTTCAAAAAGTCTTATATTATTTACTCCTTTGAGCTCTAACTTGTGTATTTTAAGCAATTTTTCTAACATCCGCCCTTTTCACCCGGGGAGCACTTTTCCAACTTTTGCCGACACCCCTTTGACCATTCGTTCATATTATGCGCCATAGCCTTACATATTTTAGTTCCACATTTACCGCTAGGGGCGCCTACTTAACTCGGGTGCTATAGGCTCAATCCCCCCGACTAATATATCTACGGATAGTATGTAAAACGGAGTTTTGTTTGGATAGAGGTTTGTTTACAATAGAGTGCGCCCCTGGTTGCGAAATGTGGAACTAACAGATTTTTCAAAAGGATAAAGTGTTTTGAAAGGAATATTAAACGAAACCCTCTGTGCGATCTGTGATCACACTTATCCACTTGTTATTTTCAAAATCATCAGAGAAAAGGATATTTAGTTAATTAAATTTGAAAATCCAGGGAGAGGCAATGTCTTTCCTCTGCACTGCCTCTTTGCCGGCACCCATGGATGGATGATACATAGTGTGGCATAAGCATATAACTTTATTTTCCACTTTGAGTACAAAAAAGCAGGCCCAGCTATAGGATATTTAATTGGAAAATTTAATAGGAAAATTTAATAGGAAAATTTAATAGGAATTGTTGTTTCAGAAACAATAAAAATTTCGAATCAATACATTTCATTTTAAAACATGCATTCAATATTAGCAGTATTAAAATATAGATTTCTGCGGCAAATTGACAGCCAAATAGTTTGTTGTAGGAAATTTAAATTAAAATTGAATGTTGCTTGGTGAATAAAATAGTCACACGTAGACACATTAAAAGTGTCTTTACAAAAAGTAATGATATCTAACAAAAACATAGCTGTGAAAAAAGGGAGCCAAGTTCTGTAAAGACAATGGCAAGAAAATAAGTGATATCTAAGTGGGTGCCAAGTTCAAATAAAATTCACTCAAACTTACCTACTGAAGTATTCTAGCATTTTTTAAATTGTTTAGAAATAAAAATTATTGATAGCATATTAATAATAAATCTAGAACTTGGCAAGTTTTTGATAAATGTTATGCCTATCAATTTCATGTCTTAATAAAATGGTGATGTTAATATTAATTTCAATGACATTACAAAAAAATATAGTTATTATTATAAAAAAATGACTCATGTTAAAGATTTGATAAACCAATAAATACACAGATACACCCCCGCTCGTCTTTGGTTATCACTCTAGCACCCACTCTCCAGAAACCTCAATGCAAACAGACTTAGATGCCTGACAAAGAGACAGATATACTTACGCTTGTTCTTGGACATCACTCTACAGACCCTTTAACCCGTTCAGGGGCAAATAACTTTTATTAGTGAAATGCTGAAATGACTGAATCACACCAGAATTTGAAAACAAATTTATTTCAAAATGGGTAAACGCTTCTTTTCACGTATTTAATAAAATTAAACTTTTTAGTCCTGAATTCTGGTGTCAATGTGGCATTTTGCAGTTAAATTAGGTGGGATATATTTTATCCCACCGCCCTTCAAGGGGAAGGAGCTCACTCAAATTAAGGCTTCCAATCATGAAATAACAAGATTTGATATAATAATGTCATTATTAAAAATATATTACCCGTAGGTAAAAACTTGCCAAGTTCTAGATTTATTATTAATATGCCATCAATAATTTTTATTTCTAAACAATTTAAAAAATGCTATAATACTTCAGTAGGTAAGTTTGAGTGAATTTTATTTGAACTTGGCACCCACTTAGATATCACTTATTTTCTTGCCATTGTCTTTACAGAACTTGGCTCCTTTTTTTCACAGCTATGTTTTTGTTAGATACAGGAATATACAATAGTAAACCTATCAGTCAACCACTAAAATTAGGCCTTCAGGTGGTTTCTACCAAGACATGAATTAACAGACCAGTTGGATTTTAATATGCTAATCTAGTTTTGACTAATCCTAAAATTTCAGCTGTAATCTCGATGAGGTGATGGTGTGTGCAGACGCCTCCAGGTCTATTATAAATGTCGGAATCCTAATCTCAATAGCACTCTGGTCAATCTGGCAATTATCCCTATAGACCAGGAGCCGGCAGCACAGACAATCACCTCATCGAGTTCACGGATGAAATTCTAGGATTAGTTAAATCTCGATTCGCATATTAAAACGCAATCGATCTGCCAAGTCATATCTTGGTGGAAAACACCCGAAAACCCGATTTTAGCGGTGGACTCGTAGGTTTAACATTGTGTTTTCCTGCACCAAAAAATATGAAAACATGGAGGACTGGGAGCAGGAAAACACAATGTTAAGCCTACGAGTCCACCGCTAATATCGGGTTTTCGGGAGTTTTCTACCAAGATATGACTTGGCAGACCGATTGCGTTTTAATATGCGAATCGAGATTTAACTAATCCTAGAATTTCATCCGTGAACTCGATGAGGTGATTGTCTGTGCTGCCGGCTCCCGGTCTACTACTATTTATGGAAAACTATACCTTTAAGTGCGTTTTAGTGATGTTAATGAACGTTATGCATACGCATCATACATATAATACATATGCATACAATACGTAATACATTTGCATCATACATATTATAGGTATATGTATAATACATAATACATATGCATCATTATGACGTCAGAATAAACAAAAAAAATTTTGTCGCCAAATTTGAGAATTGACAGGATATAATACCAAATTCGGTGACACTTCGCTAAATGTTGACAAACTTGGCGAGTATTTGACGCTAGAGACTATTTTTCAATGAGTTAATGATTAATGCGAGCCATCTATTTATATTTTTCCGCATATCAACTGAATAGTTAAATGGTATAACGTACTAATATTTCCAAAGTACTAATAGTTTCGTCACTACCCAAAACCTCTGCTATTGTTATTATAATGTACTGTTATTATACTTACTGTGACTATGTTGTTAATCTTTACTCTGCTAAAACTTCTGTATTATATAAATAGAATTTACGGAAACTATTAAAGCACCGAAACTCCCAGTTCTTCTTATGATTATTATAATTCTGTAATATGTAACCTGTTAATCGATATGTACGTTAGAATGAATCTTCTATAATCCGGTTCTTTGCATTTTAGTTTTCAGGTTTCGAATAAAATTAGCTAAAATCTTAAAACCATGGCACATTGGCTAATTCCTCAACAAGATTAGATGAAAAGAAAGATAAATTTTCAAATGGATCAATGGCACTGAACCCGTAGACCTTCTATTCTTCCGTAATCGAGTCTATTGAAAAGGTTAACGTGAAACAAAAAGATATTAGCATCAATATGGTTTAATGTAAATGCAGATATTGTCAAAGGATTTCATAAGAAACATTTCACTTGTACCCAATCGTAACAGTTAAAATACAACAACTGGCAGTGAGCCCAATTAGAAACGATCACTTAATAGGATTAAAAATGTCCGCATTAGAATCGTAACTGATAAGGAAACATGCATAAGTGAGTTAAGAGATATTTGTCATGAAAGATGAAATACATAACAACACAAAATATGTGATGTGCTTTCATGATCGTAAAGAGTTCTTGATTTCTCTATCAAAAGCTTCCGACTTGGCGAAAGAATGGACAAGTAAATTATGAATAACAGTAATACGATGCAACGTTTAACATGCAATTAATAGAGCAAATACTGCTTGCTAGAGGCGGCTAGTACTTTAATACCAAAAGAAATAAAGTATAAATTTGTAAAACTCAATAAAATAAATCTAGGTATTTTTATGTTAGCCGGGCTCGAGTGGCAAATCGCCAAATACTGTTCCTAACTCCATTGTTCATATTGCATTCATTTCATTTAAAAATATAAACTTTTCAGTCATCTCATTTAAAATAAATGCATTTCCCTCATTTTATTTAATAGAATATGTAACATAGAAATAAATAAATAAATAAATAAGAAATAATAACGTAAGCCAAAATATTTTATTTGAAAAATCAAACCATTGTTACTAATTTACACATGTGAAAAATGAAAACTGCTATTGGCGAAAAAACAAAATGCTAATGAGGAGATTTGCTCCCGGCTAACATAAAAGTACCAAAATGTAAGTTTGTTTTTATTACTATAGTTTAGGAAAAAGAAATTGAAAAAACATACAAAACGTAGTGATATCCCAACAAAAAGTTTTCGGTAAAAAAAAGAAAAAAGCGCCAAGTTCTCTTTAATGCTTCGGCCAGAAAAAGTAGTGATATCTGAAGTTCGCACAAGTTAAAAGCCAAACATCCCAAATCTTTCATTGAAAATGGCATCCTGCGACTTGGCCGTTAATGCCTTTGAGAGGGTTTTTGAAATTTTAAAGTATGCACAAATGAGCTACATGGCAACTACATTTTTTCATTATTTTAGGCATTTTGTTGCACAAAGTACAGAAATAAATTACACATTTAAAAAAAGCAGTTAAACCACTTCAGTCTATTTAAATACTTAGAAGTTAAAAATAACAAAATACTTGTTTCGGAAGATAATATCTCTAATTGATAAAACATAATTAGTATCAGCTTTTAACAGTTTATAAATCGAATACCTCTTAATGTATGCAAACAAACTATAATAAATGCTGAAACAAAAGAAATCTCTTTCGTCAATGCACAAGATTTCAATATTATACAATAAAATATTATGTAACATATAGAGAGATTTGAAGTAAGTAAATTTTGTTTTATTTCTTGGGTTTTACGTTAATGACTTTAGCTTTAGACCGTACAAAATGGCAATAAAACCACCAGTGGACTAAATGATCTGTAATCAAACCTAATGTTTGTTGAAACTGGATGGTATTTATCAGAAATCTTTTACTTATAATGTCTTTATGTGAATTTGCCTCTTTGCATTCTAATATTACTTTTAAAATTTAAATAATTCTTAAATGCGAAATTTCCAATCATTAATTTTGAAATGCTGTGGAAGGCATTAACGGCCAAGTCGCAGGAAGCCATTTTCAATGAAAGATTTGGGATGTTTGGCTTTTAACTTGTGCGAACTTCAGATATCACTACTTTTTCTGGCCGAAGCATTAAAGAGAACTTGGCGCTTTTTTCTTTTTTTTACCGAAAACTTTTTGTTGGGATAAAAAAATATATATTTATCCATGTATCTTAAAAGCCCTTAATAGCGGAAACTTCGGGATCGCGGAATTTGTCTGATGATCGGAGATGTCTGCTTTTGTGAGGTAAAAATATACAAATATGTATGCGTGTGCTTTGCGGATTAAAAAAGTATTCGCTAAATAGAGGTGTCCGCTATTCGTGAATGTCCATTAACCTCCACAATGGATACTCCCGAGTACCGGACATCTCTATTTATATAACCATATTGTAGGGTTGCATTTTTTGCAAAAGAACTTCTTGATTAAAGCATCGGTATTAAAGCAGTGTCCCGTCTCCCTACGATTTAAGTGCCACCAAATTTAATGTGCAATATTTGTAAAGCTTATATTTTAAATCCGTTTCGAAATTGTACTGAATATAATCGATGTTTTGAACTTTTAAAATAAAATAAGATTTAAAAAAAAAATCATATTTATCATCAAAACAAATATTTAGATAAATATTTTTTGCTTTAATCTTGTTCTATTCCTGAAGTTCAAAATATTGATTATAATCAGTAAAATGTCGTAAAAGATTTAAATAAACAGCTTAACAAAAATTGCATATCAAAATTAGGAGCACCAAAAAAATCAGGCTGCGGGGGGGGGAGGGCGTGTGGAGAGGGCAAGACCCCAGCCAAATATTTTTCCAGGGTTCAACGTGGTCAAACATGGCTACGTGTGATGCTTACAAAAAAAAAAATGGATGCTATTAAGACGTTTGAAGTGTCTGAAATTCAGACGCAAAAAGTGTCTGAAAAAATTCAGACATTTTAAAATGTCTGAAAATTGAACACTCCGTTTCAGACACTTAAGTGTTTGATTTTCAGACATTTTAATTTACAGTGCAAGAGTTAATAGACAATGAAATCCCCTAAATTCCCTATTTACAGTAATAATTTTAATTCTAATAGTTTTAGATATTTAAGCGCCTAGTTGAACTGCGTGTCTTAAATTTCTGTTTTGTTTGTTTTTCTTCATTTAAGGTGCCTGGCTACATTTAAAATGCAATTTTCGGTCAAAAATCAGATTTTCTATTATATTTGGATTACTATTAAAACCTGACGTTTTAGCTTTCTAAATCAGTATGAAATTTGTTACTATCTTGCTTATAACTTTGCTTATAACTTGCTTTACAAGCATTTTAATATTAGTCAGTCGCAATTTTTGAAACTAAAATTAGCCTTCCGCTACCGAAATAACCCTAAATGTTTGCATATAAACAAATAAATATTTAAAAAACCATCAAGCAAAACAGAATAACTGTTGTAAATAACATAGCTGATGAACTTTATAAAATGAAGAACTTTTTTAAATTAGATTTTTCATCTAATAGGTAAAATCTGGTTTTTAATTACATTATCTGCTTTTTTCTCAAAATGTGATTTTTAACATTTTGCTTTATCGCAAAACATCATAACACGAAAAATTATAATTATAACGTTATGAAACTTTGCAAAAATACTCTAAACGAATTCATTTAGGCAATGTTACCTCTATAATGATTACAGCTAGTTATCTTTTCTTATTTTAGTTGATACAAGTTATGAATTGATATATATTTTCTTGATTTTACTGTGTTTAAAAACGTTAAAAAATAGTTACAGTTATGAAAGTGTTTCAGTACCTCAAGAAAATTTCTTTAATCATAACAAATATTTACAGAATAAAAATATCTTCATTTAAATTTGAGTTTTGATGTTTTGCAAAAGTGCCATTTTATAGAAATATTTATGTATGTTTCGAGCCTTTAAATCAAAATATTTAAAAATATATTTTTTTTCCCATGTTATTCACAATTTTTAGCTATATTCCATAATATAATGCGCATAAGTAGGCAATTTAATTTATTTACCGATAAAGTTTTAATTTCGTTATGGAATACAAGTTGGAAACAAATGCCGAACTATGTATATTATTTTAATTGAAAACTGACTTAAATTTCGTAATCATCTGCACGAGATAGATATTAAAAATATATATATATTTAAGCTTAAAAATTATTTTAAAAATCATAAAAAATGAGCAAATTGCAACACAGTTTTTAATCTAATTGCATTTGAAAGTACATTTTATTCACTATTCGACGGTGTAAAAATCAAAAGTATGCTACTTTCAGAAGTTAAGAAAATTACGGTAAAGGCGAAATTTAATCGTTTGCTATTGCCAGCGTTACGCATGGAACTTTGTCCTTTATAAAGTAGATAGCCAGTTCTTTAACAGAATTATTTTATGCGACTTTATAAAAGAACGATAAATACTACGCATTCCATAATCTATAGTAAACATGTTGTAATATACTTCCGTGATCCTTTTAAATTCCATTATGTTTGAAGTAATGTAACATCAATAAAATGCAGCACAAGCGATTTTTTCTCATAGATAATAATGTAATAGAATTCTTTTGTGCGTTCCTTTTAAACAAGCTATAAATGCTATTTATGTTTTGAAAAAAGTATGCTGTTAATTACTTCAATTATGCATATCAATCCCATTATGTTTGTAGCGTCGTAACATCAATGCAATACACTATAAACGATTTTTTACAATAGAATAACATTCAACATAATGTAACAAAATTTTTTGTGTGTTTCTAAAATCGAACTAGAAAATCTACCCACTTTATTTTTAAATCTGAATATTCTATACTGAACCTCAATGACATAAAAAGTACATAAAAATCTGAGAATGTTAATCCATTTACGTGAGTTAGAGCACATACTGACGGACAGACAGACACAAATTCAGACAAACCGAATTTATACATACTTTTCAACTATTTTCTAAAGTATTAAAAAAGAAGCATATTTTTATGTATACATAAATATATGGAGCCTTTCATTCATTTTTATCTGGAAATGTGTTTTCCTTGGAAACATTCTGGTCAAGTAATTTATTAATATATTCTACCAACAAATATTCATCAATCATCCTATGAATGTTACATTACAAAGAATTCAATCTCATATATTTCTGAACTATAAACAAACAATAATAGAGAACGGAATACTGGAATTATTAGAAAATACTCAGCATTGGATAAACAAAAAATGTACGTTATATCACAGTCATACGATTGCTTAAAATAAATGAAAATGTATCACTATATTGGGGTAAACAATTTTTTACTTAATCTATCCCTTTCCTATAAGTGTCAAAAGGCTAGATAATATTTTTAATGTACAAGATTGAAAAAATTCACAGGGTTTCAATTTTTGTCTAATCTTTATTATACCAACACTAGCAGGAATGATCGAGCTAAGCTCGATCAAAATTAGCCTTGAGGCATAGATGACCCACTAACCAAATGTTTTCGAACATGCGACCTAACCAATGCTCTTCTCGAACCCGCAAACGATAGAATAAAAATTTAGTCAAAATCTTTAAAGTCGTTTTATAGATAACATTAGCTTGAACCACGGTAACCTAAAAGGGACCCACTAATCTAATTTTACCGAACATGTAATCTATCCCAATGGTCTTCTCGCGCTGGGAAACAATGTAATAAAAAAATTTCAAAATTGTTTGAGTCGTTTATTAAATACAATTAACTTGACCCACAGAGACCCCAAACTCATCCACTAATTGAATTTTCTCGAACATGTGACTTAGACCAATGGTCTTCTTATGCTCAGAAACGATATAATGAAAAATCGTGTCAAAATGTTTTGAGCCTTTTGTAGATACAATTAGCTTGACTCACAGTGACCCAAAAATGACCCACTAATCCAATTTTCTTGAACATGCGATTTAGACCAATGGTCTTCTCAAGTCCAGAAATGGTACAATACAAATTTTTGTCAAAATCGCTTGAGTCTTTTTTTAGATACAATTATCTTGACCCCAGTGACCCAAACATAACCCACTAATCGAATTTTCTCGAACATGTGACTTAGCTCAATGGTCTTCTCATGCTCAGAACGATATAATACAAAATTTTGCCAAAATGTTTTGAGCCTTTTCTTAGATACAATAAGTTGACCCACAGTAACCACAAAATGACCCAGTAATCAAATTTTCTTGAACATGTGATTTAGTCCAATCATCTTCTGATGCTCAGAAACGATATAATACAAAATTTTGTCAAAATTGTTTGAGTCTTTTTTTTTTTAGGTACAATTAGCTTGACCCACAGTGACCCAAAAATGACCTACCCACAAATCGACTTTTCTCGAACATATGACTCGGCCTAATAGTCTTCTAATGCCCAGAAAAGGTATAATACAAAGTTTTGTCAAAATCGTTTGATTCGTTTTTTAGATACAACCCACAGTGACCCAAAATGACCATTAATCGAATTTTCTTGAACATGCAGCCTATCGTAATGCTATTCTCGTGCCCGAAACAATAGAATACAAAACTTCGTTAAAATCGTTAGAGCTATTTTCTAGATAAACTTAGTTTGACCCATTGCGAACCAAAATGACCCATTAATCGAATTTTCTTGGACATGCAGCCTATCCCAATGGTATTCTTGTGCCCCAAAACGATAGAACACAAAATTTCGCCAAAATCGTTAGAGCTGTTTTCTAGATAAACTTAGTTTGACCCACAGTGACCCAAAAATGACCCACTAATCAAATTTTCTCTAAGATGTGACTTAGCCCATTGGTCTTCTCATAATCCAAAGCAGTAGATTACAAAATTTAGTCAAAATCGTTAGAGTCGTTTTTTAGATAAATTTAGCTTGACCCGAAGTGACCCAAAAATGACCCACTAATCGAAATTTCTCGATAAATTTAGCTTGACTCGAAGTGACCCAAAAATGACCCACTAATCGAAATTTCTTGAACATGTGACCTAGCCCAATAGTTTTCTCGTGCCCAAAATCGGTTGGATATAAAATTTAGTCAAAATCGATTGAGCCGTTTTTCAGATATAATTAGCTTGACCCTGGTCTATTATGACCCAAAATGACCCACTAATCGAATTTTCTCGAACACGTGACCTAGCCAAATAGCCTTATCGTGCCCGAAAATGGTAAAATACAAAATTTCGTTAAAATCGTTAGAGCCGTTTTTAAGATAAAATTTACACACACACACGCACAACACACATACATACACACACAATTTTTGCTCGCATTATAGTATAAGATAAACAATATGACTGACAGCAACTTTATAAAATAAATAAATAATGCATTTTAACGCTTCAGTAATTTGTATTCAATTTTTTTATACAAACATATATATATATATATATATATATATATATATATATATATATATATATATATATATATATATATATATATATATATATATATATATATATTACAAAATTTAAAAATTTTCGTCAAGGTTGAAATTATTCTATATAAAATTCCCTTTTTATAATATCCCATATGTTACACTGGATTATTAAGTTAAAATCCTACTCTTAAACTAGTCTATTAATCTCCATATGTAAAGGTATAAGATCCTAATCCATCTAATAATATTTATTCCAAAATGCGTAAATCTAAAAATGGTGATAACTACTTTTATTTCTTTAATAAAACCCCTTTTCTTATTTAAATCCTTATTAAAATTCGCTATTATTTTCCGATTAATCAAAACCCCTAAATTATTTATTTAATTCCTAAAATAGCATAATGCATAACTGATACCGTCAAAAAAACTATTTATCTAAAACCTTTCTTTTATTAAAAAATATCAAGGTGTCTATATGCCAATGCTTTAAAACTTATTCCACGGGTATGACTTCTTTTTTTCTTTTTTTTTTTAATTATCGTCTGACGGGAAAAAAAGCCATTTCTAGATGCAATCTCGACAGCTGGGACTAAATTGTATTTGCGCCTTGTGCATCTTGTTTCAGATTATAGAAAGTTCTGTAACAATGTTTCGCGCCAGGAATCTTTTTTACTTTGATATTAATCGTACCGGAAATATTAATAAACCGTCTAAAAAGCGATTATAATTGGGGGAGAAGAATCAACTGATCTTACTGTAACTTTGCATCGATATAGTTTAAATACTAATGAGGAAGCCAGATAGTTGTGCAGAATTAAGAGGAAAACGGTGTAGAGCTGTGAGCAGAGATGTTTGCAAAAATATGTGTAAAAAACAGCGGAATAGTGTAGACAGGTGAAATGTAGTGGTATACGAAACAGAATAAGTGGAGTGATAGTAAGAGGAGAATGATATTATCGTTTGGAAAGCAGCAAAGAGATGGAACGTGGTTTAAGCGAGTTGTTTGATGCTAGTGAATTCTATTTTTTTTCATCGATTATATTGAGCCTTAGAACTATTTCTGATTGTGAATAAAGCTGGATGATGTCTCATTCTAATGCATCGTTTGTGTTCTTCATCTGTTTTTCTTCTTCAACAAACTAATCGGCCAATAACGCCTGTGCATTTATACGGAAACCTAACTAAACCCGGTAAACACCAACTGCTCTTCGTCAAATCATATCATACACACGCATATATAACGAATACACACATATATATATATATAACGAATTCTAAACACAAATTCGAATGAGTAAATTACAACTATAATTGAAACTATCTATGTACATTTGAAAATTATAATACACCTTTACATACAATAATAAATTAAGGTTTCAAAAAATACATATATTATTTTTAAAAAATGTAGTCCTTATTTAACTTTTATCCATCATATTTACTTAGTAATAGGAATAAGAACCATTTGTTTTAATAACTTCAGACTCTCCGTTTTTTATATTCTCTATAAAAGAATAAAATGTTTTGAGGAATATTTTGTCCACGAAACGCTAATTGCTTCTCTAAGTTCAACAACGATTAAAAATTCCTTTTTCACAGGAATTCTTCCAAAACAATACTACATGCTGTTTCTAAAGCGCTATAATATATCTCTGTGTTTCCCAGGATAATAAGCTTAAATATACCCAAAATTGCCTTAAATGTAATATACACGTGAAGGCGTGATAATCTTAAATATACCTGAAATTATCTTAAATATGATATATGATATACAAACGAACCCAGTGGTGGGGGTCCCTTCTTGCTTCAGAAAGACTAAATTGTAGGTTTGACCAGAATGTCCAGAAAAAAGAAAGACCTGGCCGGACTGAGTTGAGAAAAGATAAATATGTACCCGGTACCAGTCTAATGAGAGTAAATCGATCATACAGAAGACCGCGGGGCAGACCTCGTTAAGGTTTCCGGCCAGTACCAGATTTCTACAGATTTTTGCTGAACACAAAAAATTTATTAAGGATTTTCGTGATTTGAGATCCTATCAGTTGATAAATATACCTTTGTCATATTACCAACTCCTTCCTATCACGACGTCTTCCCTTCCGTTCCGAATAAATCATCTCGTCATTACATTTTATAATAAATTTCCAAAGTAAAATCTATTTCACATTTCTTGAAACTCTTTTTTTATTCAATATTTCATCAGTGTTTTGTCTGTATAGGAATATAAAATGCACAATTGGGTGCTGAGAATTTTAAATAGAATTAGCTAAATAACAATTAAATTTCTCATTATTTGCAAAAACTCGTCTTCTTTTATGAAATCGCAAAAAAATTACAAATTGTTGTACAAACTTCTAATGCAAATTATTAAAAAGAGAATGCATTTTACTATATCAAGATAAAAGATGGAAATTTGATTGGGAAAATCGCAGCAAAAGGCGAAAAAAAACTTTAAAAATCACAAAAAACTAAATAAAAAATCTCAGTTTCAGGTGCTATAGTGCCTCATTTTGTCCATCAGGAACCAGTTTAGCTACTACATACGATAAGTTTCCCTAGCCATCGCCAACACAGACAGAGAGAGAAAGAAAGAAAACAGATAAACACTCCCTTTTATTAATCTAGATAATTAATCAGGTAGGAGGTTTCCAGATTTCTTATCAATGACTTTCTTATAATAAATGTCTTGATTAATTATATAAATTTGACTTTTTAAATCATTTAATTATTTCATCAATATTCATTATTTTTCTTACGAGACATACATAAATGACATATTATCCGAAAGAAATTTAATTACATTTTGCTATGGCATATAAAATATTAAACACTTTTATTTTTTTAATTTTAACTCCATTAGTGAAACTCTCTCTCAGGTACTTCCTGAGTTTAATAAATTAACTCTAGCAGAACTTCAGTAATTTAATTGCGTATCGTTGCTCTTTTTATTAAAAAATTAAATAATTTTTCACAAATTTAAATAATGCTAGTGACATGTTTCTTTATAACATATATTTATTATTAAATATGATAATATTACCGTAACGATTAAAATAGTTTCAATTTTTTTTCAAAATTTCAGAAATTATCTTTTACAAAATTTGGAAGATTTTCTTGGAAAATTAAAATATACTTACAATAATTTCTTGAGATCATCTCTTCAATATATTTTAAATTAAAAATAAAAATTATCCATCTAAAATTTGTAGTTGCAAGTATTAAATGATATCCGTATTTTTTAAAGCATTTCTTATACTTAGTGTTATTTCATTTCAATAAAAAACGGTCAGAAGTGTACGGTTTTTTACATTTTTTATTTATTTATTTATTTATTTATTTATTTTATTTATTTATTTTTTTTTTTTTTTTTGTGCGTGGAAGGTGGGAAGAAAAGGATTACGCAAATAATTATTCAAATAGAAGTGAATATATATATATATATATATATATATGTATGTAATAATAAAAAAAATTTGCCCTTTTACCTTTGTTACTTTATTCCAAATTCTTATATACCTACCTTTTTTACCTGTCTTTTAATAATTTCTTAAATATCCTTTATAGTTTAGCGAATAGAAATACCTTTCCCCTGAAAGGGTTAAACGCGTATTAATGTTCTTATTATTTTAAAGTTTCCTTTCTCTTTTAATATTCACGTGTAAATACAATTTTCAAGACATATTTTCAATATTTTCCTGCTTTTAACACGTACTCATTTAATAGTAATTTTAAAGTTTTTTTTTTCTATTTTTAATAATCACGTATAAATAAATTTATTAAAGAATCAAAGTTATTTTTTCGAATAAAACTACATAAAATTTGCCATGATCGCAAAGAATTCTTGGTACTTTTATGTTAGCCAGGTGCAAATCTCGCCAATAGCTTTTTTTTAACTTGCCAGTTGCATTTTTTTATTTTTCGAGTTGTAAATTAAAACGATACTACTTGGTTATCCCATCTATCGCCAGACTATAAGATTAAATGACAATAATGGTTGATCGTAAATGTCACATTCACTTGACTTTAAGAAAGTTACACGGGTTTATACGGCGTTTTATTTGTATTTTTATTAAATGTTATACTAATTTATTTGTTTTTTCGTTATTTAAAATAAAAATTACGTCAATTTGTATAATTTGGTGAGCGGTTTGGCGATTTATATAATTTGGCGTAATTGGTCGACTGGATAACTAAGTAGTACCATTAGAATTTGAAATTAAATGTCATGATTTGTTACATTATTTAATCGGGTTTGGCGTGATTTTCTTTTTACAACAATTTGGCGAAAACCTGGTTTTCGAATACCAGTTACATATGTAGTTTTAAATTATTTTCTATTATTTTTAAAATGAAATAACAATATATAAATAAAAAGTTAATTAATAACTATAGAACAAAACAATTTGTAACATCTTTTTTAATAAAAAGAAAATAAATGTAAATAAACATTTACTAATAAATAAGCAACAATAACCGGGTTACTATGTCAGGCAAAATAACGCCATTTTGGTGCCAATTAGGTACCCCTGTGCGTATATGACATCTGCGCCTAATATTTTTCGTTTCGTTTCGTTAAAAAAAAAAAAAAAAAAAAAAGACGTGAAATCCATTAATTTTAAATGTTTCAGCTTTAAATGAAAGTTTTGCATTAAATAAAATGATAACGAAATACAAAAAAGCATTGTTCTTAGCATAGACTTAAGGGAGGCCAAACTGGTCGCCAAATTAGTTTAAAATAATAACCTTTTCTGAAATATGAAAAAAAAATACCTGTTATGATTAAAATTTGAGTTGCAATCATTAGAAAAAAGTATTTAAAATTAGAAAAAAAATTAATATTCGAAAACTAATTCGAATTTAAAAATTCTAATACCAGTTTTGAGATTTGCGGATCACTACAGATTTTTGGTGTTAATTTCATCGCAATGTATTCCATATTTTAGGAAAAATCGCCGTGAAACATAATCAGTTGTTTAATCAGTCGTTTCAAAGAATCGTTTCATAAATTCTTTACATTTGAGTCGTTTCATATATCCGTTTCATAAATTCATTTCATTAGTATTTTATATATATAGGGTAGATTTAAAAAACTCAATATTCATATGTATTTTTGTTTCTTCCACTTTAAACGCATTGAAAATAACTTAAGAAATAGTGAAAGTTTGTTCTTTATTAACTTTTCATGTATCTATTTTTTTTTTTTTTTTTTTTTTTTTTTTTTTTTTTTTTTAATGTTGGCTTAGAAATAAAACTGTAAATGATATTCCATTATACCCAAACTTCGTCTATATATGTGTGTGTTCCTACCACTTTTTAAAAACTGTATTATGAATTCATAATTAATACTTCAAAAGCACTTAAATAAAAGAGTTTATAGATGGGCAATCATGCCTCTACTTTTACAAAAATATCATGAAATACATAAATTATTGTTTTAGCGATGCTTAATTAATGTTACTGTCTTACATTGATTTTCATTTTTCAAAAACTAACTCGCTAATCAATCATTCAAAATTGATAAAAAATTTGTATTTTCATGATTTTCTGGCATGCGGAAATTACATACAGGGTGTCCCAAAAGTCCCTGACACATTTTGAAATTGAATATAAAATCAAGTAACTGTCCTACAGGAGTGTGGTTTGGGCTGAACTGCTTCTCACGGTGAAAAGTTTTCTTTAAGCGAAATGAAATTAGTTCCAAACTTCGATCATAGATGGAGCCACGTGTCCGTGTATTTGGTTTCAAACATGTGATTTTTTCTGATTTTCAGATTAGTTTCGACTTATTTACGAAGTACCAACCTAAGTAATTAGCTTTGTGGCTGCGAGTCGTCATTTCTGTGTCACAGTGTCAAAACTAATCTGAAAAACAGAAAAAACGCACGTCTGAAACTAGACGTACGGACAAGTGGCCTCATCTATGATCGAAGTTTAGAACAAATCATTCTATTCGCTTGAAGAAAGTTTTTCATCGTGAGAAGCATTTTAGTTCAAATCTCACTCATGTACGACGATTACTTCAATTTATATTGAATTTTGAAATTTGCCAGGGACGTTTGGGACACCCTACATAATAACATTACGGTGTTGCTATTGAAATTTTAAAAGTTGGTTTCAAATTTAATATGCAGATGATCCTTTATAACAAAAGTTCACGCGTTCGCAATTTCTATTCTAGTCCAATTTTCGTTAATAACAGCAACCTGCAAGATTTGGGTTTTGTCATGTTCTTTAGATTTTGATAATTTATTCTTATGTATTTTGTAGTGCTGAATCCGAAAATGACCTTCAGTTTTAAACATCACCTCAGATTTTCAAAAAATCGGTAAATTTCAAAGTGAAAAAGTGAAAAAATAGCGAAAATCTATGATGGTTGTGTTTTTTAGCTTATGATAATAGATTCTAATGCATTTTTTAGCACTGAAACCGAAAATATTTTAATTTTCTAAAATTCGAAATATTGCGAAAATCTGATGCTATAAAATACACTTAAAATGTTTTTTATAATATAATAATTTATTCGTTTTTTTGGCTTATACTATGCATTATTACAGATAAACATGTTAAATTTAAATATTTAATATCTGTACATTGTTATTCCATGTGTGGAAATTTTTTTGGACATCTTATACTCTTATATTTTCTATTAAGTCCATATCGGTGTAACATCCAGCAATAGTCCGCCATCACCGTAGTATTCCATTTTCCTTGATACCTCCTTTTCAATTTTTTGATGCCCTGATGAAATTGCTCATCCATCTCTTAGCTAACGACACCCAGATTTTCAGGAAAATAGTCCAAACGTGCGATTAGGAAGCGTACCTTCAAGCTCACAGAGCAGCCTAAATTTTTGTACTTCTGCAGCATGTTCTTAACGATTGATTTGAAGTTAGGATCTTTTTTATTGCCTCAAAGCTTGCTTATTACGCCTTTAAAGGCTCCGCAGGCTTCTTTTTCCAAAACTCCCGTTTGTTTCTCAAAATTAACACCATTGATATGTTTTCTAAAGTTTTCTAAAGGCCGGTAAAGACGCCATCTATTATTTTGTCGAGACTGGAAATTTGACGCAGATATATTTAAAACATTTGACTTCTTTTCAAAAGGCTTTGACAAATTGCTTTGACAGATTTTCGCTATTGTTTTATTTTTTAACTTATAATTTTACGATTTGCGAAAAATGCTGACATAATGGTTAAAAATAAAGGACATTTTTGGATTCAGATCTAAAACATACATGACAAATAATTATCAAAAGTTAAAAAACACAATCATCACTTATTTTATAGTGTTAGATTTTCGCTATTTTTTTACATGTACGGTTTGCGAAAAATACTGACATGATGGTTAAAAATGAAGGTAATTTTCTGATTCAGCGCTAAAAAAATACAGCAAACAAATATCAAAAGTTAAAAAACACAACTATCTCAGGCTTGTGTAATTATTAGAAAAAAATTACAATTACATATGTATCAGTTATAGAATCCTGTTCTTGTGTTCACAAATGATAAAAATTACAATGAAATGCAATATATATATATATATATATATATATATAAGAAATTACTGGTCGAAACTTTTTTCTGAATTATTTCTTTGTTTACACTAAAACAACCTATAATTAAATTAAAAATAACTGAATGCAATTTCTGACATAAATTTTTCTTCCGGCAAAATTTGTTGCTTACACTTTTATGTGTGTCATAAACAATATCTCAAAAGAAATCAGTGTCCTCAGGAGTTTACTCTCTTTTTGATTCAAGATGAGACTATAAAGACTAATTTAGAATGACAGAATTTTTTATTCTAAAAATCCAGACGCAGTCTACTTATTCCTGAGGAAAAGTAGAAGTAATATTAAGTCAGCCACTGAAACGAGAGTTTTGTCTACATTTGAGTTAGATATGAAGGGTAAAAGACATTAAACAATGGATTTTAGTATTCTTTAAAATTTGGAGCACAAAATATTATGTTTTTTGTATCTAAATGATTTGCCTTTGAAGACCATTTCAAAAGGTTTTAAAGACATGGTATCTTTGAAAGGATGAGCATTGTTATATCGCTTACCTGCAAGAAAAGTGACACATGTCGACAAAAGTAAATTTCACAGGAGAGGGCCAAGAAAATTTGCATGATTTTACGGTAACATGAAATAAGAGCACTTATCTCTGCCTGCAGGAATGAAAACGTGCATAAAAGCGTAAAACCCTTAAAAATGAAGACGTAGGATGAGGTTTGGAGACTAGGTTATTTTACCTCCCACACAATCCACTCTTTTCCTGTGGCCACAAATGGACATGTAGAGTAATAAATTGATTTTCCGCATAGCTACACATATGAAACTGTTTGTGGAGCAAGACGCACAAATGACAGACCTATTTGTGGAATAAAAGGCAAAATTAATTTTTGCGAGATGCGTCACTGTTCTTGCGGGTGAGCGATATAATATTTTTTATATGAAATTAATTACTTGGAATTTTTATCACATTTTACTAATGTAACTTTATAATTTTATGTTTTTATAAATTCTTTAAATGTATTGTTTCTACAGAAATTATTTCAAACACTCAATATTCTTATAAATTCCTCTTTTATATTTACTCTTTAAAACCTTGATCAAGAGTAAAATTTTCTAAAATACAATTTGGCAGGAAACAGTCAATATTCTAGAACTTTAAATGTAAAATTCAAAAATGTATTTTAGAAAATTTTACTCCTGATAATAGTTTTAAAGAGTGAACCGAAACGTTGAGATTTATTTTGTATTAGATATTACAATTGAAAGCCCTTAATTATCATTAAGAATGTTTTCCTGTTTCGTCCTTTGTGTTTTTACGTTCATTGTTATATTTTTTCCATTCATGCAAAAATATTTTTTCTTAAATTATTGAATAAGAATCTATTTTCCATTTTTCTCTATTTTTTTCTAATCCAACGTTCGATACTATTATTACAGATACATAGAACAGTTATTATATGTTATTATAGAACCGTTTACATATTCTACTCATTTTTTTTAAAGAAAACTTTTAATAAAAGCATGTGCGCCTAAACGTTATGCTTAAATGAACAAACTCATAAGAAATATTTAAAAGAATATATTTTAGCTACTGGATTTCTGTGGAAAAGTTAACATTTTATGTCAAAGTAACTATTAGTTTGTACCTATTAAAACAAACTAAAGTTAAATTAATAGTAACAAAAAACAATATCTGAAAAAAAAGTATTCGCTTGAAATTTTTTTGCTAAAGTTAAACATTCATATCTATATCTATACTCCTATTATAAAGAGGTAAAAATTGTTTATTTGTAGGAGGTAAGCTCTGGAACTACTGAACCGATTCCAAAAGTAATGGTATCTAAATGATGGTGTTAGTCCAACTTAGAACATAGGCTATATCTTATGTCCGTGCCACTGGCCAAAATGGGGTGCAGGAGCAAAAAACGTTCTAAAAATGCAATTTTTGCGTTACTGGATGGCCTAGAAACATGAAATTTGGAATATTAGTTACTTATACGGTATAAATTATGTCTAAGAACAGTTCTTAAACAATACGAAATTTAAAAGGGGTGAAAATGCACAAAAAGCGTTCTAAAAAACGTTCTAAATGTTAGTTTCTACCTAATCTCAGGAAATACCAAACCGATTTAAAAAATATTGGTGTCAAAATGATGGTGACAACGG
This sequence comes from Maratus speciosus, assembly GCA_963932465.1. Taxonomy (NCBI): domain Eukaryota; kingdom Metazoa; phylum Arthropoda; class Arachnida; order Araneae; family Salticidae; genus Maratus; species Maratus speciosus. The sequence goes on along the minus strand of OZ010786.1, from coordinate 53,494,542 downwards.
TTGCTCCAAGATAGGCTATATTTTATGTCGGTGCCATCACCCCAAAGGGGGTGCAGGAGCAAAAAACATTCTAAAAATGCGATTTATGTGTTACTGAAGGACCTAGAAATATGAAATTTGAAATATTAGCTACTTATTAGATATAAAGGATTTCTAAGAACAGTTCTTAATCAATTCGAAATTTAAAAGGGGTGAAAATGTGCGAAAAGCATTCTAAAAAACGTTCTACATGATGGTTTCCACACAATCTCAGAAAATACCAAACCGATTTAAAAAATTAAGACGTCAAAATCATGGTGACTACACTTGCTCCAACATAGGCTATGTTTTATGTCGGTTCCACTACCTCAAAGGGGGTGCAGGAGAAAAACGTTCTAAACTGCGGTTTTTGCGTCACGGAAGGGCTTAGAATCGTGAAATTTGAAATGGTAGTTAGTTATAAGATATCAATGATCTCTAAGGACATTTCCTAAAAAAAAAAAAAAATTTAATTTAAAATGGGGTCAAAATGCGCAAAAAGCGTTGTAAAAAAAGTTCTAAATTGCGATTTATATGCAATCTCAGGAAGTACCGAACCGATTTCAAATATAATGGTGTAAAAATGATGGTGACAGATCTTCCTCCAAGATAGGCTATATTTTATATCTGTTTCCACTACCCCAGAGGAGATGCAGGAGCAAAATGAGTGAAAAGCGTTCTAAAAACGTTCTAAATGCCGATTTGTCAGCAATACCTCAGGAAGAATCCAACTTATTTCAAACGTAATGGTAGGATACTGATGCTGACAGCCTCTGCTCTAACATAGATGCTATTTTATATCAGTATCACTATCACCTAGACGTTGCAGAAGCAAAAAAGCGTTCTAAATTTCGATTTTTGCGATCGTTAGGGGCTAGCAATTTAAAATTAGGCAAGGTACATATTTATTAGATATAAATGATCTTTAAGAACAGTTTCGAAAAAAATAGAAATTTAAAAAAGGGTGAAAATGCGCGAAAAGCGTTCTAAAAACGTTCTAAATTGCGATTTCTACTCAATCTCAGAAATACCAAAGCTATTTCAAAAGTAAATGTTGCAAATCTATGGTGACAGTCCCTGCTATAGCATAGGTTATATTTTATGTTGTTGTCACTACCATCTGATGGTTGCAAAAGCAAAACATGTTCTAATTTGCGTTTTCTGCTCAACTGAGGGGTCTAACACTTTGAAGTATGGCATGGTATTTACTTACAAGATGCAACTGCTTTCTAAGAGCAGTCGAAAGAAAATTCTAAATTTAAAAAGATGAAGTGAGCGAAAAGCGTTATAAATTACAATTTTTATGGAATCTTATCAAATACCAGACCGATTAAAAAAATAATGATGACAAATTGTTGCTGATAGAACCTGCTCAAACATAAGCTATATTTTATGTCTGTGCCACTACCACCAGAGGGTTGCAGGAGCTAAAAACTTCCTAAATTGCGATTTCTGTGATACTGAAGAGGCTAGAAACTTTAAATATGGCATGGTAGTTTCTTATAAAATATAAATGTCATCCAAGGACTTTCAAAAATAAATTTGAATTGAAAAGGGGTGAAGCGAGGGGGAGGTGCGAAAAGAACATTCTAAAAAAGTCCTAAATTACGATTTCTATGCAATTTTAGGAAATATAAACCGATTATAAAAGTAATAGGTGCGAATTAATGTTAACAGTCTCTGATCCGACACAGGCTATATTTTATGCCGATGATTCTGCCACCTGGGGTACACAGGAACAACAAACGTTCTAAAAAAAGGCCTTTAAAAGCTTTCTAAATTTCGTTTCTGTGGAATATTAGGAAAAAAAACCGATTTAAAAATTAATGTTGGCAAATTAATGGTGACAGTTCCTATTTCAACATATCCCTTTACGTTTAGAGAGGTAGTAGGACTTGGAATTTGATATGATAGTTAACTTTAAGATGTAAGAAGATGGTTTCTAAAAAAAAAAAAAAAAACTTCAAATGAATACTGAAATGAGTGTATTAATTGAGCATAAAAGTTTCAAAATATTTTCTAAATTATCATTTATTTAGTTTTATTTCGTTTATTAATTTAAGTCTAATTTATGCGAAATGCAGTGTAACAATCAAGTGTAACAATCAAATCAACAATGCAGTGTTTAATCAAACTGTGTTTTAAATAGTAATTTTTGAATTATTCCTAAAAGTAATAAGTACCTTTTAATAAAAAAAAACTTTTAATAAAATAAAATATTACCTTTTAATAAAATGAAAATTTAGTTAGTACCTTTTAATAAAAATTAGACATATAAATATCACTTGGCATATTTCAAATATTACGCGAGCAAAGCCCCGGCGTTAGCTAGTATGACATAAAAGCTACCTTAACAATCTAAAGAAAATCAGTATCCTTTGAGGTTTCACTTTTTTTCGTATTCAAAACGAAATTCTGTAATAAGTTATGCGTGATTTAAATTCCTATTCAAAGAATTCGGACATAGTCTTACTTTTCCCGAGTAAAACCGCGAAGCAATATTAACCCTTTCGGGACCAGTGATGCCAAATGGCATCATGAAATCTCGGAGATTCTGTTTGGTGTCATTCAAAAGAAACTTTTTCTGTCTTTTCAGTAGTATTTATTTATTTCCTCAACAAATGGTAACAAAGCTTCCAGAAACTGAAAAGGATTGCTTGAAAAGTATTGCTTTTAAAACGTGAATTGAAAACATAACTGTGATAAAAAATGTTATTCCCACTTTTCCTTTTTTTTTAATTACAATTTTTTAACTATAAGTTGTAATATGTATGAAATACATATTTATGTACTTATAATTTAATAATTGTATTTTTATTTCAGTAACAATGCACAGCAAATATACATGATTCCAAATGGCATCACTCGGACTAGATAGATAGTTACAACTTAACTCTCTATTTTGATTTCTTATCTGATTTGGTAGTTTTGTGAAAGGAAAAAATTCCATTACTATTTATCATGGCAATGCGAAAAAAGGAGTTTGTATCATTAGAAAGAGCCATTTATCTACTATAAGGAGTGATGATCTTTCAGATACAGAAATTGAAAAATCTGACGAAGAAGACAGTGAAAGTGCACGCAATATACCAAAAGCAGATGATTGTGTGCAATATTGCGACAGTTGATTGCGTGGTTGTCGAATTCAAGTGTTGCGCTCGTCGGCCTAACTGTTCGGGGTTTTCCATAGTTGCCCAATTCACTTGTCAATATTCTTGATCTAGATACAAATGATTCAGTCGGTCCTGTTACTATTTCTGTATGTAATAAGTATTAGAAGTTGAAGTTGAAAATGTCGATCAGTTAGAAGATAAGAATATTGAACCATTTGACACGACATTTAGAGAAACTTCTTCATTACCTCCTGATGATATTTTAGTTCTTATGAGTACTTTAAATTATTTTGAGATGAATAAATTACAGATAACTTAGTGTATCAAGTGGCTGAGAGGTTCCGCTGCCTCTTAGAGGGGAAGTGCTGGTTCGGAACCAATCGTGCTCGCCGACCTAACTGTTCGGAGTTTTTCGTGTTCTTTATTGAACCATGGGTGTAAATGCGTGTTAGGTTCACTTAGAAAGACAACCACTGAGTACACCCCTCCCTAGGGCATATATCTCTGGTGTAGATAATCGGTCATTATGAACAACACCAACACCACCTTAGTGCATCAAAGAAATCTCTATTTTGCCAAAAGCCTGGAACTTCAGTAAATACTATTATACATCAAATGGAGATTAAAAAATGAATACGCATTAAAACTTGAATGTGTATTTTCTTTTCTTTTGACTCCAATGATGCCAAATGGCATCATGAGCTTTTCGTGTACAATTCCTATTTGATCCTAATGATGTCAAATGACATCGTTTAAAAAGCAGTTAAAAATTTTAAATATTTTTTAATTATTATATTTATGTTTATATTAGCTAAAAATAGCCTTAATTCCAGAAATTCAGATTTTTCCTCTTGTAAATAAAATTGCGGGCCTGAAAAGGTTAAACTAGCAGTTGAAGCAAAACTTTTATTTACTTTTTTATTTAGATATGAAAAATAAGATTAGATAGGACAATAAAGATTCGATTTTTTTATTTTTAACACTTTCCAACATAGTTAAAAAATATCTGTGACTTTGGTTTGTCTGTCCGTCTGGCAGTGCTCCAACTCTCGTAAATATATTCGGATTGCTCTGTCATTTTTATATGTTATTGACATTCACTATAGCAGGATCCCTATTGATAATGAAGCGGTAACATTTGTAGTTCATTTATAGGGACAGCCAAAGGTTACTTTACGGTTAATGGGGGAAAATCGTTGTAAGTGCATTTTAATGATGTTGCACCATTTTAAACATAATGAAATTTATATGCATTTATGAAGTGCACTATCACATTCATTCTGTGTATCATGGGATGCAAAACATTTATTATTCATTTACAGGGAAAAACTAAATAATTCCATTACATAATGGTCTGCGGAATCAAACTTGTTGCAGCATATGTTAATTATGTAACACTATTTCAAATATAATGAAATTGATATACATTACTGACTGCAAGATACATGCTGTAGAATATGATGCGCATAAATTTTATCGTTCATCTACAGGGACACACAAAAGATTTCAATTACACTACTATTTTTTTGCCTATTATATTGTGTGTATAAAATGCATAGATGATATATAAGGCAGCACAAAAGAACTCGAGTACATTTCTGTATTTTGACGGTTTTAGCCTACTATGTAGTATATATACAAATCTATCGAGCTTACATAGGACAGCAAAAAAGAGATCGGACATTTCCCTGGCTATATCTGGTAATTGCGGAAATTGGGTTTTTAAAGGTGTTTTCCAAAATGTTTACTTAGATATTACCCTTCGCCTTATTAAACAGGGAAGTTTTGTTACTGTATTCAGAATGTGTTGGAAAGTGTTTTATAAGCTATGCTTTACGCATGATTTTTCGTTCTTGTTTTTAAGCATGAACCACTTTCAAAATCGTTGCTAAAAACTGCAAACATTGTGTTTTGGTCTAATATTTTAAATAGTTTTAAAAACACCTTAGTATTGTTTCCCTGTTAAAATTTCTTTAGCGTGTTAAGATTAGAGTAAAACTTGTTTCAATTGTTTTCGGTATTTATTTATAAAAATACGCTCATTTGTTTCTTATAACAATATAAAACGCGCATTATATACACACTCTACATTTGCCATTACAGAAACGTGAAAAATAAGTTTTCATTAAATGTGGTTTTTAAATTTCATAAAAAAAATGAAAGCGATATTTATTAAACTTTGTTTTTCTCATAGTTAATTCCCTAAAGTAAGTCATATTTCGCAAAAAGAAATATGCCAATATATCTCAGAGAATATTCCACTTAGAAACACAAACTTTTTTTCTTCGTAGTAGGTAATTAATATTAATTTAAGTATAATTTATAGAACCAGAGATCTTATAAAAAAATAAATTTCGTGTTTTAATACGTATCCTTCGAAAGTAAATGTTTTATCTAAAAGCTATACTTGTCTTGTGAACATTTTGTAATTGAACGTATGGTTCCATCAGCCATGATTTAAAGCAGTGATGCTCACTATTTTTTGTAAAAAGTATTTACACTCTGCTATTTGAATAAAAGCAATAATCGCCATAAAAGTGACAGAATTTTTTCAGTAAGTAATGTTAGGTATTCATTAAAAATAGCAACTCTGCGACCCACGGTCTGCTTAGTGAATACCACAGTTTTAAGAGGGGCACGGAACCTTTGAACTGTTTTGTTAAATAGTTTTATAAAAGAAAATGATTTATTCAAGAAAACACAAAATTTTTGAAGTAAATTTTGAATGTTTTTTGTTGTTGTTGCTGTTTTTGAAAAAATAGCAAAGCTTCCAAAAAGCCTTAAAGAAGGCTATAAAAACCACACTTTTCCTAAAATTTTGAACTTTTTGTAACTTTTCTTACACGTGAGATCTATAATGTTAGGGATCATATTTAAAAGTTAATTAGCTTTAAAAAACAAAATTTATTAAAATCATAAAATATGTAAAAATACTATTTATTTAACTTTTTTTTTTTTACAATAGCTTTTTACAATAATATTGCTGAAAATCCTATTGCTACCTTAGTAGAAAAACTGATCGAACTTTCATAAACCATTTATCGTTTTCCGATAGCACCCGATGATCGAATACGCTTGATAAACCAATGAATTATCTTAAAAAATAAACGGAAATGTCTCATCGAGAGCCGAACTTATCGATATCGGAAGCAGGTGAATTTATGATTAAAAGAAGGTGGGTTTATAATAAACGTAACTTTTTCCTAATTAACAACCGATTAACTTAATAAGGCATTCGATGAATATACGATAAAACTTTATGAACGATTTTTGATTAAAACGAGATGAACGAGGAAGTTCTGTGATGAATATCCGATTGATATTTGATAAAAATCGGTCTTAATTTTCCGTCAAATGAAAATTGATGCATAGCTTGATGTTACCTTTTAAATAAATACAATGTTAATTACCTTTCATGCGGCAGTTTACAAAAGTGATGAGACACTTTTAAAATCTAAAATTATTGGAATTATTATTTCATTGAAATTTTGAAAAAGAAACTGTTTACAATGAAAAAATTTGTAATGAAAATTTATATTTTAATTCATAAATGGCACATTATAGGAATACAAACTACCTACTGGCTGTTCCCATTTTAATGAAACATGCGCTAAAATGTAAAATGGATAAAATTATAACTTTGGTTGAAAATCTTAAATTGTAGGTTTGAATAATTTTCAGTAAACAAAAATAATATTCTACAGATGATTTACTAGAGTCTTTTAATTTTGTCAAGTTGGAAATAGCTTTTAGAACTACGGTATTGAAAAGCAATCTGTTTTGACACTTTATGCTCATATTTTATGTTTTGATCGAAGTTTAGATATTTCCAGGAATATGTATGGCTTATTCATGAATTCCTTTCTCTATTATAATACACCCATCATGCATATTTTCCTGTTATATTTAAAATGTATATTATTTATATTAATTAATAACTAATAAGAATATCCGAATTTTCTAATATGATTTTATCGAATAGTAAATCGCGTGAAATAAATCAAAAGTACTTTGTGCATACATTTACCTGTATTTATGCTTTATCAAGTGATGCAATACAGAAACAAATTTCTTAGTCGCATTACATTTATGCCATTTGACGTCACATTGAAATTCTTCGGAATGAAAATCGTTTTAATATAATATGACGTATAGGATAACCAAACTACCTACTGGCTGTTCCCATTTTGCTAAAACATGCGCTAAAATGTAAAAGGGATACAATTATAACTTTGGTTGAAAATCTAAAATTGCAGGTTTGAATACGTTTTCAGTAAACAAAAAATACGATTCTACAGATGGTTTATTTCAGTCTTTTAATTTTATAGAGTACTAGCGGGCGAGCTACGCCCGTCAACCCCCGTTCAGACTTCACAACCTCTAAAAACATCATAATGTGCCCTGTTAAAAAATATTACCAGGTTACGAAAGATTGAATAATGTTATCACTATGACGGCGGCTATCTTCTTTAATTGGGTGGCCATCCTTCTCCCTTTAAATGGGGCATTTTTCGATAACCATGATCTCATCCACCGCTGTCGTCACTGCCCCCTGAATACTAGGCCTGAGCGCTGACACAAAAATGGCGGCTGCCGGAGGCGGATTTTTTTCAGCGTGAGTACAGACCCTTGAATTTGAATACATATATTTTTTTTTTTTAAGTTTCTTGTGCCTTATTTTTCTGAGATTAAATAAGTCAAAAAAAAACTTTTGTAAAATACTGGTGTCTAAATTCAGTGAACCGTATAAATGCTGAAAAAAAAATCCGCCTACGACAGCCGCCATTTTTGTGTCAACGCTCAGGCCTAGTATTCAGGGGGCGGTAGCTATCTAACAACTGACAGATATTTTCGGGTTTGAAAAGTAACATCGATTTCACATTAGAAACTCAGCTTGTACAGAATGGTTAGGTTAAAAAATCTCACTTTCTGACCTTTCTGATATAACGATGCTATTAACAATATTCTCCCTGTAAGTTCGAGGTTAAAAAACTCCGTCTACTTGGGAATAGCTCTTAGAGCCACGGTATTGAAAAGCAATCTGTTTTGAAATTTTACGCTTATATTTTATGTTTTGATCGAGTTTTAGATATTTTTAAGAACAGGTATAGCTTATTCATGAATTTTTTTCTCTATTTTAATACGCCCATAATGCATATTTTTATGTTATATTTACAATGTATATTGTTTGTATTAATTAATGAGAATATCCAAATTTTCTAATATGAATTTATCGAATAGTAAATCGAACAAAATAAATTAAAGTATTTTGCGCATATATTTACCTGTATTTATGCTGTATCAAGTGATGTAATACAGAAACAAATTTCTTAGTCGCATTACATTTATGCCATTTGACGTCACATTGAAATTCTCCGGAATGAAAATCGTTTTAATATAATATGACGTATAGGAGAACCAAACTACCTACTGGCTGTTCCCATTTTGCTAAAACATGCACTAAAATGTAAAAGGGATACAATTATAACTTAGGTTGAAAATCTAAAATTGCAGGTTTGATTACGTTTTCAGTAAACAAAAAATACGATTCTACAGATGGTTTATTTCAGTCTTTTAATTTTATAGAGTACTAGCGGGCGAGCTACGCCCGTCAACCCCCGTTCAGACTTCACAACCTCTAAAAACATCATAATGTGCCCTGTTAAAAAATATTACCAGGTTACGAAAGATTGAATAATGTTATCACTATGACGGCGGCTATCTTCTTTAATTGGGTGGCCATCCTTCTCCCTTTAAATGGGGCATTTTTCGATAACCATGATCTCATCCACCGCTGTCGTCACTGCCCCCTGAATACTAGGCCTGAGCGCTGACACAAAAATGGCGGCTGCCGGAGGCGGATTTTTTTCAGCGTGAGTACAGACCCTTGAATTTGAATACATATATTTTTTTTTTTAAGTTTCTTGTGCCTTATTTTTCTGAGATTAAATAAGTCAAAAAAAAAACTTTTGTAAAATACTGGTGTCTAAATTCAGTGAACCGTATAAATGCTGAAAAAAAAATCCGCCTACGACAGCCGCCATTTTTGTGTCAACGCTCAGGCCTAGTATTCAGGGGGCGGTAGCTATCTAACAACTGACAGATATTTTCGGGTTTGAAAAGTAACATCGATTTCACATTAGAAACTCAACTTGTACAGAATGGTTAGGTTAAAAAATCTCACTTTCTGACCTTTCTGATATAACGATGCTATTAACAATATTCTCCCTGTAAGTTCGAGGTTAAAAAACTCCGTCTACTTGGGAATAGCTCTTAGAGCCACGGTATTGAAAAGCAATCTGTTTTGAAATTTTACGCTTATATTTTATGTTTTGATCGAGTTTTAGATATTTTTAAGAACAGGTATAGCTTATTCATGAATTTTTTTCTCTATTTTAATACGCCCATAATGCATATTTTTATGTTATATTTACAATGTATATTGTTTGTATTAATTAATGAGAATATCCAAATTTTCTAATATGAATTTATCGAATAGTAAATCGAACAAAATAAATTAAAGTATTTTGCGCATATATTTACCTGTATTTATGCTGTATCAAGTGATGTAATACAGAAACAAATTTCTTAGTCGCATTACATTTATGCCATTTGACGTCACATTGAAATTCTCCGGAATGAAAATCGTTTTAATATAATATGACGTATAGGAGAACCAAACTACCTACTGGCTGTTCCCATTTTGCTAAAACATGCGCTAAAATGTAAAAGGGATACAATTATAACTTAGGTTGAAAATCTAAAATTGCAGGTTTGATTACGTTTTCAGTAAACAAAAAATACGATTCTACAGATGGTTTATTTCAGTCTTTTAATTTTATAGAGTACTAGCGGGCGAGCTACGCCCGTCAACCCCCGTTCAGACTTCACAACCTCTAAAAACATCATAATGTGCCCTGTTAAAAAATATTACCAGGTTACGAAAGATTGAATAATGTTATCACTATGACGGCGGCTATCTTCTTTAATTGGGTGGCCATCCTTCTCCCTTTAAATGGGGCATTTTTCGACAACCATGATCTCATCCACCGCTGTCGTCACTGCCCCCTGAATACTAGGCCTTAGCGCTGACACAAAAATGGCGGCTGCCGGAAACGGATTTTTTTTCAGCGTGAGTACAGACCCTTGAATTTGAATACATATTTTTTTTTAAGTTTCTTCTGCTTTATTTTTCTGAGATTAAATAAGTCAAAAAAAAAACTTCTGTAAAATACTGGTGTCTAAATTCAGTGGACCGTATAAATACTGAAAAAAAAAATCCGACTACGACAGCCGCCATTTTTGTGTCAGCGCTCAGGCCTAGTATTCAGGGGGCGGTAGCTATCTAACAACTGACAGATATTTTCGGGTTTGAAAAGTAACATCGATTTCACATTAGAAACTCAGCTTGTACAAAATGGTTAGGTTAAAAAGTCTCACTTTCTGACCTTTCTGATATAACGACGCTAATGACAATATTCTCCCTGTAAGTTCGAGGTTAAAAAACTCCGTCTACTTGGGAATAGCTTTTAGAACCACGGTATTGAAAAGCAATCTGTTTTGAAATTTTACGCTTATATTTTATGTTTTGATCGAGTTTTAGATATTTTTAAGAACAGGTATAGCTTATTCATGAATTTTTTTCTCTATTTTAATACGCCCATAATGCATATTTTCATGTTATATTTACAATGTATATTGTTTGTATTAATTAATGACAATATCCAAATTTTCTAATATGAATTTATCGAATAGTAAATCGAACAGAATAAATTAAAGTATTTTGCGCATATATTTACCTGTATTTATGCTGTATCAAATGATGTAATACAGAAACAAATTTCTTAGTCGCATTACATTTATGCCATTTGACGTCACATTAAAATTCTCCGGAATGAAAATTGTTTTAAATGTATCGTTTCAATATAATATGACGTAATTCTCACTATTAAATGCATTTGTCATGTAATAATTTATTCATTTTAAAGTTGTCTTCTCTTTTAAGATTTACGGGTACATATATTACTTATTTTAAAAGTGTTTGGAAATATTATTATTTGAGCTTTTTAAATATGAGCTGATATTCACCATTAAAAGTTTTCCACATGTAACAATTTAATTATTTTTTTCACCTTAAATATGATGATATTTAATATTTGGGCATTTTATATATGAGGTAATTATCACATTTAAATGCGTTTCGCGTGTATCAATTTGATTACTTTAAAGTTTTCATAATTTTTTTTTATAATTTTACGTATAATTATTTTGACGTAATTTTCCCTATTTTCTGCTTTTTAACACGTGATAATTTCTTATTTTAAAATTTTCTTTCCGTTATTAATAATTTCACTTTTCAATTTCAGTTTGAAAATGACACAAAAAAGAAATCTAATAATCCCTTTTTTTACATCTATGGAATTTATGCCCAAGTTGAAGATGACATGCAATTTTTGGTATCTAAAATAAACTAATTCCTGATAATTGAAATGTGAGAAAAAAAAATTTGTTTTTCAAGTTTTCCTGAAAAACATAATTTAATCACAATACTGGCGATTGAAATAAAAGATAATTTCAATTTCAATTTGAAAATGACTAAAAAGAACAAATCTAATAATCCCTATCCGTTTCACTTTTCCACAAAAATGGAGTAACTTAGTTGCAATCCTTACATAAATGTCATTAAAATTAGAAAAAAATTAAAAACTCGAAAACTAATTCAAATTTAAGATTCTAGTACCACTTCTGATCCCTGTAAATCAATATGAATAATTAGTGTTAATTTCACCGCCGAACATTCCATATTTTAGGAGAAATAGCTGTGAAACATAATCAGTTTTTAATCAGTCGTTTCATAAAATCGTTTCATTAGGATTATATATATATAGGTTAGATTTTTTTTTACTACTAAAATTGAAGTAATAGAACATATTTTGGTGTTAAAATTAATTTAATCAAACAGAAACAACTAGTTTGATACTTTTTACAAAATCATAATTTAGTTAAAAAAATATGTTTATCATACTTATTACGGGGTGTTTTCAGTATTATTATCAAGCATAAAAATTACGCCTTTATGGGCAAACATTAATCTGCAAACTCACACAATCTTCATTATACATATTTACAGACCAACAAATACATAAAAACTGTTGGAAAGCAAAAACAGCAAAATATTTTATGCAGTTTTCTTCTCAGTTTTTTTTTCTTTTTTTTAACCATTTGGAAAAATGGTTATTGTCATCGTCAGGGTAGGAAATCAAAAGCATATCTGAAGCTTTTCATTGGTTTAATCTGCATTTTATTCGTGTTCTGATTGGTCTACACAGTAATCTGTATTTCCCTTTACTTTCATCAGAGATGGATTACTTCTGTTGCCACTATGACAAAAAGTAATAAAAACTACAAAATTTTTTTTGAGATACAGCTTTCAAACAAATTGCATTTAAAAGTACATTTTTTCCTCTATACGACGGTGTAAAAAGTAATATTGTGGGATGTTTAGAAGTTTAAGAATGAAGTTTCATTTAAAATGGGTCGTCAGATTTCTTGGACGATGAAAAAGCCTTTTCCCGAACAGCCAATGAAATGCTTGGATAATACGTAAGTTTCAGGTGGATAATACATGAGCTTTAAGATATCTGACGGGTCGCAGGCGATTTTTGTCGCTTGCAATTTTTACGTGTAATAACACTATTAATGTTTAATTCATGGCGTTCGTAATGTATGATCAACTATGAGTGATTTTTTATGTTTTAAATTTTAGTCTTCGAAAAAATCATTTTCCAAATGGTCGTTGTAATTTGTCAAATTGCTTTTTTTTTTTTTTTTTTTTTTTTTTTTCTTTTACCACATTTGCTTATAAACCTTAGAAATTTTATTGTACATTTTCTAGATACAATGTGGGAAATATTTGTATTGAGCCATCGAATTACTTTGTTTATCTACAAGAAAGTGTACTGAGAACAACTAATTTATCTGTTACTTGCATCGAAAATGTGAGCAATGAACATTATTTCCGTTCGGAATAACATGTCATGTGTCAGAAAATATCTTTCACCTTCAAGATTCTTAGGCACGTATTATTCCCAATAATCTAATTCCAACATAAAGGAAACTAAATGTCTGTCAAGATAATTTAATGTGTGAAGTAAATGACACGCTTCTCAATGATTTAAACATTTAAGTTGAGAGTTTGAATGAAAAGAGGTATTTTTCTAATGTCGTTAGTGAACCATGATTTAAAATAACGCTAAATTAGCATGAATAATAAACAATAGCTATCGATGATACTTGTATGAATAGCATTTGAAGTTAAAGAAAACTTTCCTAAAAGAAACATGAAAATGGAATTTTCTATTTCCTCTTAAACACACTAAAACTACTTTTGAATCACAAAGAGTTCATTTTATTTGTAAGTGATACTTTAAAGTTCAAACGACTGGATTGGCTGAATCAAGTTTTAAAATTATTATCATTTAATTATGAGAAAAGTGTTAAAATAACAAGAATCAATGTTAGAAATATTTCTAAATTAATGACAGATACTTAGATAATAATAAATTAATAATAAATTATATAAGTCATTAAATTAAACGAAATTCATTAAATTAAATATTCGAACATAAAAAATCACGATTAGACAAACCGCCGGGATGTAGAAAGGAAGTTCATGTCATGAAACTCGATTTTTCAATGGTATCGAGTTAAAATTTCGCTTATGAAATGCGCTGAGTTATTCAAAGCAATAAATTTTAGTATCAGAGTGGTCGTCATTTCTTTATTTCCTAAAAGGAAGACGTTAGTAAAGTTCGAATATTCTAAACTAATGTGGACGTGCTGTCTTCCGTTCGGAGTACCAAATCGCATTTGCGTCACTGGTCATCACACTCCTATCAAGATACTTTAATATTCGATCCTAAGTATCGATTGCTTCTTAGCGGAAACTAAGTTTTTTGGAAGAGGAACACATTTTATGGAAATGTAGGTTTAGTAGATTGCTAAAGGCCCATTTACATTATGGCTCTATTGCCCTAGGCGTTGGCGTTCCCGGCGTTTTAAGATCTATTAACATTATGGCGTTATCGTCCTATGTGTTATCGTTCTAGGCGTTTAAACATAAGGCCCAACCAATTAGCGTCGCGAAAAGAAACAATAAAGCAAGCTGATTATTTGGGAAACATGCACTATGCAAACCTCGTAGACCTGGGGAGACGATTACGTCATAATGTAAACTCAGCGTATTAAACCAGAGGCAGATCCTACATGCTTTGTTCATTCCCAACCGTTTTTCCGAAAAAATTTCAATCGTTTTAAACCTTTATGTACTGAATTATGAATTCATGAAAATTTTATCCTCTAAAGCCTTTTTCGGGAATTTTTGAAACTGCATTAGAAGATTTACATAATCTTTTAATAAATTTTAGAAGGATTGAAGGATTTAGAAGGATTAATTAAATTTGAATTTATAGGGATTTTGAGCAATATTTATAACACCACTCAAATCTTTTATTTGAAATATTTTTCTTAGTATTTTGTAGATTTAAGAATGTACAAATAAAATGATATTGCAAGTTATTATATGTAAAATTTTTCCGAATGGAACCCCCCACCCCAGAGCCAAGAAAGCTGCAAAGGCAAAAGAAATCATCTTTTTAAAAATAATTTTTTTGTGTAACCAATAATGCTTTTGGAACAAGATAAAGTAATGCATCTATAGCACATTCTAAACTGTATTACTACTAATCGATGAATTAAATGAATTTTATAACAAGCTATTTTAATGGTACTCATAAGTACCGTCAGTAGTTAAAGGGTTATGTAATCGTAAAATCTTCCTAGAAAACTCATTAGAAAAAATTACAAGAAATTGCTGGTGGAAAGAGCATGACTAGTTTGAATAGGAAAATACACCCATGTATTAGGCACTATTTAAGAAGGTGCAATCTGTGATGGTGGTTTTGTTTATCCGCGATCTCCCTTCATCTTTGGCCAGGTTCAATTCACATCTACAATACAGGGTATCACAAGAAATATGATCTCAACTTAAAAAAAAAGAAAAAAGATAGTGTGGTTCATGGGGGTATTTGTTTTCAAAATCTTCTTTTGCTTAACTGTGTATGCCAAAAGAAATCTAGAAGAAAAATGCTTCCAATTAGTCATCATAAATGGTTTTAATTTGCCTCGTTATGAGGATGATGCCAGTAATGAATTTTTAATGAAAACAATGTAATACTAAGTTGTTATGATAAATTTGTAATCATTAGTTTTTTAATGGCATAATTTGTTCTTTTTTACAGGGGGCAGTGGTTACTGGAAGCAGAGAAAATCATTCTTTTCCTAAATTTTATTACGATGTAAGAGTTTTGGTAACTTTTGGCATTTTTAACCATTCGCCACTCTCTTAACTAAGATTCTGATTACTCTCATGGAGCCCTTTTCAAACATAGGCACCTGCCCCGCATGCCTCTACGTTAGTCAGGTCCTGGATATTATTTTTTTTTACAAGAGATAAAAGTTCATATTATAAGCTCATTGAAGCTGGTTTCGTATTCGTGGAATCCATTAATTCTAGAAATTAAACTGTGTACATCTCTGTTATTAGTGTTCTTAGTAAGAAGTATTGGATTTGAATCTATTGAAACGTTGAACTATATTTTTGGTTAGTTAAGCCACGGTGCTAATCTTCGTGCTAGATTGATTTTAGAAATATAAAATTAATAAATAAAACTTAACATTTATACTTTACTTGAAGGTTATAAATAGTAATGAAAAAATAATAAATAATGTATTTTTTCTTCTTAAGAAGAGTATTATCGCACATTTGACTAAGTTTCTACATATTAAAAACATTTTAAAACAGTAAACCTCTTAGAGAAAACAAACATTTTCTACAAAGCTTTCACAAGGTTTAAGATAGAATTTTCAAAAAAAAAATGTAACCTTATTCTCTTCAGAGACTTTTAAGGAAATTCTTTTTGTCCGTTCAATTCCCTCTCAAAACTATAATAATTTTGTGTTTTGTGTTTTGAAGTATAGATATTCTTACTCTACTGAGAAATTATTTCAGGAGCAATGCAGAATTGTATAATTTTATCAATGTATATAGAGAGAGAGACATTAAAAAAAAATAACAATTTGAAAGATGCACGTCAAAGTGTCGAATAAATTCTTAAGTCTAACTATTAAATTGTTTAACTTTCGCATAAAATATTATTTGCTACTATTTCAAAATAAAAAGTTGTTATTTTCCTAGATTTTACAGTGTAAAATTTATATGTATTTCTTTATTCTTATGTTTCTTTAAAAGTATTAATACAATTGTTAAAAAAGTGGGCATTTCGTGAAAAACACAAATAAAATTAATAAATAATAGGCATTCTGACTAAATAGTGAAAACAATGTAATGCAATAACACCTTTGAACAATGGATACC